>JAJQWJ010000025.1:855000-1421459 GCA_023637945.1 Phaethornis superciliosus
TTCAGCCATGTCATACCTGACCCTTGGCTGTGTCCCCAGCCTCACCCACCCCACGCTCCCTGCAGCAGTTTTGAAGTCTCGAAATCTTTTTGAAATCAGTTTTCAACGCACTTTGGGGGAGGAAAAGAAAAAAACAACAACAACAAAACCCCTTTTTTTGGGTATACCAAAGCCCCCTGAAAGCTGAGTGTTGGGGGGCTGGGCAGGCACTGAAGGGTCTCCTAGGGGAGCAGCGGGGCTGTGCCGGGATGGGGAGGACAATTCCCTCCATCACACCGCACACGGATGCGTGAGAAGGCGACAGCATCTGCTGAGCTAATGCGTTTCACAGCCCCGCCGCCCAGCTGCCTCTCCCCACCACAGCCAAATCGTGCCGGGGGCTTCCAGGTTTCCAGGCTGAGGATTGGGGAGGGGGGAACGGGGGGACGGGGGGGGAGGTGTCGTTTCCGCACGAAGGGGAAAGCAGAAGCTGCGACATCTGCTCTTGCTCAAAAATCCCGGGGGTGAAGGGCCAGGTCCGTGATGAGGCAGGAACGTGGGGCTAAAGAAATGATGCAATCGCCTTCAGGGAGTTTTGTCCCAGATAGAGGTTGATCCAAATATCCCAGTGCCTGCACCTGGGCTGCGGGATGGCTCCTGGCCACGGGCTCCATCCTGCACTGGGGGATCCTGGGCCCCGTGGTGACACTGAGGTGTTGGGGAGGCTTTGGGAGAGCTTTAGGGAAGGTTTGGAGGGGATTTGGGGAGATTTTGAAGCCCTCGTGGGGTGCAACAGGACATGTTGCTTTTTGGCCAGGGGGCGGGGTGGTGAAGCCCTCCTGGACTCTGTGGTCCCACGGGGGAGGCTGAAGGCATCCCCTAAACACACCCCAAACCCTTCTGCCGGGTGGATCTTTGCCACGGGGGCATCTGGAGGACGTTCAAAGGGGTCTCACCCCACGGTGGGGCAGCCCCACCTTGGCTCCCAAGGGTGGTAGGGACAGTGGGGGTGACAGCAGCGCTGTGGGGGACAGATGGCCGGAGCTGGGGACAGATGGTACCGGCCCCAGGCAGGCAGCCGCGGGACAGAGGGGCTGTGGGCCGGGACTAGCTGGGCTGGCCCCTGGGGACTTGCTCTGGTGGCCCCGGACGGGATGTGGTGGCCCAGAGGGGGGGACAGGGCCATAGGGTGGGGGAAGGGTACATGAAGGTGGGGGAAGGGATCGGTACCGGCGGGGAGGAAGATGGTACCGGCCCGGGGCGGGGGTGTTTGTGACAGTGTCTGGGAGGGGCGGTACCGGCTGGGGGGTGGTGACACCAGCCCGAGGGTGTGTGACAGCAGCCAGGGGCGGTGTCATGGGCTCAGGGGCGGTACCGGGTCGGGGGGGGGGTAGTGACACAGCCCCGGGGTTGGGGGGGGGGGCACTTTCCGGGGGGGGTGGGCAGAGCCTGGGGGTGTCACCGCGGGGGCGGGGCCGGGGCCGGGCGGAGCTGTCCAGCACCGGAACCTCCTGAACCACCCCCGCTACCCCCCGAACACCTCCGGACCCCCGCTGTCCCTCTGTCCCTCTGTCCCTCTGTCCCTCTGGCTGTTACCGGTACCGGGCAGCCCCGATGTCACCAGCCCGGCGGAGGGGACACCTCTGCCCCCACCCCCCCCTCCCCCCTCGCGGGGTTCCCGCTTGCCCCCCCCCACTCGGGGGGTGTCACACCCGCAGTGACAGACCTCGAGGTGGGGACATGGAAGGGCCAGGAGGACACCAGGCGTGTGGCCTGTGCCACAGGAACTGGGATGTCCCCAGAGGCTGTGGCCAGGGAGGGGACAGGATCTGTCCCTGTCCCTGTCCCCGGGACAGGATCTGTGCCAGGCAGAGCCCAGCCCGGGCAGAGCTCGGTGTCACTGTAGCCTTTGGTGGCAGAGACTGCCATCGGCCCACCTGAGATCTGGACTTTGCTCAGAGCGAGGTTTTATTAAACTGGGTTAAATGCTTGATGGGATTATCGTGGTGTGTCTGAAGCTGTGGTGATGGAACTGAGCATTTCTGCGGCGACACCGGCGGGTTCTGTCCTCCTCCCCTTGCCCCAGATCATTTGAGGAGCTCCTGGAGCCCCCAGCATGGTGTGGTGGGGACACAGATCCAGGCCTGCTCTGCCTCCCCTCCTCCTTACTTGTCTGCTGCCTGCACCCAGCCTGGGCTACCGACCCCCCAGCACTGGCACCCCAAAGGGGCAGGGAGAGGGAAGCAGCGAGACCTCCCTGGGATAGGACCCAGCCCATGGCCCCAGTGATGCGGGTGGTGGCAATGTCCCTGGTGGTGGCAATGTCCCAGGCGGTGACACTGGCTGGAGGGCAGGACAGGTCCCGGCCTGGATGCGGGGGCTGAAGGGAAGGGTCTGGCAGCTGAATCAGCAGCTTGTTCTCCTCTGAAGGCTCCTTTCTGCCCCTGCCCCCTCTGTTTCTCTTAGGAAAATTTTATGTCCCTTGTGTCACAAGGAGCCTTTTCTTTGTCCCTCTTCCCGAGCGTGCCGGGGAGGAGGCTGCTCTGGCACATGGCCATCCCTGGTAGGGGGGGGGGGGGATCCTCCGGGCTGTGAGGGGCATGCAGCACCTTTGAGGGGCCGGTGTCATGGCTCCAGGATCGGTGCCCCACATGGGCTCAGCTCCTCAGACCATTCACACCCCAGGGCTCATCCCTGGGCAGCCCCCTCCACCCTCACCCTTCACACAGAGGGGGCTTTGCAGCCCCCCAGGGAATGATCCATCCTCCTTTATTCCTATTTATCAGCCTAATTTGAGCTCCCTTACTCCTAGCGGAGGCTGTGTCAGGGTGGGGAAACCGAGGCATGGAATGGCAGCAAGACTGAAGGGTTTGATACCTTCCTGCATCACTCAGTGAGGGCTGGCTCAGAGCAGATCTGCTGCTGTTCAGGGGATGCTCCAGTGACCCCACACATGCAAAACGGGGACATGAAATGGGACCTGAGCTCCAGATCCCTGTAGTCATTTCTGGATGCTAAAATTGCACGTGCGAGATGAATTTGGACATGGGACAGGGCTCCAAGCACAACAGATGCCTCTTTGGAGGAGATGCCTTCAGGGATATGCTGGGATGTGTCTGTCCTGGGATGAAGGACATGGCACAGCCAAGGCTATGTGATCACTGTGATCAGCCATGTCTCTGTGGATGGCACCAAGGAAAAGGATCAGAAACCACCTCATCTATGAGCTTAAAGGTCTTTAATTCAGGGAAAACTCAAGTTCAGTAGATACTGGCCCATGTCTCCAGACCTGAACTCTGGAGGTAGCTGGGATGAGCATCCTCCCCCTGGCCAGGAGACCTCCTTGGGCCACTGGAGGCCCAGGGAGGCTCAGCCACAGCGCCCAGGCAGGGCAGCACTGCTGTGGCTTTGCAGAAATATTCCCTGGTGCTAAAATACCCTCTGTGTGTTTGTCTACTATACACCACCATGGGACCTGTGAAGGGGATGGGACCAAAATCCCACCCAGCAGCTGCAATTCTGCAAATAAAAGCTTCCCATGCAAATTTCTGGAGCTCACTTTAGCTGGAGGGCGAGTGGCAGCCGGTTCCTGAGTGCTCCAGGTTGGACTGAAGGAGAAAGTCATTTCCCTTTTGAGCTAATTGCAAAGGAGCTGCCCCTGCCTATGTAGGTCAAGCCATAACCTGCTTTAGCCAGGCAAAGGAAAGGCGGCAGGATGCCAGCATGACACAGCGTGACACAGTGTGACATGTGTGACATGTGTGACATGGTGTGACATGTGTGACACGGCGCTCACCTCCACTGCTGTGGCACATGGGGCAAATTCTGGTAAGGGACCTGGTCCCTGGGAGAGAGTCTGCATGGGTCAGAAGCCAGTCTGAAGGCAAAGGAAGGATTTGTTTGGAAGATGAATGAGCTGAGTTTCTCCTGGAATGGTTTTAGTTTGGGGTCAGTTATCGAATAATGGGATGATCAGGAGGAAAGCTTAGCTCCTCCTGGGGTTGATGGGGCAATCAGGAACTTGGTGGGAGTTGCTTCGGTTTATCCACAAATCAAGCGTGTCCTGAGCTGCAATCTCAGCAGCATGACCAGCAGGGTGAGGGAGGGGATTGTCCCCTTCTGCTTCCCTCTGGTGAGCACCCCCTGCAGTGCTGGGTCCAGGTCTGGAACCCTGAACACAAAAAGGACACAGAGCTGTTGGAGTGAGACCAGAGGGGGCCATGGAGATGAAATCTGGAGCAGCTCTGCTCTGGAGCCAGGCTGAGAGAGTTGGGGGTGTTCAGCCTGGAGAAGAGAAAGCTGCAGGGAGACCTTAGAGCACCTTCACCCCCTCACTGGGGGCTGTGGTTGCCCCCCTAACCTGATCCTGACCAGGGCCAGCAGTGCCCCTGGGTCTGTCTCCATCTCACCCCACTCATCAGCTCGGGGGGTCCCACAGCCCCCCCAGTGCCTTGTCCCAGGGCTTCCTCCATCCCCTGGTGCGTGACCACAGCTGGGACATGGGGAGGAGAAAACCTCCCTGGGTTGTTTGAAAGGCTTCAGTGAGAGCAAGCCCAGAGCTGTGTGTGTTGGTTCCCCCTTCTCCTTATTTAAAACTGCCTTGAAAAGGCCTTTGTAGCTCCTGGCTGGGACTGGAGCTGGTGCTGTGGTGCCAGGAGCTCCCCGTGACCCACGGCCCCGGCAGTCAACTGATCCGGCTGATGTGGGGCTGGGAAAAGGGGATCAGGGGGGACATTCACCCAAACACCACATGTGCCAGGGACGTGGACACCCTGGGGGGGCTTGCTGGGGGGGATGTGGGGCAAGGCTTGGCCCTTGCAGACTCACAAAAGCCTGGGGGGAGCTGGGTTGTGGGCAGCTGTAAATCGGGGAAGAGGCAAAATGGGGCAGCTTTGGGGTCATTTTGGACTTTGCTGGTGCAGCACTCTGTGCTGGCAGATAAAATGGATACAAGGCTGGGTGCTGCTTCCACCAGGATGGTGGCAGCTCTCCCCCTGCACCTCACTCCTTCCCAAGGAACCTTCTCCAGGTCCGGAGGGGCTCGGTCTCAGCTGGGGGGTTCTCCAGGGGTCCAGGCTGCAGTCCCCTGAGTGGGCTGCGTGCAGCCGTGACACAGCTCTATCAGATATGTCCTGGCCCTGTGGATCCCTGGGGGGGTACACTGCACATTTTGGGGTGCGGGATGCAGCAGCTTCCTCCTGGGATGGGGACAGGGATGGTCAGTGAGGACCAAGACCAGATGATGTGGCCGAGGGGATGTGGGTGTCCCCCCCATGTCAACCCTCTGCACAACCCTTCTCTCCCTCACAGCCTTGCTGCAGCCCCCTTGCCAGGATGAACGGGATCAACCTCAACCCCGCCGGACGCAGCCACTTCTCCTCTGCCATCCCGGTGCCCCGCACCCCAGCCCACAGCAAGCCACATGCTGCAGCCCCCCCCAGCACCCCGGGGCTTCCTCTCCCCCTCGAGGCTCCAGCCCCCCGGCCAGGGAAGGCACAGACCCCCAGCCCCAAGACCCCCAAGCCCAAAGGCGCTGGCAAAGCCACCAGCTGTGAGGACAACCCTGGTGTCCCCCTCCGTGGGGGGCAGAAAGCCCCAAGAAGACCCCTGGTGTCCCCTAGGAAGTGTCCGGAGGCAGTGGGCAGGGGCAGGAGAGGGGCAGGCAGGGGGGGGGGAGCCCAGCGAGCTGCCCAAAGCCCCCCGGGCACAGGGCAGGGGTGGGGGGCAGCTTGGGGGGGCCCCCAGAAAAGGCATCAAGGTGGCCACGGTGGGGACAGGGAATGAGCCCCACGGCAGCTCCCAGGGCAGGGGCCCTGTGTTCTGGTCAGGAGCCATTACCTTCTCCTCAGGCCCCCCACACAGCCACCCCGTCACCGCCACCGTGGCACCCTTCCAGTACCGGTGAGTCCCTGGGGATGGGGGGCACGGCACACTTGGGGGGGGTGGGGTGGGAGAAGGTGAGGGGACAGAGACATGGGAATGGGGGGGTGGGCAGGGGGATAGGGGAACGTGAGGATGGGGATGGGACAAGCAGGTGGGAGTGGCACAGGTGGAGAAATAGGGAGATTGGTCTGAGGGCTCTGCCCCAAAAGGAGGATTCTCATCGGGACTGCAGTGCTGGGGGAGGGCCCTGGGGCACCCATGGGACTTGGTGTGGGCAGGGGTTGGTCAGTGGGGAACAGGGTGCCCTGGGAACCCCCCCCAACCATGAGACTGGTGTCCCCAAACTCTGGCAGAGCCCAAGGCACCATGTCCCATCTTCTGGGGGTTCCCAGAAACTGCACTCCAGGATGTGCCCCTGCCCCCCACCCTCACCTCCCACCCTCTCCCCCCAGCCTGCGGGAGGAGCAGCAGGAGGAGGGCACCATGCCCCCGGGTGATGAAGGCCCCGCTCCTGGAGGGGGATCGGACCCCAAACTCAGAGGCCTGAGTGAGTCCAGGGGGGGTTACTGGGGAGTGGGGGTAGTGCTGGGAGGTCCTGCTGGGGGTGCCAGAGGCTCATGCTGAGCTTAGCCCCCCCGCAGCTGGGCTGGAGGCTGGTGGGGCAGTGGGGAAGAACCCCCAAATAGAAGGTGCTCTGACCCCCCTGGGAACAGCCAGGCCTGGGAGCCACCTCGCTATCCCCGGGCTCCATGATGGGGACACCATCTCCCCCAGTAACACTGCCGGGACGTAGCCCCCCTTGGCTCGTCCCAGTGTCCCACCAGCTCTAGGACTGACCCAGTTCCAAGAGATGGAGCAGGGGCGGGAGCTGCGGCACGGCTGGCTCCCCCCCCCAAAAAAAAACCTCGGGGACACCCCTCTGCTCCCAGGGTGACAGAACCCAAATTCAAGGGATGCCCCAATCCCTTTTGGCGCTTGCTTTGGGGAGAGCTTGCATTTGGGGGGGCTGCTGGGGGCGGCTGTTGCCAGGGCAGCGAAAGCCGAGGATGGAGGGAGGCTCCAGGGATGTGTAAGGAAGGGAAAAAAAAAAAAAAAAAAGCTGGGAGCTTCACCGGGTGATTGGAAGGGACAGAAGTCGGTCAGAGCCGCGGGGGCTCCCGGCACAGCCCGGATTTGCAGCGGGGCCCTGGCCGGAGGGTGCTGAGCCCCGGTTTGGGGAGCTCCAAAAGGAGCATGTGGAACGGGGAGGATTTTCCGGGAGGATTTTCCGGGAGGAAGCAGGAGGGGAGTGAGCCATGTGCCCAGCCCAGCTGCCCGGGGAGGCTTTGGGATGAGGCCGAGCAGGTTCAGTGTTGGGGAAGGGTTCGGATCCTTTGCTCCATCCGTGTCTCCCCAAGACACCCCGGCCCATGGCACCATCTGGGTGGGCCTGGCTGGAGGGGGACATTGGGAACCCCACCAAGTCACCCCAGCATCCCCTAAATGTCATGGCAACGCCAAATTTGCCCCCCTCCTCCCAGCTACAGCCTCATAGCTCAGCAAGGGGTGTAACAGCCCCCTCAAACACAAAGTGATTTCAGGGTGCAGCACTGCCTTGTGCATCCATCCTGCTCCGGCAGCCCTTTTGGTGTAAAACACCCTTTTTTTTTCCCCCACACCATTTGCAGCCCCACCCAAGCCAGGTGGTTTTGGGGCTCCCTTCAGCATCCCCATGGGCTGAACCCTGAACCACTGGCATGGCCATACTGGGGGCCGGACTGGGGGGGCTCATGCTGCCCCCGGACCTCTCGGGTCCTTATCTCAGCAGCATAGTGATGGGCTCTAATGCAATATTTTCTGGCGGTTGCCATGGCAGCCTGCGTGAGGTCACCAAATAGACTTAATTCACCCCTCCCGAGGGACGGGTAATTAATGAGAAATGATGATAACCAGATCCTGCTCTCCCCCCCTTCATTTCTCCGGATCACTGGAGGAGCCCCGCTGGGTTTGGGGGCCACAACGTCCCTCGGGGGGCTCCCCCCCCTGGGCCCTTCTTGCTCTGTTTGGGGTGAAAGAGGGGGCTGGGTGTGCAGTGTGGGGCTGGGTGTGCAGTGTGGGGCTGGCTGTGGGGACCGCGACACGGGGGGACGGGACGGGACGGGGGAGTCCTTCACACTCAGGGTGCTGGGACATGGCCCCCCCCGGCTTCACCCACCACCCAGCCAGCACCCAGCACCCAGCACCCAGCACCCGGCACGTCCCTGCCAGGCTGTGCGGGAGGGCAGGCTCTGGCTGCGGAGGTTTGATGCGGGGGCTGCCCCCCGCCAGCCTCATCCCCCGCCCCCGGTGGCCTGCAGCACCCCGGGACCCCGCGCAGCCTCCCAAACCCCGGGGGGGCCCTAGGGTCGCGGGGGTCCCGCATGGTGCGGGGGATCCCGCTCTGTCCGGGGGTCCCGTTCTGTCCGGGGGTCCCTCCCTCCTCCCCCCCCTTCCCTCTCGGTCCCCTCCGTTCCCGGGCGCGCTCCCGACTCGCTCCGCCCCCGCGGCGCGCGCCCCATCCCACCCGCGGGCGCGCGTGCCCCGCCCCGCCCCGCCCCCTGTCCGCGCGAGCCGGGCGGGCCCTTTTTGTTTGCCCCTGACATTCCGCTGGTTCGCAGTGTCCCGCCGGCAGCGGAGCAGCGAGGTGGGGTCCTGCCGCTGCCCTCCCCCCGCCCCCGCTCTCGCCCCCCACCTCCCCACCCACCCCCCCACCTTCCCACCCCCCCACCTTCCCACCTTCCCACCCCGGCCGCTCCGCTCCGCCCTGCGCCGGTGGGGCGGGCGCTGACGGCGCTTCTCTCTCTGTCTCGCCCGGTGTGTCCTCGGTGCCGCAGCAACAGCAGCAGCAGCAGCGGCCGGCGGGTTAAATGTTTGCAGCGCGGGGATGCTGGGGAGCAACCTCAAGAGCCTTCCCGACGTGGAGCTGGGCGAGGAGGAGCGCGGTTACCGGCGGGGTCCCGACGGCGGCGCGGTGATGCCGAAGCGGGCGAAGTCGGCGGCGCCGGCGGCGGGGCCGCGGGGCGCGGAGCTGCGCGTCTTCAAGGCGAGCAGCGCGGAGGGGCGGCTGCCGGCCGGCTCCAACCTGCGCAAGCAGAAGTCGCTCACCAACCTGGCCTTCCTTACCGACGCCGAGAAAAAGCGGCAGCTCTACGAGCCCCGCTGGAGCGACGACATGGCCAAGACGGCGGCCACGGGGGCGGTGGCGGCGGGGGGCGGCCGGGGCGGTGGCGGCCCCCGCGGCCGGGAGGCGCCCGCCATGTCGCGGAGCCTGTCCCGCTCCGAGCACTCCCTGCTGCCGCCGCGCCCCGCCGGCCCCGCCAAACCGCCGCCCGCCGGCAAGCCCAGCCGCATCCCCCGCGGGCCCTACGCCGAGGTGAAGCCCCTCAGCAAGGCCCCCGAGGCGGGCGGCGGCGGCAAGTGCGACGACGAGTTGCTGGACGGGAAGGGACCGGCGGTGGCGGCGGGCGCGGAGGAGAAGCCCTACCTGAAGGTGGACCCCGAGCTGGTGGTGACGGTGCTGGGCGACCTGGAGCAGCTCCTCTTCAGCCAGATGCTGGGTGAGTGCGGCCATGGCGCCCCGACGGCTCCGCTCTCGGGGGATGGGGAAACGGCGGGGGTCCGGCGGCCTGAGGCAGCGGGGGCTCCGGTCACCCCCGGGGAGACGTGCCCAAAGCTGCCTTGGTGTCCCTGGTGCTGAGGGAGAAGGAGAAGGGGTGCTGAGGGAGAAGGTGCCATCCCGGCGCCCTCCTCTTGCTTTCTGCCCTCTCACAAGGGGGGAATGGCAGATGTCAGTCAAGCTCCTTCTCCCCCTCCATGTCCTTTTGGTCACCTCTGGTCTTCACACCCCACCAAAGCCCATGGGGGTTGCCCATCCAGGTGCTGCAAACCCTCCCCACCATCGGGGCAGCTCTCCCTGGGGCTGCCGGTGCCTGTGCTGTGTGTGGGGCCAACGCTTTGGGCAGGAGGCTACAGATCCAAAGCTTCTCCATGGCCTTGGGCTCTGGCCGAGGAGAGTCCTCCAAGGATGCTGCCACAGGGTTCGCTTGAGTTGGTTTTATCCTGTGGCTGCTGGTGCCTTGCTGGCCCAGTGGGTTTGATGGCAGAGCCCATGTGGCCAAGACCTCCTTGTCTCTGTGCTGGGTTTTCATTGCAGCAATGAGTGCAGGTCCCTGGCATGGCCGTGCCACTCAGCTTGGGACCCTCTGCTCCCATCCTGGGCTGTGGTGCTGGGTCTCGGTCCAGGCTTGCCCAGCCCTCGTGTTTCCCTGGTGGCTGTGTGCTCATCTCTAGGAAACCATCACAGCCCTGGCAGCTCTCTGCTTCCCACTGGAGCCCTCTGTCCCCTGTGTCCCAACCAGCAGCACCTGTGGGCTTGGCTGGGCAAGGACTGTGAGGGTCTGCATCTCAAAGATCTCTGTTTGATCTGGCAAACTGGTGTGAGAGGGTGGCAAACAAGCTCTGCACAGCTGTCACAGGAGTCCCTGTCTCCGGGATGGCCAGGTTTAAAGCTCTGGTGGTGGGTGTGAGAACAGCAGTAGGTACAGGCAGGGCTGAGAGCCCTGGTGTGTCTGATCCCCTCCAGTTGTTTGTTTGGGACCATCTTTTGGAGGGTTGGGAGGTGCTTGGAAAGCTGGCTTAAGATGTCTTCTCCTACCTGCATTGTGAGCAGAGCTCTGCTCTGGGGAGAAAAGGGATTCGGCCCAGCTGGGCACTGAGGGGGAGGTTTGGAGAGGTGGAATGAGCTGGAGTATGTGCCCAAGTCAGGCACCTGTAAAGCAGTGCTTGCTGAGTCCTGTTCTCTGCTGCACACCCTGCTGCTGCAGGAGCCTTCAGGGTGTCACAGCCCCTGCTCCAGGGCACGGCTCTGGCACAACATGGACATGGAGCCTCCTGGACCCTCTCCCCCAGCCCCACAGCTGCGCACAGCCATGGGAGCAGTAGCAGTGTTGGGCACCATCACCCAGCTCCATCCTCCCCGGCTGCTGGAGCAGCCCAGGGCTTGTAGGGGCTGCCCAGACAGCTCCTGGGAAGCCAGGGAGTGAGTTGAAGGCGTGGGCAGCAGTCTGTGAGGATGAGCAGGCTGGGATGTGAAATCAACCTTGCAGCAGGGACTGTGGGGGCTCAGGCTGCCCTGGCTGGGCTGGTGGACATCCGTGCCCTAACGCTGAGGGAATACCAGATGCCATGGGAGCTGGGCAGGGTTGCTGGAGGATTTGTCACTTTTAAGACTAACAGATCTCCACCCACTGCTGTTGGCCTGGGGAGATCTGGTCCCTCTATGATTCTTGGCTCTCAGGTGGGGGTTTCGTCCTCACCCCTGGGAGAAATTATTGCAGCTTTCTTAAGGGTGCAGGACTGGCTCACGTGTTCTGGGCTCCTGGTTGGCTATAGTACCAGAGATCCTGCCTGCAGGACAGGGACTTGTGCAGGGAGTTGAGGTGCCTCCAACACCCCATTGGGTTCCTGTGGTGGTTTCCTGGTCCCTGCCTGTCAGGGGCTGCTTCAGGGCCACAGGGCTGACCTTGACTTTGGGAAGTTTTGAGCATCCCTTTGCAATCCATTTACTATTTGCAGGCTTAGTCAGCTGGCTCACGAGGGGCAAATTCTGCTGAATCTGTCCTCTGAACCCCCTGCTCTGTGTATTTGCTGAAATCGTTTATTTTCCAAGATATATGGACTGCCAGGCTTCCTGCAGTGGGGACTGAGGGTCCAGTTGTGTTTGGGGACAATGCTTGGGGTGGACAGGGCAGGAGCTTAACCCTGCTGAAACTTTGCTTTCCTTCCATGGGGAGGAAATTTCCTTCCACCTCTCACGTTCATGGAAGTTGTGCTCTGGAGTCATACCTGCTTAGCCAAGCCCACCATGACCTGTTATGTCCTTGCCAGCCCCAGGCTGGGGATGCCAACAGGAGCTTGGGGACGTGTGGAGGAGGGAGCAGTGACAATGGTGGTGGCTGCTTTGTCACTTGGTATGTGCCAGTGGTAGAACCGCAGCTGGAGGTGTGCAAGCCTGGATGCACACTGAGCTTCTAGTCCTGACCCCTTTCTTTGTCATCTGGTGCAATTCAGGCAGATGAAGCATTCTCTAGGGGTGGTATTACCTTCCACAACCCGGTTCCTCAAGGGAGAGGTGGTTCCTGTGCTGGGGACAGACATATCCAGACCGGCATGATAAGTCCCAAAATCTTGGCTTCTGCTGGGAAGAAAGAGTTGTGGGGACTTTCAGCCTCTGCAGATCTTCTTCTCCTTGAACTGTTGACCTGTGTTGAGCAGCCTCTTCCTGTCCCCAGCTCCCTGCCCTGCCAGACATGGTGGCTTGAAGAGACCTCGTGTGTCTTTGGTCTCCACACCTGAGTTCTCATATCCACCCCACGCTCCTTGCGTTCCTTCTGCCAAGAACACTCCAAAGCCTTTGCTGGCCAAAAATACGGTTTAATTAATAGTGGCCAAATGTTGGCTCTCATTCAGTTGCTGCTACTTTGTCATCTGTTTGATGACACCAAAGCCTTTGTAGGGCTCCTGGAGATGTAACCACGTTTACAGGGGAGCAGCCTGAGCAAGATGGGAGAGGTCACTGGGACACAGCAACCACATGTTCTTTGTAGAGGCTATTTCCAACATCCAAATTATACATTTCACATCAACTGAAGACGGAGGCTTCTCATCAAAGCTGGCTGGCAGCTGGGGTTGCTAATTACACCAGGCTATGGAGGACACATGGCCAGGGGGGTGGAAGAGGTTGCTGTACAGAGCTTGTTGTGCCTGTGTCCCAGAGCCTGCAGGTGTGGAGGTGCAGTTGGGCTGTGTGTGAGATCATTAGTGCTGGGGTCTGGTGTTCAGCCTGAGGGCTGCACTTACCTCCAGGTCCCCAGAGCATCTCCAAGATCCTGCAGTTTCTTTCTGCAGCCATTTCCTTGGCCATCTCTTGCTGTGTATGGTGCCTCTTAAGTGTCTGCTAATTGGTATAAGTGAGTGAGCGGGCAGTGCTTGTGGGCTGGTGCCCAGACAGACACACGTGTGATCTTGGGGGAGGTGGTGTTCCCCAAAGCTCTCTCTGCAGGAGCTCTCCCAGCCCTGCCAAACTCTGCAGGGATGGCTGTCACCCGGCCCAGTCCTGCAGCCCTCAGCTGGCAGCAGGTGGGCAATGCCACCCGGCCCCGAGTGGCCCAGCTGGGATGTCCCAGTGGGGACCTGGACCCTCCATGGTGCCCAAGTGCAAGCAGGGCAGAGCCAAGCAGTGCCAGGGCTGGCTGGGCAGCAGAGCCAAGGGTTGGTACGGGCAGATGGGCTCCTTGAAGTGCAGGAGCTCCACGTTGTATCTGGCTGTGTTTGGTTTAAAAAAGAAACCATGGGCCAGGAAAGACACTTGGCTGGTATCTGCTTGGCTGCTATCACACACATCCTGTGTGAACGTGTTCCTGACTCTGGTGGAGGCAATCCCACCAAGGTATCCCTTCCCAAGGAGGTGATCCTTGCTGGCCAGGCACACGGTATGGGTTTAAAGGAGCACCTCTGCCCCACACCATTCCTCCCTTAGCCCCGTGGCATGCCTGGCTACTTAATTAATCTCTGATGGGCCCATTGCAGGGCTGTGCAGCAGCAGCCAGGCTCCCTGGCAGGAGACCATAAGGAGGTCAGAGACCAAGTAGCTCTTCCCAGGAGCTGGAGTGGGTTATTGCCTTGTAAAGCGGTGTGGCTGCCCTGATTTCACTGTCATGCTAACATTATTCCTCTCTTCAGGCCCCTGTGTGATGGCACCTCTACAACAAGGTTGTTGGGTTGGGGGTTTATTTCCTTCTGGCCACAAAGCTGGACTCCTGCGTTTGGGGTGGGGGTGAGGAGAAAAGGGTACATGGCTGTGTTGCTGCTTCCAGCCTGCCCTGGGAGCTGACAGTGAGGAGTAGATGTCTCCTCTCTCCAGTTGAGATAGCTGCAGTGACTGGAGAGAAGGTCTGGAAATGTGACCCAAGGCTTTCTACTGAAGCTGTTTGGGATGTACCGTGTTCCCAGTGATCCTGGCAGTGCAGAAGAGTGCTAAAAAAAAATACTAAATTCAGACTTGTCTTTCAAGATTTTGCATGGGGAAATAGCAGAGACAAATTGCTCTTGAAGGCAAAAATACTTGGGGATACATTGCTGAAACAAATTCCTCCCTCTAAGAGCCTGAGAATTGCTATTCAATTGGGTCTTTTCCACTAACTGTATCTTACCCCCAAATCCAACATTTCTCCACTGAGAAAATGCATAAATGATACAAATGATACAAATTGTAGGCAATTTTGGAAGTGCTATTTGGGATCTGCTGGTGGGATGTCACCACAGTGGCTGATGTCCTCTCAAGGCCTTGCCATCAAGTGAGAGCAGCAGCTGAGGGCTTCTGGGCTGGTTTGCTCTTGCAGAAGCCCACCCATGGGTCCTGCCTGGCCCAGGTTCCTCCTGAGCAGTGTGCTTCCAGCTTGGGTGACGTTTGGGTTACTGGTGACAGTTCTGTACCCTTCTGCAGAGTCTCTTGCCTGATGACCCTGTCCCCAGCTTTGCATCTTTGACTTCTCATGTTGCAGCCCATGTCTGTGCCCACAGTCCTTCTCTGGCAGGTGTCCTCTCTGCCATTTCCCTCTTGTGTCCATTTAAGTTACCAGCTCATTCCTGTGCAGCTTCTTGTGTCAGAAAACAATTCCCCAGTCCTCCTTGCCCACTCGAGCATCAGAGCACAGCACGTGGCATGGGGGAGGATGGTTCCAGCTCAGCATGGAGTCAGAGTGTGCACCCTCCAAGGTGTGTGACCTGTGAGTGACAACAGCCTCTGCCACCAGCCCATCAGCCATGTCCAGTGGGTGCCTCCTGCCTGGTCTGGCTGAGCCGTGGTCCTACCTGGGGGGACTGTGTGGTTTTCTGTGGGGCTGCAGCCCCTGGGTCAGCCCCCAGCACTCACCTGGCTCTATGGTGTTGGGTTGCCCTGCTGAGGCATCCCCCAGACCGGTCACATGTCTGGTCCAGAGCATCCTTTGTGCCACCACAGGTGTGACCTGGTGGCAGCAGTGTCCTGGGGCTGTATGTATGTGCAGTGAGTGGTTAGAGGCCAGCAGTGAAGTCTGGATCCACTCCCTGTGTGGAGTGGGGTTGGCTCAGTCCTTCCCTCCAGGCTTCACACCTGGAGTCTGTTTGCTTAGGAGCCGCGGGGGCACAGGGTGTGGGAGACACCAGACATGGTGCAATTCTGCCAAGTCCCTTACCCTGCAAAGTCGTGTCCTCCTCTGGGCAGAGGGAACAGCTCTCCCCGGGGTGCCAGGGAGGGATTCCTGGGTTCTCCGGCTGGGAAGCAGCGAGCTGGGCGAGGCTGAGTCTGTGGGAGGCGAGGAGCAGGGCCAGGGAGGGATGGAGGGGTGAAGGGGGAGCAGGGATTTCCCACACTGCTGCATTGCAGCTCAGAGCCGGGGAGCTGAGCGCAGAGGGGAGCTGGGAAGGCAGGGGATGCTGCATTGCAGGGCTGAGATGAGAAGCTGTGCAAATGGAGCTGTGCCTCTGTCAGGCGGGTGTGACACTGAAGAGCAGTGCCCAGCACACCCGCTGGTCAGCTCCTCTTTCCTCTAATCTGTTTCTTCCACATTTTGTTTCACTCCAGCATTCCTTTTATTCCTTACGCTGTTATTTGTATCGTCCAATTGAGGCAATTGAGTGTGCGTTTTTTATGTATTTAATGTATTTTTTATTAATTCAGGAGAAGGTCTGAGATTCATCTCCAGCTGGAAGGAGCTGCTGGAGCTCATGTAGGGGAGCTTAGCACAAGCACAGCGCAGCGGGGTGGGAGGTTTTTCCTGGCTCCTGGGAGCAGGAGGTGGCCTCAGATCCTCGTGGTTCTGGTGGAGATGCCGGTGCAGTGTGTGAGCTCCTGGGCAGAGCAGGGGCAGGCACGTGTCCCCACATCACCCGTCGAGGCACAGGAGTGTCCTGCACCAGGGACACGTGTCTCCACCAGTGTGAACGTGTGAGCCTGCCAGTGCTGTGGGGACCACGGGGTTTTCCGCAACCACCTGGTGTAGACATTGGTGATGCTTCCTCACTCCACATCCCTCTTTGGTTTTGTGTCAGCCTTGTTACCTCTGTCCTAGAGCCCTCCTGCTCATTGAGAGGTGAGCACTTCACAGCCCTCCCTGTGCCAATGTACCTGCAAAGGTCTGGCCTGAAGCACACCCTGAAATTACAGAAGAAATTCTTGGTGAATGCAGGAATTACCTTCTGAAGATGTGATGTGCTCTGTCCTCACATTTCCCCTGGGCTGGGTCTTGCCCAGTGGCAGTGTGAGTAAGGAGGGGATGGTGAGTTGGCTAGGAGGGACCTTCCAAAGGGAACCAAGGAGGAGACTTTCAGTCGGGAACTGGAATTGAAGGTTTTGTGCCACACTCACAGAGCCACGGTTCCCTTGGCAGGTTGTGAGCTGGGCTCTGTGCCAGCTCTGTCAGCTCACCAGCCGCTCAGCTGGGTTTGGCTGTGGGGTGGGAACCTCCCTTGCTGTGGCTGAGGTCCTCTGCAGCTTGCTGAAGTTGCTGAGCGTTGTGGTTGTTCTCATGCAACCCAGGAAAATGGGAAGAGTTGCACTGTGGGTGCTGAAGTCTGCTGTGTGGAGTCATAACTGCAGCATGGCAGAGAGACAGCACCACACCTTTAGCTGCAGGGAAAGCCTGAGCCACTTCTATTCCTGCTTCCAGTCCTGCTGAGTGTGAGCCTGCGTGGTTGGGATCTGGGATTGCTGCGTATCCCACCTCTGCATGTCTTGTGCAAGTTTGTGTCCCCAAGTGTGACAAGGTTGGCAATGAGACCCTGCAACCAGACAGGCTTTTTTAGTAGTGCTCTAATGAAGTGCACAGTTTTGGTCAAACCCAGTCCTTACTGGCTCTACTGGGAGCCCATCCTTGGTAACACTGAGCTTTTTTGAAGCTCACACCTCCACTTTTTCAGTGGGCCTGATATGTCCCCAGAACAGGCACTGCCTCAGGCCCTGCAGGGAGCAGCCTGGCTCTCCCCATTCAAGGAGCAGCCATGGAGCACGTTCAGAGCTGAGACTCAGGTACAGCTTTGTCGTCTGCTATTTATAGTGTGAGCTTTCAGCATAGCCGTGGGCTGAGAATAACTCACAGATGAGACATTTCTCAAAATCCTGCCTCCCTTGCCCATGTGCAGCGTGATCGTCTCAGGCTTCCCGCCTGTCAGCGTGGGGTGTGCCTTGGTGCTGTGCCAGCCCAGATCAACACACAGGAGTTTACCCAGCTTTTTCCTAGCCCAAAGGGTCACTCAGTTGTTCTGTCGTGGCACGGCTGAGCAGTCCTGTCCTTGGCAGGACACTGTCAGCATTTTTGTGGGGAGCGTGGTGGGGATGCCTTCACCTGTTGGCACAGGTTGGGCTTTGTAAAACCCACCCCCTGGAGGGCAGCTCTCCCCCTTTGTAACCTGGGTGTAGGGAGGTGTGGGGCTGGCAGGCAGGGATGTGCTGGGAGAGCCATGCAAAGGAACCTGCTGCTCGGACTGGGGTTGAAACTCGTCTCTAATGGATGCCTCAGGCTGGAAGCGTTGGATGCTCTAGGGGTATTTCCAGTTCACTTTATCTCTGACTTGGCATTATATTTCCATGCTGATGCAAACAAGTGGAAGAACAGATAGCAGCTAATTCACATCGATTGCTGTGGTGCAGGAGCTCCCCGAGGTGAGCTGGAGCTGGCAGAAAACTCACTGTGTGCCATTCGGTGGGGTGAGTGTGTCCTTCCCCAGCTGGTTCCTGGTGTGGGGCCACATGTGGGGCATGGATTGCACCTTGGGGTGGGCAGTGGCAGGGGGCCTGGGTGCAGAGACACTGGTGCACAAGGAGCCACTTGGTTCCTGGCAGTGATGGTTTATCTCCCAAATAAGATGCACATAGACTTGGCGTGGGGTTAAAATCCTGCTCAGCCTGGAGAACGTGTTGTGTGATTGTTGGCCAAGGAAAAACACTGGCATTTGCCTGACTCCCAGCTGCATACCTGAGTCTCTTGTGCCTCGGGCTGTACGTAGCTGGGGGCTCGCAGATCATAAAGCTTCTTCTGACAAATTCCATTTTGATGGCTCACCCCAGGTTGATTTGAGGCTGGATGTATCACTGTCTGGACCTCCTTTCTCCCACCAAAAAGCTGGCTTCATCCTGATGCTGTGGGGAACAGCAGCCCCCAGAACAAACCCCAGACTTCCTGCTCTTCAGTCCTGTGCTGGTAGTGCCATGGGCTGGTGGTGATGGGGCAGTGAGGGCTCCTGCCCTCTGTGGTGTCTCAACTTTTCTTTCCCCTCATGTCCCCATCCTCAGCCAGCACAGCTGCAAGGGAGCTGGCACAACCTGACAGGACTACAGCAGCCCCCCGGTAGGGACAGTAGGGACAGCACTGGTGACCTTCAGTACCCCAGGCTGAGCAGAGCAGGAGTCTGGGGACTGGTTTACCAGCAGACTGAGAGCCTTTTACCTTACAGGCAAGAACATCTGGAGCAGGGCAGATGCTCCAGCAGCAGCACCTTCAGCCATCTCATTTTCATTTCTCTGAACCCTTTTAGCTGTACTTCTGCTGTGCGGTGCCAAAGAGCAGCACGGTGCTGCTGGAGCACTTACATCTATCAACCAGCCATGGTCTGTAGAGCACTCAGAAATTTTGTGCTATTTGCAGTTAGTTTTTTAACTTGAGCTTATTGGCTCATGGGCATCTGCTCCCGGATGGAGAACATGTGGCTGGTTCCTGCAAGGGAAGGGGAACAGCCCTGCTCATAAAGCAGCATGGGGGATGAGCGAGGGAATCTCTTCCTGGAGCCTGCAGGATGCTGTCAGGGCTGTGCAGAGCCGGGCCTGGAGGCTGGGATTTTAAAGCTGCTCTGAAAACCCTCTGCAAGCAGAGCCTGCGTGGCAGCCTCGCTTGCGGTGGGAGGTCACCTCTCAGATAGCTTATTAGTCCTGGGGAAAAGTACAGAACCTGGGGGCAGGATTAAAACTCAGCTCAGCTGCTGTTTGCACTGCTGAGCGCTTCTCAGCCCTGCTTCACTTTTGAAAGCAAACAGCAAGTAATAAATTTTCTGGGGTGATTTCCTTGGCAAACAGTCGTTGTGCTAAAACTGGTGAAACTCTTGGGGTTCCTGAGAACCTTCCTGCCTCGAACAGTCTGCATGAGCACTTGCAAAATGTCATGGCACAGAAGGAGGAGAGAAACCCAGAGCTCCAAATCAAAAGTAAATTTGCAAAGCAGCTTTTCTGGCCTCACATTCCCAAGTGGAGCATGTCAGCATGCACCAGGGTGCCGTGCTGCTTTCCAAACCTTCCCTCCCTGTGCCACGGCAGTGACCAGTGGGGCGAAGCCAGCGCTGCCTTTGCTCATCCTTGTGCTCAGGGGACAGAGGTCCTGATTTGTTTTGTTGCTAAGATTCTTGTTTCCTTTGTGGGAATAAAGCAAATTTTGTTTGTTTCAGATTCTCTATAGCTTCAAAGACAAATCAAATCTGGGTTGCCAGCTTCTTTTTGTATTGCAAGAGATGCCTGTTTTCCATCCCAACCCATCCATGTTCTGCAGCTCAATAGCACATCCTAGACAATGGCTTTAGAAATCAGACGCCGGCATTTTGGACCCACAGTGCTGAGCCAACGCCAAGTGACACACGGGGTGCCAGAATTCATGCACATGGGGAGAGAGAAGGAGGAAGAAAAACTTGCTCCGATGGGATGTTTCCAAGGAGATCATGGTAATGATCTTCCATTTCCATATAGCTTTTCATCCCTTGTGGAGCGTTCTCTCTCGTAAGCAGACGTTACGTGCATCCTGTGCAGAGAGTGCAGCAGCTGTCCTGAAAATGCAGCTTGTGGTGAGGGAGCTCTGGTACTGCAGAGCAGGATCATCCTGGGCTGGGAGCAACCCCTGAAACTGTGGGGACACTCAGGGATGTGGGATGTCCCTACCCCATCGGGAGCACTTTGTGGTCAGTGGCTGTCTCTGGGGCTTGTCTGTCTGTCTGCAGGGGATGGCAGGGCTGGTCACCTGTATGTGGTGGCTTTCCCTTGGGGCAAATGCAGACAGATGTGGTTCCTTGCCTGTTGGTGCAGGGCACTGAGCAGGGGCAGCAGTTTGGGTGCAATTGGCCCAAACTCAGCCCAGATTTTGCCCCCAGCTGGAGAACCATCTGCTCAGTAGTGGAGAAGGTAAAGGAGGCAAAAGGGAAGGTGGGGATGGAGAGGGGAGGTGGAGGCAGGCGAGGGGTCTGGCTCAGACAGCCAAGCATCACCAGAGGAGGGCTTGTCCTGCTCCATCCACTGAGTTTGTTCCTGGCAGCTCTTCCTGTGCTTCTGACCTACAAAAGACATCTGGGGAGTTTGAATTGGTGTTGTAGCTGTGAGACTGGGGACACCTTCCTGTGCTGGGCTTCTTCCCCTGCAGAAATCCCCCCCCATGTCACCTGGGCTGGAGAGGGACTGCTCTTGCTGCTCCTGCCCAGGCTGGGCTGGTTTCTCATGGCCTGGCAGGTAGGCTGAGTGTTAGAAAAACAGATTAAATCCATTGCCTCTAAATTTTGCAGAGCAGAGAGATCTTCTCGCAGATGTCCTTGTATTTCATACTGGAACAGAAAAAGCTACAGTTTATGGTAATTTTTTCAATGACTTTCTATTTTTTTTTCCTTGGTAAACTGTCTGCAATCACTTACAGTGTTCCTGAAGGGATTAATTACCCGCTGGAGCTCATTGTGTGTATTTCATATTCATAACTGTTGGATGCAGTGCCTGGCTTGGATTGACCGAGGGGTCACATGGCGTTTCTTTTTTCATCCTTTTTCCCCTGTTCTGTTTTATCTGTCAGGCTCCTGGTGTGAGTGCTCCCCGTTGCCGATTCGGTGGTCGCTGGGTCTGTGAGCTGCATGTGATCACAACTGACTGCCCTGCTCCCTGCTCCTTTGTCAGGGGGAAGCACAGCCAGAAGACAAATCGCTTCCTTGTTTGAGTGACTTTTGGCTGATGCTCTCCCCCAGGCTGTAGTGTTGGCTCAGCTTCCCCTGCAGCGGTCGTGGCTCTGGGCTGTGCATCATCAGTGCTTGGGCAGGGCCCCAGAGCAGATCTGGGGAGAAGAGCTCCTTGCTTCCCATGGCAGAGAGGGCTTGTGCAGCACGGGCAGAGCTGGGACATCTTAGAGGGGATAAATCTCTGGTGCTGTGCTGCTGGAGAACCCACCGGGCCATCTGCAGACAGTCAGATCCTGGGAGGGCACTGCCTGTGGGGCAGCCCTGTGCTTGGCACTGGGGCAGTGTGGGGGTGGCATTGTCCCCAGTCTGGTGGGGGGGATCCCAAACAGTCCCCACTGCGGTGTGTAACTTGACATGCTCTCAGCACGCTTAAATGGTTCCTGCAGCACGCAGGGGATCAGGGCTTGTCCCTGTGCAGGGGTCTGGAGGTGAGCAGCCACCCCCCTGGTCAACATCCAAGCCAGCCAGTGTGCCCAGGGGCTTGTGGCTGCTGTCACCACATGTCACTCAGCTGTTGGTGTTGGTGGGGGTGGCCACGTGAGCTGCACACAGTGGAGAGTCCAGAATCTCTGCTGAAATCCCTGCTGTTGGTGCTGATGCCTTTTTCAGGGAGTTTGCTGCCCTGCCCATCCCTGGCACTGCTAAGCCCACGGTAAAACTCAGCACTGAAAAAATTCTGAAGCATCTCAGGGTCCCTCCCCTTGCCTTTAGGCAGGTGATGGATTTGAGATGAAGACCCCTCTTCCTCCATGCTGTCTCCCAGACCCATTGAAGCACCTGGATAGGTGGTGGTTCCCATGGTTGTGGTATCGAGCCTTCTGGTTCCAAGCATCCCCTTCTGTGCCATGGCATGCTCAGATTTCTGGAGGAAGACAGGATCTTCCTTCTCTGCAAACCACCCTGAGTGGGAAGAATGCAAATGCTGCTCACAAAAACCTTTCCTCAGTGGTGGGGCCCCACCGAGGGCACTGTGAGAGGAGGAGCAGGTCTGGAAGGAGCTGGAGGACAGTGCCTGAGCTGCCATGGAGCACACGGAGCCCTCGCCCTGTGCTCCCAGCGGGGAACCGTCAGTGCTAAGAATAGACAATTTATTCATGCACAGCCCTCTCCCTGTGAAGGGTGCTCGAGGCACCGCAGAGCAATTAAAAGAAGTTCCTAATCATAGCGTTGGCAGATAAGCAGTGTGGACTCCGGACTTGGTGGAGGATTTGGTGATGTGAAGGGTGGGTAGGAGCAGAGCAGTGCTGCTGACCCTGCTGGCAGAGACCTGGAATTCCCTGGCGTAGGGATGTGGAGCAGTGCTGTGAGGTGGCAGGATGAATCCTTGGGTGTCATTCCCACCTCTGTGCTGGGTGTGGGGATACTGGAGGAGCCCGGTGGAGGCAGAGAGGCAGGTGGGGCTGGCACTGCTCCTGGTACCAGTGGGGGACCTACCCAGGACAGGTCCGGAGGAGCAGGTGACAAAACCAGCAGAGGTAGTGGCAGTGGTGACAAGTTGTGCAGCATCCTGCTGGGTGAGGCAGGGACATGATATGGGGGTGGCCCTGGGGGAACTGGCACAGAAGGTGGGAGTGTTCACCTGCACTAATTTGGGTCACCCCAAGCTCTCTGCTGAGCTACTGGGACAACTCATCCCCACGGGCAGGGCTGGTTCCTGTCAGATGCACGGGGGGCCTGGGGGACAGATGCAGAATATCTGTGTCACCCTCAGAGCTGCAGTGCCCTCTTCAAGCAAACCTCCTGCTGCTCACTGCTCACCACTTCATCTTTGGGAGAGTGTGACGGGTTTGCTTTGGGGTGAACATCACCTGGGCAGCTGACAGGGCAGACCAAAGAGACCCCAAAATCTGCGATGTGCGTGCCAGTCCTCAGCCCTGCCTGGGTTGCTATTGCAGATGCTGCCACGATTTTCTGGGGGTGAATCTTGCCCTATTGCCTGGTGGGAACAGCCCCCCCGGGCACCCCCTCCCCAGTGCCGAGGGGCAGCAGGTGGAGGGAAACCCTGAGCCTTTGGGGATCCCGGTGATGGTGCCTGCAGCCGAGTTGCTCCCGGCTCTCCGCAGGCTGCGGTGCCGGGTGCCAGAGTGAATTTGGCACCTGGCCCTCCTGCGAGGCTGGGGCTGGGGAGAAGAAAGGCTGAGCCCTCCCGGCTGCCCGTGCTGCAGGCAGGAGATTCGATTACCCCCGAGCCTGCACAATGGCCATTTATCTCTGGGAGCAAAACCCTGGTAACAGTCAGAGCAGAGCGTGAAGGGATGATGAGGGGGTGCACGGGGAAGGGGGCTGGGGTCACGTGCAGGCACTTCCCTTCCCGTTTCCAGGGCTTTCCGTGGTAATGGTTCCTATTTTCCTCTGTTTTTAGAACGTCAGTCACATGTGGCTTGAAAAACATCTGTCAAAACGTGTCCCCCTGTCCTTGGTGCTCCTGGGGAAGAGGGATCCATTGGCCCTGTAATAAGCCTGACATCAATTAATCATCAGCCTTAAAAATTAGCATTGTGGCAATATACGATGGAGAGAAATGATTCCCCAGATGGAAGCGAAAATATCCTCGGTTATCTCCCTCCTCCCATGGGAGGTGGCAACAATAGATCCACAAAGGAGCCTGGAGCTAGTCTGAGCTGGGATCACCCCCAGGGCTGGGGGAGTCTGGTGTTCACTGCCTCCTGCCCTGGCTCATCTCTCCAGGTGCTCTTGGGGGACCACTCTGTGCAGTGGCTGATGACCTTCCCTGGGTCTGGTCTGTGCCAAACCCTGCTGGGCTGGGCATCCCCAGGCTCTGCAGAGAGCCCAGGGTGAGCTCACAAGCACCAAACCCCTTCCTGAAGCTGAGGGTTTAGAGGAGAGCAGCACCACAGGGTCCTCCTTCTTCTGGAGTGAAGGGTGCTCATCCTCATGTGGTGCTGTGGGGTCAGGAGAGGGTTTCAGCTGCTGCTTCCAGGGCATGGTCCTGCTCTGGGGGGTCTGTCCCTTGTACCACTCCAGGGTGGCATCTCCGAGCAACACTGGTGTTTGTGGCAGGTTTGTTAATGCCTTGACAGCTCCAATATTCAGGAGCTTGGCAATGGGCTGGAAGTCTCCAGAGACTTCCTCTGTTGGGAAGTGACTTTTGCACCTTCCCTGGAGGCTCCTGCAACTTTGGTTTCTCAGCCCTGTCACTTGGAGAGGTGAAGAACCTCCAGTTCTGGCTGGGTTTTGGGTTTGTCTTGGTGCCTCTGATAAGCAGGTCAGCTCAGCACAGATCTGCGGGGCTGCAGCTGGCAGGGGAGCCAGGGAGGACATTTTACATTCTTGCTGGAGATGCACGAGGGCTCTTTGGCTGATCTGGTGACAGACAGACAGACCAAGTGTCTACCAGAGCCCAGCTGAGGCCGGGGAGAATTGTGTTTGCAACGCATTGCTCTGCACAAAGCTCGCAGTCACAAGGCGAGGGGGACAAAAGGCTCCCTGTTTGCTCCATCCCAGTGGGTGCAATTCCAACAGTTAAAAAGCAAATGTGAGTTGTTTGTCTCTCTGAATATAAAGCTTCCCCAAGCATGGCCGTATTTTGGCTGGGCACGGGGAGTTTGGCTCCACTAATGACTGTTCTCCTTGCAAAATGGAGCCAACTTGAGCCAAGAGCTGCCCGGACGGGCCCTTCCCTGCTGGGCCTGGTACGGGGACATGAACTGAGGGAGGGGATGGGTTCCTGGGTCTGATAAATGCCCTTTCAGCCAGGCCTGCACACCCAGTAGAGATTAGGGGGAAGGATGAGCATGAGGACCTTTGCCCACTGCCTTCTCTGGAGTGGTCGCCACCCTCCAGCACCTTGACATTCCCCTGGGATCTTCTCCCATGCCCAGAGGGTTCAATGTCCTCAGGAAAAGGCAGATCTGATGAGATGGGGCATCTGACTGTGAGTCCAAGGGCTGCTGTTGCAGACTGGGGACTTGTGTCACCTCTTAGATGAGCTTGGGTGGCTGCCCTACTTCTGGCAAGGCCTGCAAATCCCCATGGCACTGGGTTCTCACCTGGGATTTTATTCCCAGACCAAGTGGAGAAGGATGGGGAGCAGTGACTGTGCCAATGCAGGGCAGCACGCTGGTGATGTGCTGGTGATGTGCTGGTGGTGTGCTGGTGGTGTGCTGGTGATGTGCTGGTGATGTGCTGGTGATGTGCTGGTGGTGTGCTGGTGGTGTGCTGGTGGTGTGCTGGTGATGTGCTGGTGATGTGCTGGTGGTGTGCTGGTGATGTGCTGGTGGTGTGCTGGTGGTGTGCTGGTGGTGTGCTGGTGGTGTGCTGGTGGTGTGCTGGTGATGTGCTGGTGATGTGCTGGTCATGCCAGGCAGTTGTGAAGCTGTGGTGGGACCTGGGGGGCAAGTGTGGGTCTGGGGGCAGTGGCTGCACCCCACGTGCTACAGCCAGGCTCAGGGCACAGATGTGTCACAGCTTTCTCTCCTCCAGGCCTCCATCTGCATTTGTCCCATTATTCCCATGGCTCATTCACACTCTTGGGCATGGGAGCTTTGGAGAAGGGTTGTGCACAGCAGTCTAGGGTTGGTATGGAAGGAAGGACGTGGTCACGAGTGGGCATCAGCCCTGTGCCCTCCATCATGGTCTGGAGCTCAGCTCTGCCCAGGAGCAGCTGAGGGCCCTGGGGCTGTTGATCCTGGAGCAGAGGAGGCTGAGGGGAGAGCTTCTGGCTCTCTGACACCCCCTGAGAGGAGGTTGGAGCCAGGGGGGGTCGGGCTCTGCTCCCAAGGAACAAGGGATGGGACAAGAGGAACTTTTGGCCTCAAGTTGTGCCAGGGGAGGTTTAGGTTGGAGCTGGGGAAGAATTTCTCCCTGGCAAGGGTTGTCAGGGCCTGGCCCAGGCTGCCCAGGGCAGGGCTGGAGTCCCCATCATCCCTGGAGGGGTTTCAGAGCCCTGGAGATGTGGTGCTGAGGGAATTGGGGTGGGGGTGGCCTTGGTCGTGCTGGGGCAATGGTTGGGATTTGATGGTGTTTAAAGTCTTATCCAACTAAAATGGTTCTGTGATTCTGTGGTTCTGTGATGCTAGAGGATCCCTGCAGGGAGCCCAGCTTGTTCTTTGGGATGCAGCAAGAAGTGGGTGGAGGATTCCCCCTGTGCCCACATCCCCTTCCCTCACCATGCAAAGCCTGGAGTAGGGGCTGATGATGCACCCAGATGTAGGGCACATCTGGAGGGCACCGAAGCAGTTAAGTGAAGGGCTGATTTGTGCTATAGAAACCCACAGTTCCTTCCTTTGATCCTCTGAATCAGCCCATTGCCTCCCTCATATAAAGCTCCATTTATCTCCTCTCTTCCCAGTAAGTTTGAAGGCGGTCACAGCTCGTGGCTCCTCTGAGCGAGCCCGGCTCTTCCGCTGAGGCAGAATCAGGTGAAATCTCTATGGCAACTAGCAGATGACAGCGAGTCTTGTTGCCTTGGAAATGAGGCAAGGAGAAAAAAAAAAAAAAAAGAAAAAACAAACCCACCCAAAAAGAGCCATCTGGAATTTTGAATTTCCACAATGTCTGACCCGTGTCTGGTGACGAGTGGGGAGCACGAACCCGCTGCTGCTGGCTGCTCTGAGGCCTCTGAGCTGGGGCCTGTCTGCACCTTCTGCCTTGCTGTGGGGTTTTGGGGTTTTTTTGTGTTTTTTTTTTTTTTTTTTGCTTCCCCTCCTGGCCTTTTCTCTCTTTTTTTGTTCGTTTGTTTTTGCATAGGATCTGCAGTTTCGCCTCGCACGGCTGATGGTGGCTGTGGTAAAGGTGTTGAGTGTGGAGCATTTTGGATGCCTGAAACTCCTGGGGTGGGTGATGCTGCACCCCAGTAATGCCAAACCCCAGGAGGGGCAGAAAGCTCTCTGGGGAAACTGAGGCACGGAGTGCTGTATGACCAGCCTGGCTTTCCCCCTGCAAGGGCCCCAGCTTAGGACAGACCCCAGGTGCAGTGACCACTCATGATGCTGTCTCCATGTGCCTGAGGCCATGGGGTTGTTAACCACCAAGTCAGTGTCACTGTATTAGTGTCACCCTGCATTCCTGCCTCTGTGTGCCGATGTCCAGAGGGTCAGGGCACCCATCGGGGCATGGATCTGGCCCATCCATCCCCTCTCTGCCACCCTGCTCCTTCCCAAGCAGCACAGGTGTTTTCTCTGGGTTATTTTGGAGACCTGCTGGGGACAGGGGCATTGGGGTGCTCTCAGCTTCTCCAGTATTTTGCAGGAGCAGCTCTGGAGGCTGCTGTGGCGTGGGAATGTGCAGTGCCTGCTCCTACATAGGAGATTTTGGGCTCTCCTGGCTCATCAGTGCAGAGGAGCAGAGATGGCAGGGAGGTGGGATGCAGGGAATGCTGAGCAGCTAGAGGTTCTTGCTGCTGGAAAAGGAGCTGGGCTTTGGATGCACAGGTGGGGTGGTTTGGGGCCAGGCACAGCATCCATTGAAAGAATAACCCACAAATGGGCTGGAGGCCCGGTCTGGATCTCTTCAGTGGCTTCACTTGGAAACTTGTCTATGGGAGAGACCCAATTAAGTAGATTTATGGCTGCTCTAGCCTGAGAAAGTCTGAATCCCTTTTAAAAGCTTGGCTCGCTGGAGCCAGACGGGGTCCAGGCTCCAGGTCTCCCAGCCCTGCCCTTGTTAGGAGCAGTGATTTGCAGGGCTTGGTTCAGCTGAAGTCCTGGCCTGTCACTGCTGCGTTGCTGCTAATCTTCTGCTCTCATCAGTCAGCAGGGAGCTGATGGCCCCCACACACCATGTGGGGCTGCCCCAGCCTGCACTGGCTGTGGGATGGGGACAGGGATAGCTGTGGGATGGGGATAGCAGAGGAAGGGCTTCCTTCCCCTCGGCAGCCACCTTTGGAGCTTCTTCAGAGCCGTGTGGATTTGGAGCAGGGTCCAGCAAGGTTGGTGGCAGTGGGGTCCTGCCACCACCACTTCTCTCTCTGTGTCTCCTGCAGGGGCTGTTGCATCTCATGCAGCTTGGACCATGTGTGGTGCACACTGTCCCCCCAGTGCCACCCACTGTAACCCTGTCACTACCCCCAGCTTTTGCTGCTGTCCTTTTCCCCCCTGTGCCAAGGGTGAGCACAGAACACACTGGGCTGTGTCCATTCCCCCCCCTGTGCAGGGCTACGTGCAGGGCAGCAGGGAGCTGGGGAACCCAGCCTGTCCTGGGCTGTCCCCAGGTATCTGCAGCATCCTCTGCACCTTCCTCAGGTTCTTAATGTCCCCAGGGAGTGTTGTCTCTATCTCCACCAGCCCAGGGGCTCCTGCCTTCACCTGGGGATGGTGGCCACATTTTCCCTGTCAGAGGGTGCCTAAAGAACTCACCACCTTCTGATGGGGTGGGACAAAAAATTTGCAGGAAAGAGTGAGATGGCCTCCTGGGGTACTGTGCAGGGGGTGCATGCTCTGCCTGTCCTGGGGGCCCTGGGGCATCTCCTGAGAGACAGGGGTGGGTTTGCAGGGTCCGCATACATCCCCTAGGAAGCATGCAGGGGGTGGGACTGGGCTGGAAAATGAGGCCAATGGTGGAAGCAAAGCCTTTGGTCCTGGCAGTCAGTCCACGGAGCCCTGTTAGCCATCTCCCCTGCTCATTTAGACTTTTGATAGCTGTTGGGTGGGAGGAAGAGAAGTAAGTAAGCCAGAAGGAGAAGGATTGCAGGTTGCAACCATCCCTCTGCCCAGCCGTCCAGGAGCATGAATCAGAGCTGGATGTAGGAAATGCAAGATAAAGTTTTTTTACTCCATATGGAAAGACTTTGCTGTCGGCACGCCAGGACACCGGGAACCGAATCGCACGCTGCAGGGTGTGAGCTGGGAACTCGCAGGGCTTGGGAAGGTTTGCAGCAGGCTTGGGGGCTTGGGTCTCCCCCAGGGCTGGCAGCCCAGCTGCAGCAGGCTCTGGGTTCCAGGGCTGAGGCTTTGCAAGGAAAATACCAGCAAAATGATGCCTGGGCAGATTCATTCATAAAGGGGCTGGGGCAGTGTGGGGGGAGAAGTGTGTGAGGGTTTGTGTGGCTGGGGAACTGGGATGGGCTGGAGGAGTCTCATGGCCCCTGGAGATCAGCTTTTATTGCACAGTTTATTAGTGTATTTTTCAATGCTCTGGAAGGAATTGAGAAACTGGTTAAAAATGTTTCACAGCCTGGGGAAATTCGTTGCAGCTACCGTGTAATAGAGGCCCACCATAATGACTCAGAAACACCACGAGGCCTTTTACAGGAAATTCCCACTGGCCATTAAGATCTTTCCTTGGTCACCAGGAGCCCTTTCTAGGTCTGATCTTCTGAAACAAGAATGGTTGGGTTGTGGGGGGCAGGAAAACACACATGTGAGGGCCACGCTCCTGCTGAGTGTACAGACACGGGCACAGGGGGTGCAGCCGTGCAAGCCTGGCACGCTCGTGGTGGTGTCAGTGCTGGCTGGTGCCATCCTGGTGCCTACACACATGTGGGCACGCGTGCAAGGCTGCAGGCGCCGGTGTGCTCATTCAGATGGGCATCTTCCTGCAGGCAGAAGGGTTCTGCTACCATGTGTGCCACACGTGAACATATGGATGATATAGATAAGTACTGAGGTGACACCCACACACATGCAGACAGACACACACATGCAGACAGACACACACATGCACACACACATACATACACACACGCACACACACATTCACACACACATGTACACACACATACACACACACATGCACACACACACACGCAGACACACACATGCACACACACATACGTACACACATATTCACACACACATGCACACACACACATGCAGACACACACACATACATACACACACATGCACACACACACACATTCTCACACCCACATTCACACACACACACATACACACACACACGTGTTTCTGTGCCAAGGCACATGGGGCACACGTGTCCCGTGGACATGGCTCTGCCTGGCCCCAGTGGGAGCTGTTGGCCACATGCTCCCTTGGAATGAGCTGTCACACGCCGTTTGGAGTCGATGATTTCCTCATTCCTTGACGTCCTTGGCCACGTTGTCTGCACCCCGTGGTGCAGGCAGAGGAGCTGCCATGGCTCCCTCTTGGAGGCAATGGGAAGGGTTGGATGTGAGCACAGCCAGAGTTCCTGGCTCTTCCCTGGCCCTGTGGTGCCCGGCACAGTCTGACCTGCAGCACGTGCCCTTCACAGCACAACTCTCTCCCTCCTCCTCCTCTTTCCTCCTTGGCAGCCCCACTCCTCCCAGCAGTGGCACCGGCTGCTGCCCTGGTTGTGCAGGGCAGGAGGTGGGGGTGTTGGGCCCCCGTGGGACCAAGTGGCTGTACTGGTGTCCCCTGCCATGCAGCAGGCAGCAGTGCCCCATGTGTAACACAGGCAGGTGATGGAGGCCTTGCAGGAGAATATGGAGTGGTCAGGTGTAGGACTTCCTGCCTCAGTTTCCCCATGTGTTGTGTTAAGAAAGGAGCAACAGTGGGGGCTGGGGGGACAGGTTAGCAGCCCAAGCACGGCTGCAAGCAATGGTTGGGCAGGGCTGGCAAGGGCAGATTATACCCAAGGGACAGTGACTCAGGGAGTGGGTCTGGGTGGCCTTCCTGCACAGAGCTTGGGGACAGTGGCTGTGCCTTGGGGCTGCCCTCCTCTGTGTGGCTGGGCCTGGGGAGCACAGGGCCGGAGCCAGCACCCCCTCCCTCTGAGACAGCAGCACAGAGCCTGTGGGATCAACAGGGAGCTGAGAACCAAGCTGGGTCTGGGCAGAGGGGATGGCTGCGGGTCTGGGCAGCACAGGGGACACACAGGGGACATGTCCCAGCCTGTGGCAGCAGAGAGGTGAGCCTGGCTGAGCCAGGGTGTCCCACTGACCCCGCCATGGCACAGGCTGAGCTGTCCCCACTGTTCCCTGCTCCAACAGCTGGAAACATCTGGCTGGGGGAAGCTTGGTAAATTGATGCAGGGAGGAATCCATCGGGCTCCTGCTGTTCCCACACTCCAGCCTCTCCCAGCAGCTCCGGTTTCAGCTCAGCTCTCACACGCTGTGGCTCAGCCAGCCCCAAGGCAGCCCCCAGCCCCTTCCTGCACCTGGATCACAGAGTGCGGGGGGCCTGTGGCACCCCCCTGTCCCAGCACACTGGGGACAGGCGTTGGCAGCAATGCAGCCAGCAGGATGAGTGCCAGAGGTGGGTGAGCAGCTCCTCGAGTCCCGGTTTGGCCCTTTCCCAAGTGAGAGTTGCTGCTTTTCCTGGGGTGACTCCAAAGGCTGGAGTGACCTGGACTGTGACCTGGGGCTGCAGCCAGGACATGGTTGGTGTCTGGGCTATAACCACATGGGTGTGGGTGTCTGAGGGATGTGTGTGCACATACATGTATGTCCATGTGTCCCTGTGTCCGTGTGTGTATGCACATCTGTACTCTGGGTCTTCACACCTGGAGCAGCCAGGGGCAGCAGGAGCTCAGGGACTTCCAGCCCTGCCAGCTGCCTCAGCCCATCTTCCCCAGGCCAAGGCAGGAGAGGGCTTGGCTGTCTCTTCTCCCCAACAGATCCTTGCTTATCCTGCTGCTGCAATGCCTGTGTCCCTGGGACACAGCACCCCCTGAGCCTGGGGGATGCTGCTGCATGTTTGGGGATGTTCTTCCAGGGCAACTCCTTGTGTGTGGCCCTATAGAGCAGAGTTACAGTGCTTTGGTGTCACCTGCCTGTAGCTGGCCTCCTGGCACCCCTGTGGGTCCCATGGCCTGACTCATTCCCCCCTGCCTCACTGGCCACTGCCCTCCTCATCCTTCCTGGACCAGACAACCCCATCCCAGCCAGGGTAACCTTGGAGGTGACATTTTGTGGTGCCAGCCTTGCTCTGTCCTTTCTCAGTAGGCACAGTGAGAGCTGGAGGTCAGAGCCATGGGCTGAGGGGTGTGAGAAGAGTCTGGGGGGCACAACTGAGGGCAGAGGGGTGCAGGAGCCGTTCATCCCTTTAAAGCCACCACCGTGTCTCTTTGCAGACCCTGAATCCCAGAGGAAGAGGACAGTGCAGAACGTGCTGGACCTTCGTCAGAACCTGGAGGAGACCATGTCCAGCCTGAGGGGCTCTCAGGTGTCTCACAGGTGAGGCTCCAACACCAGACCCCCCCTCACAACCACTTCCTTTCCCAAGGCAGCAAGGGAGCCTTCTCGGGGTCAGCTCCATCCTCCAGCCTGGCCCCAGACCTTGCCAGCGCTGGGTGGGGAGGGGGCATCACCCCAGGGCTCCCCAGCTCCCACCCCCTCTGCAGAGAGGCTGTGCCTGCTGTCAGCGACTCGGGAAAGCCGAGGGGAGGTGAACATCCTTCTGGCGTTTGTTGCCACCTCGTGGTCTCCCTTCATCCTCACTTTTGTGTTGGAAGGGGGGAAAAGCAGGAGCTTCCTTCACCCACCTTCACCCACTGCTCATCATTAGGGTCCTTCCCCGTGTGGTCCCACAATCAGCTTTGTCCAGGGTGAAGCAGCCCCTTGATCTATCTCATCTTAACACAGAAGCTCATCTAGACCTTGCTCGTCCTTGCTGCACTTTCTGGATCTTTTCTGAGCACTGTAGCAGTGGGATTTGCATGGGGCTGCAGCAATATTCCCTGAGCTGATGATTTCCTGGCGTTATCCATCACTGCTCTGCCATCCCCCTGCTCAGTGTAGGAGCTGGTTGGCAGCCTGGTGCTGCTCACGCCGAGTCAGAGCTGCTTTGTGTTAGCTCTGCATTTGCTTTGCATTCATCTATGTCAAACTTCACCTGCTGCCTTCTCACCCCAGTGCTCAGCTCTGATCCATGGGAAATAGGGCAAGGACATGAAGGGTGATTAAATGAGCATTGTTGGTGGGTTTTGACTCCGCTATCACTCCCTTTTCTTGATGAGTTATGAGCAGATTGTGTGGCAAAATCCTTGGCCAGATCCTTGCCACAGAGAAAAACGACAGATAGCTCAGAGATGCCTGTCCCTGTGTTCTGTCCCATAAGTGGTTCTTAAATCCATGAGGACTTATCTCATGGCATCTGAGTTTATTTGGAAGCTTAATCTGCCTTTGGTGAGGGCACTCATCCACCATCTCCTGGTGGTCTGCAGCATCCTTGGCAGTGTGCTCCCTGCATCCCTCCAGGAGCTCCACCGAGGCTGTGGGCTGGGTTTTCCTTTACCAAAGCTGTGTCAGCTCTTTCCTGGGATGTCATAATTACACACGTACCCACTAATTCAGCTCTTGGGAACACTTCCTACAAGCATGTCGATACGGATGTCATCTGCAGTCTGCTGGATGTGCCCCGTGTCACCAGTGCCCCTGAGCCACTTCAGCCTCTCTACTCCTTACACAAATTATTCCTCAAATTTCTCTTGTTCTCCTCATTGTGCTCTTCCTTACCCAGTGCTGGGGACTCAGCCTTTGCTGTTTCCTCACTGGGATGCAATTTTGTTCCTGGAAGACCTCACAATATTCTGGCAGCCTTTGCACTGGGCTGCAGGGCTGCACATGTCCTCAGGGCCTTGCTGGAGTCCCTTTTGGAGATGTGGTTTGCATCTGCTCTGAGCCACTGACAAAACATCCTTAAATAGCCTTTGTGCTGCTGACAAAACCAAAACCCTTTTATCTGCCCCTTTTAGTTCTGCTTTAACAAACTTCCTAGTTTTTTATGTAGTTCCTGGGTTCAAATTCAGTCATGCAGCAGGGGTTTGTCTCCTGGTGCTCCTGCAGGACCATTTAATCCAAGCTAGGCAATAGCTCACTGATAGAAGCATTTGGAGCCAAGCTGAGGGCTGTGGGTTCCCAGGCAGTGATTCCAAGAAATAATAATTTTTGGTGTCTAAATTTAGTCTGGGCATCACTCCTTGACATACCATTTACCCAAAATGCACCCAAAGGGAGCAGGGAATAACTGAACTCCCTGTTCCTGATGCACTCATGGGCTCTGGGCTGGCTGGAGAGCTGGTCACTTGCAGGCAGCCCCAGGGAGCTGTCTTGGGGTGTCCCCTCCTGCCCAGGCATGGAGACTCAATCCCTGGCAGGATGATGGCAAGGACCCAGCTCCTCAGCATCCTTTTGCTCCCAGCCCCCACTCCCTGGCACAGCCCAATGCCATGTCCCCTGGGATCAAGGTGCCACCACCCCAATTTATCCTGTCCTGGGTCTAGGGTTTTATCGGGGTGCAGGGGGACACAGACCTCTCCACTGCAGCCCACATCCTGCTCCACAGTCCCTGTGCAGAAATGGACACCAACCAGACACCGATGAGTGCAGATGGGGTGGATGGCCCGGTGGGTCCTGGAGCCCAGAACCAGACACAGTTCTCTAGATCTGTTCTCCCCAGGGCAGAGTAGAAGGGAAAGAGAACCTCCCTCAACCTGCTGGCCGCTTTCCTTAATGCACCCCAGGATGCCACTGGCCTTGGCCACAAGGCCACATGTCTGGCATCCCTGTGGCCACGCTCCAGGGAGCCTCTGGCCTTGCCTACCTGCCTCAAAACGAGCAGTTTTGTTTCCTAAGCTCTCGCAGTCCCGGTTTGGGGGAGGATGAGGCAGGGCACAGACCTTGGCTGCCCATTACACCCTGCCCTAACCCCCCCTACACCCCATCCTCGCAGCTCCCTGGAGATGACCTGCTATGACAGCGACGAAGCCAATCCCCGGAGCGTCTCCAGCCTCTCCAACCGCTCCTCCCCGCTCTCCTGGCGCTACGGGCAGTCCAGCCCCCGGCTGCAGGCGGGGGACGCGCCCTCGGTTGGGGGGAGCTGCCGCTCGGAGGGCCCCCCCAGCTGGTACATGCACGGGGAGCGGGCGCACTACTCGCACACCATGCCCATGCGCAGCCCCAGCAAGCTGAGCCACATCTCCCGGCTGGAGCTGGTGGAGGCACTGGACAGCGATGAGGTGGAGCTGAAGTCGGGCTACATGAGTGACAGTGACCTGATGGGGAAGACACTGACGGAGGATGAGGACATCACCACAGGGTGAGTGCCTGCGTCTCCTGGAGGTTTCACCTCCTCCTGCTGGGATGGTGGTGAAGCGGGCAGCAGGGGTGGGTGGAGGAGCAGAGGGATCACGGCCTGGCTGGGTGATGGTCTCCCCAGATCCCAAGAGATGCTTTCACACTCGCCAGGCAGGGTAGCCCTGGCGGTGTTGGTGGTGCTGGGACAGCCGGGGCTGCTTGGGGACCTTGAGTCTTTAAGCTGGGGTGTGCTGCTCTCCTGGTGCATGGGAAGTGTCTGACCTGATCTGGGAGTTCCCACAGCAAAGGGCTGAGAAGGGCAGGTAGTGTGTGGGGTAAATACTGCTGGTGTCAGAAGTGCTCTCCCAGTTTAGACCAGTGAGCTTCCATCTCTGACCCGGGCATTGCGGGGATGTCCTGCATCCATCTGGCAGTGCTGGTGGCTGTGGTGGGACGGGCTAAGTCAGGTCTCTGCACCCCAGTGAGAACTGGGCACTGATGTGTCACTGCTGATGGGTGGGAGCAGGGTGTGCTGCTGAACAGGGCCCCCTCCTTCTGGGCCCCCCACCAGCCTCTGTCCCCCCACCCATTAGGGCCAGGGGCACATGTCCCAGGTGGGCACAATATAGCACACCCAAGGCTTGCATTTTCTTTCCAGATGCATCCTGCTCCTGCCGTGCTCTTGAGGTGCCCCTGGCTCTGGCGGGGCTCCAGGGTTTCAGCATGTTAGAGGTTTCCTGTTTCAGTACAGGAGAAAATAAATAACTTCAGCGTTTGAGTTGTCCCAGAGCAGCAGGAGGTATTTGGCCTCCTGACAGGCAGGGCTCTGGTCCTCTTGGACTTGTTGTAGTCACGTCAGCTTGTTGGAGGATAGAGCACAGCCTGTGGCTTCACACCCATCCCGAGGGCCAGTGCTCCCCAGAGGTGGCCCATAGGCATGTGGTACAGCAGAGGGGACACACACCAAGGGGTGCCTGTGCTGGCCTCTGCCCCTGTGATGCTCCAGCTTGGGGGTGTCAGACCTTTCCTTCCCACAGACATGTGGGGTGATGTTGGGGGGCTGCCTTATGCTTGTCAGCTGGCTCAGTGTCCCCCTGCTGGGGACCATAATCCGTGTCACCACCTTCTGCTACCGGCCCCTGGACTGTGGGCTGTGGTGGGCAATGTGGTGGCTTTGTGCTGCCTTGGGTGGCTGGGGTCACAATGGGATGAAGGGCTCCACTGCTCCATCTCCCTCCTTGTCTCAGAGCTGCTTGTGCAGGTGGATAACCTTGGGGTGCCCTTGGCTGGTGAGGCAGTGCTGGGAGGGGCATCACTTTGTCTCCATCAACACAAGCAGGCAGAGCGTGGGCAAGGGACAGCCCTGGTGGGACCCAGCCCAAGCTCAGCTCTGTCCTGCCCAGGGCAGGGGCCTTGGGGATGGAGCCCTGCATGGCTGAGCCCCCTGAGGGGCCCAGGCAGCACCACAGCCCCCTGGAATGGGTGAGGCTTTCAGTGCCACAGCAAGGTAGGCTGTCACTGCCACTGCTGGGTGCTGCAGTACCTGTTCCTGTACCCAGTACCTGTACCCAGTGTGATGCTCTGGATGTGTGTCCCAAGGGAAATCACTCGTGGGTGCAGAGTGCCCCACCCCAGGGATGGATGCAGGAGAGGAGCTGGGGCATCACAGGACCCTCTCATCCACAGGGACATGTCCTGGGGGTCAGTGACATCACCGGGATGTTGCTGCTGTGTGGGGTCATGCAGTGACCTGGTCACATCTCCACCCCCTGTGGCCCCACAGCAGGACTTGTGGGGTACCCCAGAGTGGGCAAGGCCTCTGTCCCCAGGAGATGTCCCTAGCTGGGTGCTGGGGATGGGATGCTGGGCACTGGGTGGGGAGCAGGTGCATCCCCTCCTCACCAGAGCCGTCTGCGAACACCCACCCACTGCAGCCCCTCACCCACTGCAGCCCCTCACCCACTGCAGCCCCTCACCCACTGCAGCCCTTCACCCATCCTCCTCGGCTGGCTCTGACCTAGAAAGCAAACACTGCCCCAGGCCCTGTCTCCCCGTGCTGCTAATGCACCGGGCAGGAGCTGAGTGCCACAGATGGGTCCATCAGCCCCCCAGCCCGGGCCGCCGGGCCAGCACCTCCCTGTGCAGCACTGGTGCACACCCTGGCTTGTAGGGCAGTCGGTCAGAGCCAGCTCAGAGGACACAGTGGCTCATGCTCCTTGGAGACATGCGGGGCTGCAGGATGGGACTCAGCAGCCTGGAAGGAGAGAGAGCAGAGGTAGGCAAGGCACAGCTGGAGTGGGGGGGCTGTCTGTGGGGGTGTATCAGGATGAGGCCGTTGGGGTGGTGGTTGGGGTGAGCCCAGCCAAGAAGGCAGTGAGGTTCCTGGGACACAGCTCAGAGAGGGGTTGGGATGATCAGCTCTGGAGGTGACAGCAGGGAGACCCAGAAGTGTTCCTGTCCCAGCCAAACGTGCCAGCTCCCTGGCTTCTTGCCCGGCCGTGCCTGCCTGCTCCCCTCTGGCCAGCACTCGTGGCTTCTGTCCACCAGCAACCAGCTGTGGATTTTGGGTGGTGGAAAGTTCTGTCTTTGTCCTCCCTGTTTGGTTTCCTGCATCACCACATCCTCCATGGCAGGACAGCCCGCAGATGGCTGTGACCCAGCACAGCCCAGGCTAGGAGTGACTGCCCTGGGATATGCCCACACCTCTGCCAGCACTCTGGTGTCTGAAGGGCCTGGTGCAGGCAGGGAGCTTTGCTTAACCCAGCAGCATTAGCTGGGAGGGTGCTGCCCTCCTGTCCTGTCCATCCTGTCCTTGGAGCAGCACCAATCCCTGGGCTGTTTCGCTTCCACTGAAAAATCTTTGCTCCCTTGCTTGGCTGCTGTTGATGCAGGTTTCCACCCGCTCAGCTGGGTGCAGCCCTGGCTCCATGAACATTAAATGCAGCCATGGCAGCAGCCTTTGGCTTTGGGACCATGAGCCAGCTCAGGAACCACCATGTGTGTCCAGCACCCCAGGCACCATCCCATGCCACCTTGACTTTGCTGCTGGTAGCCAGGCACTGCAGAGCCTGTGGTCCCCTCCAGTGGGTCTGGGGGCTGCCAGCAGCATCCCCATGGGAGGGATGCTCTGGAGCTGGCACCCGCTGTGCTCTGGCTGGCCTGTCTCTGGCTCCCTCAGAGCTACTTGAGCTCAGCTCAGCCGGGGGTGGGAGCAGATGTTTGGCTGTGCTCCCCGGGAGTGGCAGGGGAGCAGCCACTCTCCTGCACTGATTGGTTCTGGTTTTCAGCTCTCTTCTCTCGACCTCCCCTCTCTCGGTGTTTTCTGGTCCATCCTGACCCCTTGCTGCTGTCCCAGTGAACCCATGAAGTCATTTCTTGGTGGGGACGTCCTGTGGGGCATGGCCATGGCCCTGCACATGGCCTGGCGAGTGTGGAGGTCCCCAGCCTGGCTGGCCAGGGGAGTGGAGAGGGAAACAGTGTTGGATAAATATTTGCTGCACTGCGCTCGCTGCGTGCCGGGACTCGGTGGGGTTCCTCCCTCCAGCTGGGGACAGGGGGTGGTCCCACAAAGGGGCCTCCAGAACCCTGCTGGGCACCACCACCATCGAAGTCCTTGCCCCAGGCTGTGTCCCAGCTGGCTCCTGGTTTTGGGGTTTGACTTAAGGTGCCAGCACTGACCCCAGCCCTGGGGCTGCTGGGCCCTGGCTCCTGTGGCAGTGCCTGCATGGGGCATGTTTTGGGAAGGGGATCTGGGGCTGTGGGGCTTGGGGGGTGCAGGGCACCAGGGGATCAGCAGATGCCCAGGATTTGGGAAGCTCTGCAGCTCACTGGTGAAGCTGCGTTTGAACACGGAACAGAGATGAGCCCAGGGCTTGACCTTACACACCCGCACACCCCAGGGAGAGCTGCTCAGGGGGCTCTGCCCCCCAAACCCAGCCACTGGCCACTTGCCAAAGGTGTCTGAGGCCACCGGCTTGTCCAGACAACGGGAAAAATAGGAATTTCGCAAGCAGGCTGAGTCACGCTGCTCCTCCACCCCAGCACTGCCCTGGGACTCTCTGGCTTCCACACGTGGCTGCTCCAGCCCTTTGTGTCACCACGGTGGCCTCGGGTGAGGCTTTGTGTATCACCCTTCCCAAAGCAGCCGGAGATCCCCGCACGCGGACACACTTCCTCTGGGGTTTCCGTCACTCGTGCGGTGTCAGAGGGGTGACCCGGTGTCAGAGGGGTGACCTGGCATTGTACCCCCTGCTGGCTGAGCTCAGCAATGTGTCACAGGGCTCCCTGGATGGGCTCACTGCTGGTGCTGACACCCCCCAGCATTCCCCTCGCTGCTTTGGGAAAATCAGGACCTGCTTTTAGCGCAGCCAGCAGCGAGGAGCTGGAGCAGAGATGCAGCCTGGCCATGGGTCCCCCCTCGTGGGGGCCTTGTACTCTCCAGGGATCCACACAGACAGTTCCCTGCACCCTTCAGGGACCTGGGGGGCCAGGGGACCACAGGCAAGGTGCTGCCTGGAGGGCAGGAGTCTAGGCCAGCTTCTGGGATGTAATACTGATACTCTTCTGCTTGGTGAGCTTGGGAGAGTTAGATCCCTTTCCCTGCATCAGTTTCCCCATCTGCAAGGTCTCTGCAGCCCTCTGTTCCTCTGAATGTGGCTTTGGTGAAGGGGGACAGATCCTGGTACCCAAATTGCACATTGGAAGCACTGGGGTTCAGGGTATGCCAGCCTGTGGTGGGGGCTTGTGCTCTCTGGGGGAGTTCCTGGGCATTGGGGTTGTCCTAGGGGTTACACTGGGCTTTAGGGGAGTCTGGGGAGAACTTAGAATCTTGGGAGTTCTAAGTGAGTCTGTGTGGTTCTTGAGTATTGGGGGACATGGGGGTCATGCAGGGAGCTGTGGCAATCCTAAGGGGGTCTGGGAGGGGGCTATGGGTGTCGTGGTGCCCTGAGGTGATTGCTGAAGTGGGTGTGAGGGGGAAGCAGAGCCACCTCTGCCTGTGTCTGCGGGGAGTCCCCAACCCCCCCAACCATGGTTTATTGTAGCTAATTGGTTTTTCTGCCCCATTAAATGGGGAAGAAGAGGAGGGAGTGAAAAGGCTGGGCTGTGCCTGTGCTTTCCTCAGTGGTCCTGCCAGACCAGGACGTTGTCACCAGTGTAAGGGCCATTGTCCCACAGCAGAGCTGGTGGCCTGCAGGAGGTACCAGGACGGTGACACCACCAAGGCCCTTGGTCAAGAGCTGCTGCAGGGATGGTGGGTGCTGGCAGGGTCTGACCAGTGGGGACAATGGTGGAGGGGATGGTGATGGCAGGGACAGTGATGTCTGGACACGGATGTCCTGATCCCTCCCCTGGCTTTCCCCCTGTGCTGCAGCATCTGCCTCGCCCGGACAAGCCCCGTGCAGGGAGCCATGGGGCGAGGAGGGAGCCAAGAGGCGTTGCCACTGCCGAGGGAGGCTCCAGGAAGGGAATTACTGATTTCCCGGCCCGCAGGGACCGGCTCTGGTTTTCCAGGGCTACAGTTAACACTCTCTGCGGCCAGGCTGGCAAAGGTGACCCCAGTGTCACCGTCCCAGCGAGAACCCTGCCCTTGGGCACAGCTCTGCTATGAACCGAAAGAGAAAATACAGAAACAGAGAGGTTTTTGGTCGGTGAAGTGCAGTGGGGGGAGCTGGGGCTGGGGGGAGCAGCCGCCCCGACCCCCCGAGGGGTGGGCAAGGGCAGAGCCCCCCCGAGCCCCACATCAGGAGGGGAGAGGGGCTGGGGAAGGGGGCTCTGGGGCCAAGCTGAGGGATGTCCTGGGGGGCCACTGGGGCCACATTGTGGGCTGGACTGGGGGGCACTGGTGCTTCCCGTGGGGATGTAGGGCGGCTGAGGGGCAGCAGAGACAGAGGTGGGGGAACACAGGCCCGGCTGAGGGGCTGTGGGTGAGGGGGAATTCTGCGCCCGGGGGGCTGGGGAGCTGCGGCCGCTTTAAGGCTGGGGCCGGGGGCGGTCCCGCCGCTGCCCCTCCCGCCCGGGCCCGCCGGGTACGCGCTCAGCGGGCAGCACCATGCTGCGGGCGGGGAGGCCGCGCCTGGCCAGCAGGTACCGTACGGCACCGGCACCGGTACCGGTACCGGTGCGCTGCGAGGCGGGCCCGGCCCCGGTAGACAAAGCCCCGCGCCCTGGGGCCGCTCCGCGGGCGGTGCTTTGTCTCGGCCGCGCTGCGGGGAGGAAGGGGGGCCCGGGAAACACGGCCCCGCCCGGCCCCGCAGTACCGGGGCGGCTCCCCCCGGGTTCGGGAACGGGACCAGCACCCCCCGCCCCGCCTCGCACCTGCAGCGCGGCCGGGCCGAGCCCCCAGCGGGGCTCCCGGGGCTCCGGTACCCGTGGCCGGATCAGATCCGGATCTGACCCCGTCGGGGCGCGGCGGGCGGCGGGATGCCGGGATCGGGCCCCAAAGGGGGCTCCGACCCGAGTGCGTCCGGGCCGGGCGGGGAGCGGAGCATCCCGAGGGAGCCCCTGGGTCGCGTCCATCCCCGCTCCTCCTGCGGTGCAGCCAGCTCTGGGGTCAGGGTCGGGGTGCGCATCCCTCACGGGGGAGGGGGGGTCTCCGGTCGGTGTCGGTGGGCGCTGCGGGACGGTCCCGCTGCCTCAGCCCCTGCCCCGCCGCTGTCCTTGAGCATCCATCCCTCCGCGGGGCTGCGGGTGCAGGTTTGCGGGGTGGGTTTGCTGCGGTGCGGGCTGAGGGGAGGTGGGAATCGCTGTGAGTAAGATGGAGGGGCTGGAGCACAAAGCAGGAATTGAGTTTTGTCCCCTGCGTGACGCTGCGGCACGGCTGCCCCTCTGAGGTGGGGGGGGGTCGGGGTGGTGCGGGGTGCCTGGGCTCGGCTCGGCACCGGGAGTCGTTCTGGCCTCCCTGCAACCCGAGTTGAGGCTTTCCTTGCTGCTCTGGGCACAGCACATGTGTGTTGGTTTGGGGCACCCCACAGCAGGCCGCTGGCTCACAGGCCTCCCCGCAAGGCTGCAGTGCTCTGGGATGTCACCCGTGACCCTTGCACTGCCCTCCTGGGTTCTGGGGCTGCTAAGGAGGATCTGGGGTCACCCTCTGCCCCGTTTCTCCCTGTCACTGGGACCCTCCAGATGCCTGGGGCCAGGGCAGGGGGTTCTTCCAGTGCGAGGCTGCAGGGACATTTGGCATTTGCCCTGCTGGTCCAACAAAATCATGCTGGAGAGAGCCAGTGTCACATTTGGTCACAGCCCTGTGCCCACAGGCTGCAGCTCCCTTAAGCCCAGCCTCATTCCCAGCGCTGCCCGCTGTGAGGGTGGTGCCACTGTGGGAAAGGAGCTTTGTTTCGTGGTGGGAATTGCTTTCCTAGTGAGAGGTCACCCCTGGAGCAGGGGCTGGTGCTGGGAGATGCTTGAAGCTGGGCAGCCCAGCAGCACATCATGGGCATGTGTTTGTAATTAAATCCTTACCCGTGGCAGTACCTGCAGGGCTCTGTTCCATAAGTTGTCACTGGGATGAAGGAAACCACATCCCCTCCTGGCCCTGGCCGGATCCTGCTGTCTGTGAAGAGCAGAGGACACAGGCTGGAGGGTGCTGGAGCTGCCTGCTTTGCTCCATCCTGGAGTTTGGGCATTGCTGCAGCCCCTAGCCCCCCCAGCTCCTTCCAGCCCCCTTGAGAGGCTGCAGGGCCCCAGTGACCTACTCAGCTGCTGACCGGAAAGGGGCTGTGCTCATCCTGCTGGAAGATGCTCCGTACCCGTCTGTGCCGGATCGCCGCAGGCAAAGCCCGGTGCTGTGGGGCTGGCCGGGCCTGTGGGTGCAGAGGCTCTGCTGCTCTGGTGTGGTTGCTGACTGACAGCCATGGAGATGGGCTTGTGCACGGTCCACTGGGCTGCTGGCATGGAGCAGCTGCCCTGGCATGGTGCTGGTGCCTGTCCCTGCTGCCTGTGCCCACTGCAGGTGTTGGAAGGGGGAGCAGGGTATGGTGAGGTGGGGTGGGGGCCCCATGAGGTCAGGGATGTGCAGGGCAGCTGATTTGTTTGCTCCAGCTGGTCCCTGCCCTTTCTGGTGATCCTCCTGACCCTCGCAACAGCACAGGAGGCTCAGTACCAACCATGATGCTGCCAGCCTTGCTGGTGTGGGTGCTGGCACCCCCTTGTTGAGCAGGTACCCTCTGTCCCTAAAAACCCCCACAGGGACTTTAACAGGGAGATGTGGGGTCACGGAGGCTCATGTGCCAGTGGGGTGCTGAGCCTATGGCAGCTTGGGATGCAGCCAGACACCACGTCCCAGCTCCCTGCCAGGAGCTGCCAGGAGCTGAGGTTTGCACCCTGGCAGCCCCCAGAGCGGCAGATCCCATGGGATTTGGCTGGGACCCACTGGGCAGGGCTGGGGCTGGGCAGGGGAGGCCTGATGCTAGCTCTGCCGTTGCAGCTGGGATGAGAGCAGCTCCATCAGCAGTGGTCTCAGTGATGCCTCTGACAACCTCAGCTCCGAGGAGTTCAACGCCAGCTCCTCGCTCAACTCCCTGCCCTCCACCCCCACTGCCTCGCGCAGGAACTCAGCCATAGCGGTAGGTGCTCCCGACTCAGTGCCACAGCTGCTGAGAGAGGGGAGGGATGGAGGGTGCCAGTGTGGGGAAACCGAGGCATGGCACAGGGTGTCTGGTGTGTCCCTCTCTCAGCTCCCCAGAGCTGGGCTTGGGGGCAGTGCCAGGAGCACCCCTGACTCTGTGCTGCCTGCAGCTGCGCACGGACTCGGAGAAGCGCTCGCTGGCAGAGAGTGGGCTGAGCTGGTACGGCGAGGGGGAAGACAAGGCTCCCAAGAAGCTGGACTACGACAGCAGCAGCCTGAAGATGGAGCACGGCTCCTCCAAGTGGCGCCGGGAGCCCTCAGAAGGTGGAGAGGAGGGGCCCAAGGGTGGTGAGCTGAAGAAACCAGTCAGCCTGGGCACCCCGGGCTCCCTCAAGAAGGGCAAGACCCCTCCAGTGGCCGTAACTTCCCCCATCACCCACACAGCCCAGAGCACCCTCAAAGTGGCAGGTGAGACCCGATTGAGGCAGGGTGAAGCCTGGATGGTGTCCTTGTGGGCCTTCCCCAAGAATGTTGGCCACGGGACAACCTGGTGGCTGGATATGGGCTGGAGGATACAGGGCTTTGAATCCCTGCAGGCAGGTTGTGCGTCTGGCCCCACACTAAGCCCTGCTTGCCCAGGGTCCTGCCTGCCCCATTGCCCTAGTTTGCACCCAAATGTCCCCAGAGCCTCCTGGGACCCTAACCCATCCTTCCCTGCCCACCAGGCAAGCCTGAGACCAAAGCCACGGACAAGAGCAAGCTGTCTGTGAAGAGCACAGGCCTGCAGCGCTCCTCCTCCGATGCCGGCCGTGACCGCACGGCTGATGCCAAGAAGCCACCCTCAGGCCTCGCGCGGCCCTCAGCCTCCAGCTCCTTTGGCTACAAGAAACCAGCTCCTGCCACTGGCACGGCCACCGTCATGCAGGCTGGGGGCTCCGCCACGCTCGGCAAGATCCAGAAGAGCTCCGGCATCCCCGTCAAGCCAGTCAGTGGAAGGAAAACAAGCCTGGATGTCTCCAACGCACCTGAGCCTGGCTTCCTGGCTCCGGGGGCTCGTTCCAACATCCAGTACCGCAGCCTGCCCCGACCAGCCAAGTCCAGCTCCATGAGTGTGACTGGTGGCCGTGGGGCCACCCGGCCGGTCAGCAGCAGCATCGATCCCAGCCTGCTGAGCACCAAGCAGGGCAGCATCTCAGTGTCGCGGCTCAAGGAGCCATCTAAGGTTGGTGCCGGCCGAGGCACGCCAGCCCCTGTGAACCAGACAGACCGCGAGAAGGAGAAGGCCAAGGCCAAAGCGGTGGCACTCGACTCAGAGTGTGGGACAATGAAGAGCGTCAGCTCACCTGAGAGCACCCCAAAAGTCCAGGCCAACCTCCCGCCGGCGGCCAAGGTGGCTGAGCTGCCCCCCACACCTCTCAGGTACAATTCTTCCACTTCTGAGGACAGCAGAAACTTGGCACAGCCGTGCCCAGTGCCCACCTGTGTCCAGTGCCCAAATCTCACCTGCTTCCTTACCATTTTATCCCCCTCCAGAGCGGCTGCCAAAACCTATGTGAAGCCTCCCTCCCTGGCCAACTTGGACAAGGTCAACTCCAACAGCCTGGACTTGCCCTCCTCCAGCGAGCTGCACACCCCCCACACTGCCAAGCTCCAGGACCTGCACCCAGCCAGCGGGCACCTTGCTCCCTGCTTCAGCCCCAGTCCTGCCCCCATCCTTAACATCAACTCGGCTAGCTTCTCCCAGGGCCTGGAGCTCATGGGTGGCTTCAGTGTCCCCAAGGAGGGCAGGATGTACCCCAAGCTCTCAGGCCTGCACCGCAGCATGGAGTCCCTGCAGATGCCCATGAGCCTGCCCAGTGCCTTTTCAGGAGGCAGCACCACTACCCAGACCCCTGCTGCCGCACCTCCTGCCAGCGCTGAGGAGGAGGAGGAGGAGGCAGGGGAGCTGGGCTGGAGCGGGAGCCCCCGGCTCTCACATCTGGACAGGTATGGCTGGAGGGAGGGCAAGGGGTTGGGGGCACCTCCGTGGGCTCAGTCCTTCCCTGCTGTCACGCCATGACCTTTGCCTGCTTTGGAGGCTCTTCCTGCTACATTTCTGGGGAAAAGCTTGCTGTCCCCGTTTGCTCAACCCCCATGGCACCTTCCTTCATCTGTGCAGGGATGTGACTGATCTTTCCTTCCCTTCCAGTGCCAATCGCGACAGGAACACGCTGCCCAAGAAAGGGTTGAGGTAACAGAGCCCGAATCGCATTTGGACGGTGCTGGGCAGGGGCTGGGCTTGCAGAGCTTTCTGCAGGGGGCTGTTGGTGCTGGGCAGGAGCCGTGTTGGTGTTGGTCCACCTCACCATGCGGATCTCTGCTCTGCTCCCCAGGTACCAGCTCCACTCCCAGGAGGAGGCCAAGGAGCGGCGCCATTCGCACGCCATCAGCAGCGGGCTCCCCGAGTCAGACGATCAGCAGGAGCTGCCCTCACCCCCCACTCTCCCCATGGCACTGGTTGGGAAGGGTCCGCTCACCAGCATCGGTCAGTGCCCCCCACTGCCAGTCCCCTTCTGCTTGTGACGAGGCTGTCCCTGCTATCCCCATCACCCCGTGCTCCCCTGTGACTTGCTGCTGCTGCCCTGGGGGCTGCTTTTCTCCTCGACGCTGCCAGCAGCCCTAACGCCCGGTGCCTGGTGCTTTTCTCCTACTGAGGTGCTGGGTTGTGCCCAGGGATGTCCATCAGCTCTGCTTCAGGGCATCTCATCCATCCTCAGGGCTCTGCCCATGGCTCCTCTGGGGGTGCCTGTCAGGGAAAGGGGTGAGCCCTGCCCTGCTTTTCCCAGGACCTGTGGAATCCTGGAGGGTTTGGGGTGGGTTGCAGGCAGGAGGGTTGGGGCTGCTGGTGTAGGGGCAGTGAGTGATGAGTTGCTCCCCTCCTGCATCTGCAGGTGATGGGCTCTGGCATGGTGCTGCCCACATTGTCCTGGGGTGATGGATGTATTTCTCAGGCCTGTGGCTACCTCGGTGCTGGTGTCCAGTGCAAATCTGTGTTTTAGCTTTCCCTCAGCTCCCCCTGCTCTGGGACCACAATCCCTGCTTCCACTCTGCATTTCAGCTCTTGGATCGCTCCCAGCCCTGCTTCCCCATCCTGATCCCAGGTTCTCCTTGTGATTCTTGACCCTGCCTCTCCCCTGCCTTCTTGTAGTGAGCCCCACTGCTGCCACAACCCCACGGATCACCCGCTCCAACAGCATCCCCACCCATGACTCCACCTTCGAGCTGTACAGCACGTCCCAGATGGGCAGCACCCTCTCCCTGGCCGACAAGCCCAAAGGCATGATCCGCTCGGGCTCCTTCCGGGACCCTGTGGATGATGGTGAGAGTGTGCTGTGTTCCTGCCCAGAAAAGGGGACTCTGGGGGGTCTGGGGTTCCCTGCATGCTTGACCCTTCCTCATCCTAGCTTGTACCAGCACTCGTGTGGCCAACAGGACTGAGGCAGGGAGCACTGGTGAGGCTGTTCCTTGAACCCTGGGGTCTGTTTTGGGTCCCCCATGATAAGAAGGAGTTTGAGGGGCTGGAGAGTGTCCAGAGAAGGGCAATGGAGCTGGAGAAGGGTCTGGAGCTCAGCTCTGCCCAGGAGCAGCTGAGGGCCCTGGGGGTGTTGATCCTGGAGCAGAGGAGGCTGAGGGGAGAGCTTCTGGCTCTCTGACACCCCCTGAGAAGAGGTTGGAGCCAGGGGGGGTCGGGCTCTGCTCCCAAGGAACAAGGGATGGGACAAGAGGAACTTTTGGCACAAGTGAAGTTGTGCCAGGGGAGGTTTAGGTTGGAGCTGGGGAAGAATTTCTCCCTGGCAAGGGTTGTCAGGGCCTGGCCCAGGCTGCCCAGGGCAGGGCTGGAGTCCCCATCATCCCTGGAGGGGTTTCAGAGCCTGGAGATGTGGTGCTGAGGGAATTGGTTTAGTGGCAGCCTTGGTAGTGCTGGGGCAATGGTTGGACTGGATGATTCAAAAGGTCTTTTTCAAACCAAATCAGTTCTATGGTTCTGTGATTCCTGGTGCTACAGCATTGCTGTCAGATGGGTTGGTGCATCCGGTCCTCAGCTTCAGAGCAGAGGATGCATCTGCAAGGGGCCTGGTGAAACCCCTCAGCACTGGCATCTGCACTGGGTGCAGCCCACCCTGGACCCCCTGGGTGCCCGATATCCCTGTGTTGGCCCCAGAGTATTGTGGCACTGGGCGGGGTGTCTGAAGCAGCCAGGGTGGGTGGATGAGGAGGGTGCAGGCAGAAGGTGCTCCCTGCCTCTTGCTGCACACCGTGTGGCCGGGGAGGGGGTCACCAGCCAAGCGCTGAGAAACGGGCAGTGCTGAGCAGCCACCCTCCCACCTTCTGCTTCCCCCAACCCCCTCCTCTGGGAGCTCCATCCCCTGCACCCTGCTGTACCCCACACCTGCAGCCGCTGGGGATGCCACCGGCTGGAGCCCCCTGACCCGTGGGGTTCTGTTCTGTTGCAGTTCACGGATCGGTGCTGTCCCTGGCCTCCAGCGCCTCCTCCACCTACTCCTCTGTAAGAGCCACCACCGTGTTGCGTCGCGTTGTGCATGGCTGGGGGGGCCGGGTGGGAACGGGGGGCTCTGTGCATGCCTCTGCCTCGCGCTGAGCCTCTCCATGCCTCGCTGCCCTCCTGACTGCCTGCCTCTGTCTGTCTGTCTGTCTCTGCTCTCGCGCTGCCAGGCTGAGGAGAAGATGCAGTCTGAGGTGAGCCTGTGCCCTTTGCTCATCGCCTGCCCCTGCCCCCGTGGTGAGGGTGAGTGCACGGCCTCTCTCACTCCCTCCTCTCTCTCCCCGCAGCAAATTCGCAAACTGCGCCGTGAGCTGGAGTCCTCCCAGGAGAAGGTGGCCACCCTGACCTCCCAGCTCTCTGCTAACGTGAGTCCCCATGGGAGCTGCTGCCCCATGGCCAGGACATGCTGCTGTGTCCCTGCTGTGCATGGGGCTGGTGCTGGCCCGTGCTCACGAGGTCTCGATTTCCCCTCTTCAGCTTCTTGCACCCTGCACCTGGCAGTGGGTGCTCGCCCAGCTGTGGGTGCTCACTCATTTCTCCACCTCTCCCAGGCCAACCTGGTGGCAGCTTTTGAGCAGAGCCTGGTGAGCATGACGTCCCGCCTGCGGCACTTGGCTGAAACTGCAGAGGAGAAGGTGGGTGTCAGGGTGGGTGTCGGGGAGCCCTTGTGGAGCTCGTGGGTCAGGGGGATGTGGGACTCGGGGGTGTATCTGCAGCAGCACTGCGTGCTCTCGAGGTGGGCTCTGTGCTATCAGAATTCTTTCTATGACTCCTGGTTCTGTTCCCCCAGGACACGGAGCTTCTGGACCTGCGAGAGACCATCGACTTCTTGAAGAAGAAGAACTCTGAGGCCCAGGCTGTGATCCAGGGTGCCCTGAATGGCACCGATGTCACCCCCAAAGGTAAGGCATGGTGCTGCAGCCCCCACCACAGGGATTCAGCCCTTCCTGAGCTACTGGGCCATAGCCAGTTGGGCTACCCCTACCAGGGGCTGGCACAGGATCCCAGAGCACCCTCACTCCAGTGAGTGTTCAGATGGGATGAAGGGTCCCCAGGGCAGCTCTTCCCCACCTGGGACCTCTGAGCATCTGAAGACAGGCTTTAACAACGAGAGCTGTCACCACGGGAGGTTTCAGCACTGCTGTGTGAGGATGATGGGGATGGTCGTCCTCCCCAGGACATCTCCTCACTGAGCCCTCTGCTGGCAGCCCAGTTTGGCTGTTGATCTTGGCTTTGTTCCCCAGGGTGCTGTTTGCAGTCCCCAAACCCCAATGTGAGTGCAAGGCATGGCAGGGAGGTGGCCTGAGGCAGGAACAGAATGATGTGTGTTCTGGGCACCTCCCTGGGCACTGGAGTCAGTCTCAAATGGCAGTGTGTCTGAGCCCAAGAGTTTGGAAGGTGTTTGGGCAGGAGAAGGGAAGGGGTGCAGGGAGGAGAGCACAGGTGGCCCTGGCGTTGGAACAGTCCCATGTCATTTGTTGATCCCTCCTTTCCTGATCTCCCTCTTTTCCCTGGCTGGCCCCAGAGCTGCGCATCAAGCGGCAGAACTCCTCTGACAGCATCTCCAGTCTCAACAGCATCACCAGCCACTCCAGCATCGGCAGCAGCAAGGATGCAGATGCCAAGAAGAAGAAGAAGAAGAGCTGGGTGGGTTGGACAGGGCACTGGCAGGAGGAGTGGGGCTTGAGAAGCCTCTGGCAGGGTCTGGCAAGAGCCAGCCTCACAAGACAGCTGCTCTTGGTCTGCTTTGGCAGTGTGGTGTTGGTCCCCTCAGTCCCCTGGGGACAAATGTGCAGCCACCATGGATTTGGGTCTTGACGTGTTGACCAGGACCTCTCTAGCCTCCCTGGGAGTTTTCCAGCCCTGGTCCTGCACGCCTTCTCCCTCGATTTTTCCCACTTGTCTGTCCCCTGCCCACTCAGGCTCTGGCAGTGCAAGGGGCCAGACCCCTCGGCCAGGCAGCCCCCTCCCTGTGCCAGTTGGCCTGAGCTGGATGCGTGATTAAGTCTTGCTTTGTTTTGTTTTTCTCCCCCTATGCTGACCTCAACCCTTTTTTTCCAGGTGTATGAGGTAAGTCCCATACTGTCCCTTCCACCCCTTGCTGTGCCCAGCCAGGGCCCTCGCTCCATTTTATGGAACAATGCTCATAACACCACCCATCCCACCCATCCCACCAGCACTAACCCCCCTCCATGGGCCACTCCGGGGTCCCAGCTGGGTGCACATGTCTTGATTCCACTGGGTGCACATATCTTTGTTCCTTCCTTTGATGTCAAGGCATGCACCCATGTAGAGGGGCTGAACTGCCCTAAGACAGCAGGAAGGACTCGAGTGGGGACAATCCCCTCACCCAGGGAAGGCAGGTGCTCTCCTGGCTCCCTGTAACCACATCTTTTGGGGCTGAGAACCTCACTGCAGCCCTGCCTGTGGGGCTGGGCTGTGGTGTTGCCCATCTCTGCATTGCCAGGGCTGGCCTGATCTGGCCTCGAGTGGCTCTTCTCTACTGGGTACCTGATGGGTCCCAGTATTCCTCTGCTCTTCTGCCATCAGCAGAACCTGTTACTCACCTGTTTTTTTTTACACTGAAATGCAATGGGTTTGCTTTTGCAGATACCCCAGACCAACCCGCCTGGTGCCTATGGGAGTTGGGCTTCATCCTGCCCAATTTCTGTCCTTTTATTCTCACCTCCCCACAGAGCAGGCCCTGGCCCTTCAGGGAACAGAGAGTGAGCCCAGGGTACCTGTCCTGCTGCTCTCCTGCAGGCTGGTGCTGTGTAAGCAGGACCCAGGCCTGGTTTGGCCCCTGCACAATGTCCATCCACCCCCCAATCCAGCCTGGCCTTGGCACACCACTCGCCTGCCCGCTGCTCTGTGTGTGCTGTGTGCATGCTGCATGCTTGGCCGGGACCTCCGTGACATCTCTGTGCTTCCAGGAGGACCCCTCAGGGCAGAGAAAGGGTGTGGGGCTGAAGCTGTCCCCTTGCACTAGGTCCCCAGCCTGGTGATGGCTGAAGGGAGGAGGGTGTCCTTGCTGGGGTGGCTGTGGTGGGGTGAACGTGAGGTTGGAGTTGGCCCTTTCTGATGGACCAGGGAGCTGGTGCAGTGCCTCAACACCCCGATGTGGGTGCTGGGGTGGGAGCAGGGCTGGGGAGAGCCTGACCAGGGTGTGAGTCCCACTCTGTGCAGCTGTTTGGTACCATCTCAACTGGGGCTGGAACATTGTCCAAAGGGCCATGCAGCCCGCCCGGCGGTGCTGATAGCACAGGGTCTGACCAGCACTGCCTTGGGGATGGACTGGGTGTTACTGGTCCCAGTTCAGACTGTCTGTGGGTCCCAGGCAGATGGGGGTCCGGGAGCAGGGCTGAGCTAGGTCTCTGTGAGGCTGCACTCTTGGCTTGTCCCTAACAAGAACATTTCTGTCTCCTGTAGCTACGCAGCTCCTTCAACAAGGCCTTCAGCATCAAGAAAGGACCCAAATCTGCCTCATCCTACTCAGACATTGAGGAGATTGCCACACCGGACTCATCGGCCCCCTCCTCCCCAAAACTGCAGCATGGCTCCACAGAGACTGCCTCACCCTCCATCAAATCCTCCACGTCCTCCTCTGTGGGCATTGACACAGCTGAGTACGTGGGGCCAGGGCGGGTGGCACAGGGTGGGGAGGGCTGATCACAAGCTCCAGCTCTGGACATGTGTAAGACTCTGTCTCTCCCTTTTCCCAGGCTCTTCCAGGCCCACGGTGAGGGTGAGCCAGAGAAGAAGGAGGTGTCAGAGCTACGGTCAGAGCTGTGGGAGAAGGAGATGAAGCTGACGGACATCCGTCTGGAGGCCCTCAACTCAGCCCACCAGCTGGAGCAGCTGCGGGAGACCATGCACAACATGCAGGTGAGGACCACTCCAGTCTGGCTGGCTCTGAGAACCTGGTGGCCACATTCCCTGCAGCCCTGGAGCTGTGCTGCAGTCCTGACAATACTGCTGGTATCCAGCTCCTCACTCTGAGTTCTCCCCCAGCTGGAGGTGGATCTCCTGAAGGCTGAGAACGACCGCCTCAAAGTGGCTCCAGGGCCCTCGGCAGTGCCGGGCTCTGTTCCCCACATCACCAACATGTCGGCCTCCTCACCGCGCCGCTCCCTGGCTCTCACCCTTGGCCATGGCTTCAGCCCCAGCCTGGGGGACTCAGGTAGGGGTGACAGCTGCTGGCAGACAGGGTAGGCTCTGGGGCAGAGGTTTGTGTGTGGTGGGTGAGGAACAGCCCAGACCCTGGCACTGGTGGGAAGGTGCTGCTGCTCACCTGGAGGCAGCTGTGCTCAGGGGTCTGTCCTGACGCCGGTGCCACCATCTGCCCCAGCAAAATTTGGCTCAGGCTGGGCAAGGTCAGGCCCAGTGTCTCAGCTCTCCTTGCTGGCTCAGCCTCGCTGCTCTGTCCCCAGACGTGTCCCCCATGGACGCCGTCAGTGCTGGTGCCCAGAAGGATGAGCTGATGCTGCGGATTGTGGTGCGCATGCCTCCCCAGCACATCATCAAGGGGGTAAGCGGGGGCTGTATGCAGAGCCTGACCTGTCCCAATGCTATGGTCCTGGACAAAGAGCAGAGGACACCTGCCCAGGGTTGCATATGGTGCCCCAGCCTGCACACCTCTGCCTTGGCTCCTAGGATCTGAAGCAGCAGGAGTTTTTCCTGGGCTGGACCAAGGTGAGCGGGAAAGTGGACTGGAAGATGCTGGATGAGGCTGTCTGCCAGGTCTTCAAGGTAGGAGTACAAGGACCCCTCTTTAGAGAGCATCTTATGCTGCTCCACCATGCATGATGCTCCTTAGCCCAGGTTCTTACCAGTATCTTGTGGCATTGCTGAGTGCCACTTGCTCCCTGACAGCCCTCGGGGACGCTGACAGTCCTGTCCTTGTCCTCGTAGGATTACATCACCAAGATGGATCCTGCTTCCACGCTGGGGCTCAGCACTGAGTCTGTCTACAGCTACAGCATCAGCCACATCAAGCGAGTCCTGGACGCGGAGCCACCAGAGCTGCCGCTGTGCCGCCGGGGCCTGACCAGCATTGTAGTGACACTCAAAGGTCAGTGGGGCAGAGAGGCTCCATTGCTTACACCTTCCCTCTCTCTTGTGGTGTCGAGGGGCGTGAACGAGACCTTCAGCCCTCTCCTGCCTGCAGGATTGAAGGAGAAGTGCGTGGACAGCCTGGTGTTCGAGACACTCATCCCCAAGCCCATGATGCAGCATTACATCAGCCTCCTGCTGAAGCACCGGCGGCTCATCCTCTCGGGACCCAGCGGCACCGGCAAGACCTACCTGACCAACCGCCTGGCTGAGTACCTGGTGGAGCGCTCGGGCAGGGACGTCACCGAAGGCATTGTCAGCACCTTCAACATGCACCAGCAGTCCTGCAAGGTGAGGGCTGGCAGCACTGGGAGCATCCCCGCTGTCACTGGTGCTCTGGTTCCCATTGGCAGCTGTGCCGCCATCCCACGTGTGACACCCGGCCCCTTGGTTGCAGGACCTGCAGCTGTACCTCTCCAACCTGGCCAACCAGATCGACCGGGAGACGAGCACGGCAGACGTGCCTCTGGTGATCCTCCTGGATGACCTCAGTGAGGCGGGATCCATCAGTGAGCTCGTCAACGGGGCGCTCACCTGCAAGTACCACAAATGGTGAGTGAGAGCCCCACCACACCCTCCTCCAGCCCTTTCTCCCAGGCTTGTGGAGTTCAGGCTGCACAACTGCACATGTCCACTGTGCTCAGATCAGCTCTGCCGTGGGCAGGGGGGATGCAGGAATTTCTGATGGATTCTATCTCTCTATCACTCACTCAGCCCCTACATCATTGGGACCACTAACCAGCCCGTGAAAATGACCCCAAACCATGGTCTCCATCTCAGCTTCAGGTGGGCATTGCACATTCCTGGGGAACATCCCCGTGGGGTTGGTGGGGCACAGGGGCCATCACTCCTGCCCCTGGGCAGTCCTGGGGACACATCCTTTGGTTGGGTACCCTGATAAAGACCAAGCCCCAGGTCTGTTTCTGTCATCCGAGAAGGATCTCGGGCACCTGCAGTGTGGGAGTGCTAGGAGGGTCCCCGAGGGTGCTGGGCAGGTTGTCTAAAGACCCAGCCTTGATCACCTGAGTCTTTCCCCCAGGATGCTGACATTCTCCAACAATGTGGAGCCGGCCAATGGCTTCCTGGTGCGCTACCTGCGGCGGAAGCTGCTGGAGTCAGACACGGACATCAACGCCAACAAGGAGGAGCTGCTGCGTGTGCTGGACTGGGTGCCCAAGCTCTGGTACCACTTGCACACCTTCCTGGAGAAACACAGCACCTCTGACTTCCTCATCGGTACTGCCTTGCCACACGCCTCCCTCCTCTACCTCACGCTGCTGGGAGACCCAGGGACTGGGCAAAACCCTCCCAAAGGAGCCTGGGGGGTGACATGCTGCCCCGTGTCACCTGGTCCCACATAAATAAGAGTGGGTGGGATGCACACAAGTGCTGCTCTTCCCTGGGTGGCATTTGTAGGAGCTGTCACCATGGTGTCAGGCAAGCCTGTGTTACTGTCACCCTTCCTGGGGCATGGAGGAGCCATGTGTTCCCAGGCAGGTCTCCCTTTGCCTCACCAGGCTTTTTGGGGGTCGATTGAACACAGGCTCCTTCCAGGGCCTTGTTTTCTGCCCGTGTGTGTCAGGCATGTGCTGCTTGGGCACTGCTCTGGGGGGGGTGGTGGCTGAGCCCAGGGCACTCTGCACATCCAGGCTTAGTGCTGTGCTGCTGTGTGGCTGATGACTGAAGCAGACGGACCCAGTTCCCATTTTTGTTCTCTCCTTTCCTTCCCAGGTCCCTGCTTTTTCCTGTCCTGCCCCATTGGAATTGAGGATTTCCGGACCTGGTTCATTGACCTGTGGAACAACTCCATCATCCCTTACCTGCAGGAGGGGGCAAAAGATGGGCTCAAGGTACCCAGAACTGCCTGGCACCTGGGGGTGCAAGCCCATGGTGCTTGGGGACTTGCTGCTGATGACAGTCAGCAGTCTGAGAGGGTGGGGACGGCAGGGGTGCTGGGCTTTTGGGCACAAGTGGCATCTCTGTCAGTCTCTGTCCTGCCCCATGGCTGCAGCAGGACAGAGAACTGTGCCTGGGGGCTTGACGTACTGTGTCACTGACTCTGGCTGTTGCTCCCTGCCTGCAGGTCCATGGGCAGAAAGCAGCCTGGGAGGACCCTGTGGAGTGGGTGCGGGACACCCTGCCCTGGCCATCAGCACAGCAGGACCAGTCCAAGCTGTACCACCTGCCCCCTCCCACCATCGGGCCCCACAGCACCGTTTCCCCTCCCGAGGAGCGCACCGTCAAAGACACGACGCCCAGCTCCCTGGACTCGGACCCTCTGGTACAGTCCTGGACTGGGCACTAGGAAGTGGCTGGGTGGTGGTGGTGGAGGAGGAGAGCAGGGTGGAGCTGTGCTTCACTTCCCTGATCACTTTTTAGGGTAAAAATGCCTGATTTGGGGGGTGCAAAAAACATGTTGTGCTCCTGGGAGAAGCAGTAAGTGCAGGATGGCGGCTTCAGTGGGCAGAGTGAGATGGGCTCCATGCTGCTTCATGATGTGGTGCTTCATGAGACATCATGGCTGCACAGAGGCACAGGGATGGCACTTGTGTCCCAGTGTGTCACTTGGAAGGACTGCTAGCAGAGGGCAGGCTGTCACAGCTGAAGTGTCAAGGCCTGTGCCCCTGTGCTGCTTTGTCCTGCTCAGCCTGGAGCATCCCCACTGTGCCTAGGGCCAGACCCTGGGGACAGGGATTTTGCAGCATCTTTGATCTTTGATCTTTGCTTTACCCTCTGAGGAGCTTCTCGGGATTTGTATGGGAGGGCAAGAAGGGCCAAGGTGGTCTTGGCCAGGGGGATCTCTTGCGTCTGCTGGGCTTGGTGCCAAACTCCTCTCCCAACAGATGGCCATGCTGCTCAAACTCCAGGAAGCCGCCAACTACATCGAGTCTCCAGACCGTGAGACCATGGTGGATCCCAACCTGCAGTCGACTCTGTGAGGCCCGGACATGCCAGCCCAGGCGCAGGGGAGCTGCTGCCAGCCACTGCTCCCACGGGCTGCTCTCCTTTTCCTTTGGTATCCTGGAGTGCGGGGCTGGCGAGCGAGCGGAGAGGATCAGGGCTCCAGCACATTCTGGTGGAGCATGGGGAAGTTCGGCTCATCTGTGGGAGAGCGCGAGGTGCTGTCTCCTATCCCAGCCCTGGGGGTAGGAGAATCCTGGTTTCTCTTCTTGTTTTTTTCTGTCTCTATTGTAAACTCTTGGGCTTTTGGGCCAGGGCAACTGATGCGGCCAAGCCCCGGCTTCTGGGAGCTGCAGGAAGGCCCCTGCGTGGGGCAGGGACCCCGTGGGAGCCGCCTGGGCCAAAGCCAGGGGCAGAGGAGGAGCGTGTGGCTGCAGGACCAGAGTGTGGGCATGAGGGTCTGCATCTCCCTCTGCACCCAGGCAGGCACAGCTGAGGGCAGGCAACAGAGCTGAGGCTCTGGGAATCTCCTGCCTCACTCTGGCCAAGGAGGAGCACAGCTCTTGCTGCTGTCTTTGTACATTCCCCATTTCACCTGCATGGCAGCCACTGTGACCAGGACAGCCCAATAAACCCTGCTTTGGTTATTTTTTGTTTTTTCCCCTCCAATTTTCCTTTGGCCAAGTCCAGACTTCACTTTGGTCCCTTTTTTGTTCTGCTTCTTTGCTCTCCTGGCCTGGAGCCCGTGGTCCGGTGCCCATTGCTTCCCCATAAGCAGCTCCCTTTCCCTTTGGTTTCTTTTGTAGCTGTTGGTTCCACCACTCAAACCACCTCTGTCACAAAACTGGTGCTCACTGGACAATCTCCAGTCCCTGAACCCACCTCCCAGGGCCTCACAGCTTGCCTGAGATGTGACATGGCAGCTGGTGGTAGTGGGATGCTCTCAGGGCAGCCTCTGGCCTAGCAGCTCCCCAGAAGCACAAGGCAGGGTCTGGCCCTGGGGACAGGGTCTCCCACCAGGCCAGGGTGCCACAGGACGTCCCCTCCCCAGGCACCCAGCACTGCCTGAGGCCTGGGCACGGGGCAGTCACTGTGCCCCATCCCTGGGTTCACTTGGTGCTGGGAGCACAACCTGCCACCCTCCCTGTCCCCTTGGTGCTGAGGGGCACAGTCTGCCCCTGTCCCCTCAGTGCTGCCAGGCCTGGGGGTGCAGGTTACTGAGCTGTTCCAAGGGCTGCTCTCTCTACCACTGGCTCCCCAAGGCTGCCTCCATGGGCTCTAGCAGGGTCTTGCTGTGCCCCATGTGTTCTGGGGACACCTAGGGCTGCCACGTGTCCTCTTGGCCTTACTGTGCAAGGTCCCAGGTGAGGCTCCTGGCACAGAGGGGATCAGCCCCGGTGCTGCCATGGTGCCTTAATCCCCACCGTGTGGCAAGGGGACACGTGGGGCTTAGGCTGGCACTGCCACAGCCTGCTCCTGCACCAGTGGTCTATGACTGTCCCCAGAGCCAGCTTGGCTGGGAGGGGACAGGGGTGCTGGCACTGGTTTGAGCATAGCCTCATTTTGGTTGGAAAAGACCTCAAAGATCATCAAATCCAACCATTAGCCACAGCCAGGTTGGGGCTGCTGCCTTTGAGCCCCTGTCCCATGGTCCTGCTCAGCTCCTGCAGCAGGCTGGGGAGAGTGGACCCCAGAGCTGGTTCTGCTGATCCATCCTGTCCCCGAGCCCTGCCAGGCAGCCTCAGGCCTGCAGTGCTGTGTCTGGTGTGGCTTTCAGGGACACCTCCATCCCTCCCCGGGGCAGCTCCAAGGCCTGGTCCTGCCGCTCAGAGGCAGCCGCCACCTCTGCCCTTGGTGCTCTCTCATCTGGTGCGTCCTGGCCGCGGTGCCTCTGCCCCATGGTGCTCACTTCTCCATCTATCCCACAGCTTCCCCCCTGCCCCCCCGCTGCCACCCGGGACCGGCCAGCCCTGTCCCTTTGCACGGGGATGTCCCCCCCCTCGCTGGCTTGGACACCACCAGGGCTTTTCCCTTCACCTTCTCTTGTGTAGCGGCTGTCGGCCGAGGACTCGCTGTAAATAGATCTCTAGCCCAAGGCCCTGTGTGAGCTGGGGGGCCCGGCCCTGCGCCTCTCTCCTGTCTTTTTTGTACTCTGTGATAACTGTGCTGCGCTGACTTCTTTTCTGATTGTACAAGACACCGGCTCAGCAGCCACTCGAGGCCAGGAGTGGGCACCCGGCTCTCTCCTCTCCAGCTCCTCTCACCCTCCTCAGGGCTCCGGGGCCCAGGAAGGGGCAGGATGCACCTTTGGGGGCTGCCGTGGGTTCAGGGGGGCTCTTGCACCTCTCTCGCTGCAGGCAGCCCTGTCTGGGCCTGACTTCCTTCTCTGACACCGCCGTGGTGTCACCAAAACATTGACCAAATTGTCCCTGTCAGCCGCTGGTGGGGGGCTGTGCTGCTGGCTGCCCCTCAGCCTTTTTCCTGGGTGTTTGCCCCATCCTTTCCCATCCCTTCAGCTGGAGTGTGCTGGGGGTGAGGGACACGAGGGTGTAAATCAGGAGGAACCTCCAGAGGGGCTGGGAAGGGTGAGGGCAATGCCAGCAGGCAGGCCCCAGGGGAGTGGGGGCTATGGCTGCACTTCCCCAGCTGGAGGGGATGTGCCCTGGGGGGGTTCCTTCTGGCCTACACCCAGCACCCCATGTCCCCAAGTCTGGCAGTGCTCTGTGGGGACCAGGGACCCAGCAGCAAGGGTCCATGGATCACACTAACTCATCCTCCTGCCCACCCCGAGGGTGCCCATTACCCCCCACAGGTGCCTGTGACCCCCACAGGAACCCATCACCTCCAGAGGGGTCTGTTTCCCCAGAGGTGTCTGTGACCCCCCCAAAGGTGCTGGATCCCCCAAGGGTGCCTGTGACCCCCCAAAGGTGCTGATTGCCCCTAAGGGTGCCTCTGACCCCTCAAAGGAGTCCATCACCTCCCCAGGGTGCCTGTCACCTCCAAAGGTGCTGCTTGCCTCCAAAGGTACCTGTTGACCCCCAAGGATGTCTGTGACCCCCAAAGGAGCCTGTCACCCCCCAAGGGTGCCTGCCACCTCCAAAGGTGCTGGTTGCCCCCAAGGGTGCCTGTGGCCCCTGAGAGTGCTGGGATCCCTCCTGAGGGGCTGGAGCTGGGAGATGCCAGCACCTCACCCTCCTGCCCCCTCGAGCTGCTGCCACCCGGTGGCCTGAACCTTACAATTTTAGCTTTTTTCTATTAAAAACAAACAACCTTTTTTTAATTAAATAAAAGACAAAATGGACAAATTCCTGTTTTAGATGATCTGTGTAATTGACTGGGTTTTGTGCTTCTTAACTGCATGGTATTCCTGCTGAGGGGTTTTATAGCACTTTTTAAATTTCTCTTTAAGATTTTGGTCCGGATTTCTACTGCTCTCGCCTGTCTGTCTTTGCTTTTTCCTTGCCTCCAAGTTTGTAAACTCTCTCCATTTTCTACCTGATGTTGAGACCCAACCCCACGTTGTACATAGCTGCGGGAACAATCATAGGGAACAAACACCATCTGGACTCTTTCCACCATTAGTTGTTTTTACTTACAAGAAATTTTAAAAGAAGTCTTAAGAGGAAGCCAGGGGAAGGCTTGAGGATATTCCAAAAGACAGAAACAAATCCAGCCCTGCACCAAGTCAGCTCCTGCTGCCCACGCTGCCCACACCACCTGGCATGTCCATTCTCGGTCGTCTGTCTAACACCATTGGGTTCAATAAAGTTATCTCCTGTACCACCTGGCTGCTGGTCCTGTGTCTGGGGATGTGGGCCCGGTCCTGCAGGAGGAGGGGGGTTGGACACTTGTGTTTGTACCATGCACGTCTGCTGCTTGGTGGTTGCCTTCCTAAAAAAGCTGGGGAGGGGAGATTTGGAGGAAGCCTCCTGGTTTGAAATCTTGGCTCTTTCACAAGATGGCGGGAGTGGGTTTATCAGCTGGGGGCACCTCTTCCAAGATCATAGAACCACAGAATGGTTTGGGTTGGAAGGGACAAGTGACACCTCCCACTGCCCAGGCTGCTCCAAGCCCCATCCAACCTTCAACACTGCCAGGGATGGGGCAGCCACAGCTTCTGGGGGCAACCTGGGCCAGGGGCTCAGCACCCTCACAACAAACAATTTCTTCCTAAAAATCTCATCTCCATCTCTGCTCTTGCAGCTTGAAACCAGTCCCCCTGTGTCCCATCAACACATGCCCTTGTCCCAAGTCCCTCCCCAGCTTTCCTGGAGCCTCTTCAAGGCACTGGAAGGTGCTCTAAGGTCTCCCTGCAGCCTTCTGCAGACTGAACACCCCCAACTCTCTCAGCCTGGCTCCAGAGCAGAGCTGCTCCAGCCCTTGGAGCGTCTTTGTGGCTTCCTCTGGACTTGCCCCAAAATCTCTATGTCCTTGTTTTGGGGGCCGCCATAGAGTGGACCCAGCACTCCAGGGGGTGTCCCTAGAGGGGAGCAGAGGGGGAAAATCCCTGCCCTGCCCCTGCTGATCACACTACAGGTAATGCAGCTTAGGACACGGGTGGTTTCAGGGCTGCCAGTGCACATTCTCAGGGCTGTGAGCTTTGGAGGGTGTAGAAATGCTCCAGGTTTGAAATCCCAACAGCAGGGAACCCTCCCTTGGGGTGGAAGGGGCAGGTTGGACTTTAAGCATACAGGAGGGTGTGGGGTGGCTTGGGCATCCCTCTGGGTCCCTTTCACCCTACAAAAGCTGGGCCTCATCTCCCCTTTGAATGGAACACAGTGGTGACAGATGCCACCCCACATCTCCAGCACAGGGACAGATGTGGGACAGTGTTCATTGAGCCCTGTGGCAGGGCACAGGGGCAAGGGGGGACCTGCATACACTACCAGAGAGGAAATCCTGGTATCCCCAGGGTGTCTCAGAAGCTTTTTTCCACTCGGGAGAGCGATGCTGGAGCAGGGACAGATGTCCAGGAGCCATTAATTAATCCCAGGCTGGTAATGAGCTGTAACGGCTGCAGTGGTGAAGGCAAGGCCAGGAGGGGGCCATTCCCACCAGCTCCCTGCTCCTGTCCTCATGATGAGTTCACACAAGTTCATCACTGGTGTGTCTGTTTCTGAGCCTGGAGGGTGGGACTGGTTTGGGGGATCCAGCACCCCTCACCCGCAGGGATTTTCCTGGGGACAGCCCAGGAAAACTCACCCGCATGTTCCAGGAGTGACACAGGCAGGGGACAGTCCTGTATTTCTGGGAAGCAGCATCCCTGGGCTCGGTGGTGTCACAGGGATGTGGCCCCCATGCAGGGTCCTATCCTGGAGATACCCCCGGGTCCCTGTCCTGACTTGAGGCCCCACTGACAGGGATGGGAACCCACGAGGAGGGCAAACCAACCACCACCACTGTCCTCTGTGCTCGGCCGGCTCCGTGCTTGGCTCCCCCTAGACTTTTGTTCATGTTTTGACCCCAAATCGAGGTTCTCAGGAGCCCCCTGGATTTGAGGGTGGCACAGTGAGGGTGATGCTGGTCACCCACCAATGCTCCACTCTCTGGTGGCCATGGTGGGTGTGGGAGTGACCTTTGCACGGTTACTTGTGAGAGGTGACTGGTGTGTGGAGACTGGTGTGAAAAGACCAGCAGAGGGTGAGGTGAGCAAGAGGTGTGAGGTTACTGGTGGGGTGTGACCAATATAAAGGTGACACAAATGAAGGATGACCAGGACAAGGTGATGGGTATGAAGAGTCTGTTTCAAGGTGACTGAGGAGGGCCAAGCAGTAAGAGAGTGTGAGATGAGCAGTGGGAGGTGATGGGAGATGATCGGTGAGGGGCAACCAGTGTGAGGTGAGCAGTGCAGAGTGGTGGGTGTGAGGTGACCGATGGAAGGTGACAAATGAGGGGTGACCACTGTTAGGGGATGTGAGGTAAGGGATGTGAGATGACCCGGACGACAGGTGATGGGCATGAGGGTGTGAGGTCACTGGTGAGGCTGTGAGGTCACTGGTGAGGGTGTGAGGTCACCCGTGAGGGTGTGAGGTCACTGGTGAGGCTGTCAGGTCACTCGTGAGGCTGTGAGGTCACTGGTGAGGCTGTGAGGTCACTGGTGAGGGTGTGAGGTCACCCGTGAGGCTGTGAGGTCACTGGTGAGGCTGTCAGGTCACTCGTGAGGCTGTGAGGTCACTGGTGAGGCTGTCAGGTCACTCGTGAGGCTGTCAGGTCACTGGTGAGGGTGTGAGGTCACTCGTGAAGGTGTGAGGTCACTCGTGAAGGTGTGAGGTCACTGGTGAGGGTGCCGGCTCTGAGCTCACCCCGCGGGCCCACGAGAGAGGAGGGGCGTGGTCAACAGATGGGCGTGGTCTGGTGGTGGTGGGCGGGGTCTCCCGGTGGTGGGCGGGGTCTCCCGGTGGTGGGCGTGGTCTGCCGGTGGTGGGCGGGGCTGCGCTGAGCCGCCGCACGCGAGCCCGGAGGGGCCGGGGCTGCCGCAGCCGCTGCTCCGTTCCCTCCGCTCAGCTCCGGTGGTCCCGCTCCGCTCGGTTCCGCTCCAGTCCCGCCGCTCCGCCCCGCTCCTCTCCCGCCGTCGCGGCCGGTAAGTGCCGCCGCGCTCCCGACGAAGTTTGTCCCCGCTGCCGCAGCGGTGCGGGGCTCTGCGGGACGGGGCCGCCCGCGCTCCGCCCAGACCGTCCCGGAGCCGTTCCCGGGTTGCCACAGTGCCCGCTGGGCTGGGACCGTGCCCGGTGGGGTGGTTGCGGCGGTGACCGGGCTGGCCCGGCTGGTAGCCGCCTCCCAGCCAGATGCCGGTAGTTGGGCGGGGGTCGGCGCTCCCCCCCCGGGGTCGTTACCGGAACACGGTTCCCCGCCGTGCCCTGTGCCCTGGTGCTCCCCGAAGGCAGCTGTGGTGGGCTAGAGGTGGGGGCAGCTGCCGGTGCAGGGGGCTGCAGAGCTGGCAGGGACCCCCCACACCCCCCCCCCTCCGGGGACGTGGAGCAGCCCCGGGAGTGCAGAGCTGAGCTCCCGGGTCAAAGGTGCCCCCGGGCCCCCAGCGTTGCTCCAGCCCCGCATGCCCGGCGCGGGTTCCCTTGGGGTCCTGGCCCGGGGGGTGTCCGGGGACGCGGGGCTGTCCCCAGTGCCGCGCGGGGAACACGCCCCGGGGCTGGAACCGGCTCGGCCGTGGTCGTGGGCGGCCGCAGGCCCCGCTGCACCGGCGGCTTCTCCGTAGCGGCCTGGCCGGGAGCCAGCTCCAAGCAACCCCTGCTCCGGACTGGATTTCCCCGCAAAGCTCCGGGATCCTCCTCCTCCTCTGCTGGACTCGCCGCGTCCTGCCGGGGTGCAGGGGTGTGTGTGTGTGTGTGTGTGTGTGTGTGTGTGTGTGTGTGTGTGTGTGTGTCACCCCAGCGCTGGGAAGGGGGTGTCAGCTCGGGGTGCTGCAGCCTTGGCACCCACTGCAGCGCCAGGGCTGTGCCCAGCACCTCGCTGCTCCCTGCAGACCTTCTCTGGGGGGTGGGGGGGAGTAGTGACCCCCAGAGAGTTCGGCAAATTGTGGAGGGGAGAGGCGAGACTGCAAGGTGACAGTGGTGACAGAACAGAGGGGGACACGCATCTGGGCCACCCGTAGCTTCGCGGTCCCCAGCTATACCGAGTGTGTCCCTCTGCACCTGGTCCTCCAGGTGAGAGTGTCCGGGGCAGCGGGTGCTGCGGGATGTCCCTCTGCGGGATGTCCCTCTGCGGGATGTCCCTCTGCGGGATGTCTCTCTGCGGGATGTCCCTCTCTGCGGGATGTCCCTGACTGCAGCGTGTCACTCGCTGTAGAGTGTTCGGCAGCAAAGTCCCCCGTGGCGTGGCAGCCGCAGGGTGCTGCAGGACTCCCCGCCTGCTCCTCTGCAGCAGCAAAAACTTCTCTCCTGGCGCCAGGGCTTTCTCTCGCTGTGCGCTGAGTGCTGCTGCAGCGATGTCACTCCCGGGCACGCTCCACGGAAACGCAGCCACCGGCACGAGTCCTCTTCCCCTCTCCTCTTCCCCTCTCCTCTTCCCCTCTCCTCTTCCCCTCTCCTCTCCTCTCCTCTCCTCTCCTCTCCTCTCCTCTCCTCTCCTCTCCTCTCCTCTCCTCTCCTCTCCTCTCCTCTCCGGAGCCCCGGGGCACCCCCTGAGCTGCCGGTGCTCGGCGCCTCTGCTGCTCCTGGATGCTTTTGGCCGCGGGGTCTCGGTGGGAAGAGGAGTGGTCCGTGTGCCAGAGAGGCCGGGGCAGTGGGGAGGTGATGCAGCCAAGGTCATTGAGGCCAGCAGTGGCAGTGGGACGTCACCTTTGCTGCTGGAGGAGAGCCCCATCCAGCAAAACTCCCCGCTCCCCCTCCCAAGCCCTCTCAGAGCAAGGCTCTGTCCTCTTCTTGCATCTGGGTGAAGCACAGAAATTCATCTGACCTTGCCTGAACACCCAGCCCTCGGCCCAGCTCTCCCAACCCCCCGTGGCGAGTGCCAGTGCCCCGTTTGCCAGCAGCCGGCCCCAAGCCCCGGTGCCCCCGTTTCTGCCGGGCAAGGACACGTCCCTCGCCGCCCGTGAGCCCGGTGAGAGCAGCAGCAGCAGCAGCAGCAGCAGCAGGGAGCCAGCACCGGCTGCACCGCATCGCCACCGGCAGCCCTGGCTCTGCACCCCTCTGCTGCACAGCACCCGGCACAGAGTCACGGGAGGGTGGGAGGGAATGTGTAGTGTACACCCTTAGAGATCCTTTCATGTCCTTGCACAGCCTCAGATATTCTTTTATATGAAGATATCCTTATCTATTGGGCTGGGGGGGGTTGCACACCCACCGCCGTTCTGCCCCTGAGGTGCCCGCACCAAGGCCTGCTCGCCGGGTGTGGTGAGATGGTGTGGTGAGATGGTGCGGTGAGATGGTGCAGTGGGATGTTGTGGTGGGATGTTGTGGTGGGATGTTGTGGTGAGATGGTGCGGTGAGATGGTGAGGTGAGGTGGTGTGGTGAGATGGTGCGGTGAGGTGGTGTGGTGGGATGTTGTGGTGGGATGTTGTGGTGGGATGTTGTGGTGGGATGGTGCGGTGGGATGGTGCGGTGAGGTGGTGCGGTGAGGTGGTGCGGTGAGGTGGTGCGGTGGGATGGTGCGGTGGGATGGTGCGGTGGGATGGTGCGGTGAGGTGGTGCGGTGAGGTGGTGCGGTGAGGTGGTGCGGTGAGGTGGTGCGGTGAGGTGGTGCGGTGAGGTGGTGCGGTGAGGTGGTGCGGTGAGGTGGTGCGGTGGGAGCATTTGCTGCTGGCTGCTCCCAGGGGAGCTGCCTCTTGTGAATCAAGTCCCAGGGACTGTCACTGGACTTGAGATAAAGGCCACCAAAGTGAGCAGGGATTCCTGCTCATCCCCCCAAGGGGTGGGATCAGGTCCTTCCTCCAGCTCGTGGGGGTTTTGGCAAAGCCCCAGCTCCCGGAGCACTGCAGCTCTTCATGATGACTTGAGTTCCTCCTTCTCTGGGCAGTGCAGGAGAGCTGTGAGCTGGCAGCCGTGCTGCCCTCCAGCAGGATCGATGCCCAGAGCAAACAGACGGGACCCAGCGCCCGCTGGTTTTTAAATCTAATTTTTTTTCCTTTTTACTTTTTCCCTGCTCCCTGGCAGCAGAGCTCGGCCCTGTGCCCGGCTGTGTTCCTCCTCAGCCCGGTGGCTCCCGGTGCTTTGCCTGTGCCAATATCCGGAGCCACTGGTAAGTGCAGTTTGGCAAAATGGTTTTGCCCTTGGCTGCAGTCAGCCTTTTTCTCCCGGGTGAAGCCCTGCTGTTCCCCAGCTCATCCCCACGTGGGGCTGCGGCTGCCCTTGGCTTGGCTCCTGCCAGAGCCCACGTTCCCCAAAGGGCTCTTTGATTATTAGCCCTAATAATTGTGTTATCACATCGACTGAAGTGTTTCAGATGCCAAAGCTAATTTCGCTCTTCATGCCTTCCTTCTTCAGTAATGGGATTTTGATAACATCACGCAGCCAAAAGTATTGGAGAAACTCAGCATAATTCCCCATTTATTAATTAAACCATAAATTAGGCAGCATGCGGCTGGAATCCGTGATGCCCCATACTGGTGTGATCCTGCAGCCAGGGATGGTGCTGGCACTGGGGTGTGGGACCCCCGCCTCCCCAAGCTTTGGGGCTGCTGCATCCCTGTCCCATGTGCTGGAAAGTAGACGTCTGGTGCCTGAAGGAGGAATCATGGATCTGGGGGATTTGGTGTCCCTGGATCCCGATGCTGGCCTGTGGGTGGGGTGGGATGCTGGCAGAGCTCCCTGTCACCCACCCTGCGGTGGCTGCTGGTCTGGAGGAGCAGAGCTACAGCAATTGCTGCTGTCTGGCCCTGCACCCTGCTCTCCTGACATGGGCAATTGTCTGAGTGTGCCTGGGCATCTGCAGCCCCCCTGCCTGAAGGGGCTTCTGGCACTGCCGGGGCATCCTCCAACTCGAGCATCTTAAGGAAAGCTGCTGTGTTTTAATTCATCAGGGCTGTTTCTTGCTCCTCAGCTCTTCCCAACCCTGCCAGCCCGGGGCTGTTGCATCCCTGGAGGACATGGGGAAGCAGAAGTGAAGTGGGTGCTTGTGCAGGAGGGTGCTGGGGATGGGCACAGTGCTGTGCATGGGAACATCCAACCCTGAGCCTGTCCTGACCTGGAGGTGGCCTGGGGAACTGTCCCGCTGACAGGGGCCCAGGGAGCTGCTGTGGGGGATGAGTGGGCAGTGGTGCCCATGATGTCTGTGGGCAGTGGGAATAGCTGAGACCCACTGGGCTGTGTGGGGTCAGTGGAGCTGGTCTGGCAGCCCACCCTATGGCTGGCTGGGGGTCAAGGGTCCCTCACTGACCAGGAGCCACTGTGGCTCTCACACAAAAGTGATTCTGCCAAACTCCCTTGGAGCTGGGAACAGCCTCTGAGCTGCTCAGCAACATGGTGGTGTGCTGGGGGAGACATTTCCCACCTTCTCCTGCAGGACATGGGATGTCCATGGGGACAGCCTGGTGCTGCAGCAAGTTGCTGTGTGGCCATGCCAGGCTCAGGGCTGGTTTGTGCTGCAGGAGGCCCTGACTGAGACCTCCCCATTCTGGTGGGGACCCTGAGAGGGGATGGTGGATCCCAGTGGCTTTTCCAGCAGCGGGTGCTGGACACCAGAAGCAAGGATGTTCTGCAGCTTCCCAGGTTATTCCAGGTGTGGAGTAGCCTTCCCTGGGAGACACCCCTCTGCAGCCCTGAAAGTGTGTGCTTTGTGTTTGTGCCCCTTAGAGACCTGGAGCAATGTAGGGACACAGCTTGGAGTGTTGGGGCAAGAGAAGAGGAACCCCCGTGGTGCAGGGCTGGGCTCCTGGGCTCTCACCATGGCTTTTCTCCATCTGCACGAGGTTTATTTGTGGGAGTCAGTTCCCAGTGGCCTTGATGAAGCTTCATGCAGCAGTTAGTTCCCCCTGGGTTGGTGTGGTGCTGTGTCCTCACCGATGCCGTCACCTTTCTGCCCCTGCTGTCCCCTTTCTCACCCCAGATGACACCAGTGTGGGTGGCCCTGGGGATGCAGGGCTGTCCCCTGGGCTCTCTGTGCCATGGGGATGGTTAAGCAGCCACCAGCATTGCCCCAGGAGGGAGCTGGTCCCCTGCTGGCAGGGAGGAGGGAGATGCTGGATGCTGAGCACCACTGGGTCCTCCCTGGTGCCCAGAGTTGTTTTTCTAGATTTCTAACACCAGCCTCGTACTTGTCTGAGTGCTTTGGAGTTCTCTCAACAGGCACATGGAGCCTCACCCCTAGGCATGGCTCCTCCTGGCTCTCCTCTGTCCATTGAGCCCAGGTTTGTTCAGCAGTGTGGGGAGAGCATTCCCTCCTCCTGTCTCGGATCGATCCGTCTGTCTCGGCTCACTCCTGGAGCAGCTGCTGGCTCATCCCCAGGAGCTTCTCTGGCTTATTTTTCCTACCCCCACATTGCTCAGGAGCTGTAGCTGTTGCTCGGGGGATGCTGGAGCAGAGTAGCAGAGTGGGGCTGACCCAGGCAGGATTTGGGGATCCTCTGTGCCCTATGGTGCCTTTGGAGAGTCAGAATAACTCAACCCATCACCTTCTTGTTGCCCTAATTTGCTGGTGGAGCAAGGCTGGGCCACCACAGCAACACTGGTGCCAGGGAGAGGGTTGGGCACAAGCAGTGCTCCTTCCTTTGGTTCTGGGATTTGCAGCTCTGCATGCCAGGAAGGGGCTGCTGGTGCTGCCTGTGGTTGGGGTGAGCCTGGTAAGTGCTCCGGTGTCCTTGGGGACAGCCATGTCCCCACAGCTTTGGAGACTGTACTCTCCAGCATCTCCAGATGCCTCTTCCATGGGTGCTACGCTGCTCATGCTGAAACCCTCTGGAGGGAATGCTGGTGCTGAGCAGTGCCTGCAGCCCCAGGGGGTGGGCAGGACAGGGCTGGCCCGTGCCCACTGGGCTTGTGCCATCACACCAGGGACTGAGAGGCTGGGGGCTGCTCCTGGCATGGCCATGGCATGGGGGGGACCATGAGCTGTGTGGTGCCCAGCTCCGTGGTGGATCAGCAGGTACCTCAGTGTGATCTCCTTTGCTTCCCAGCTCATTAATGAGGTGGCTGCTTTTGATGGGGTCTCTGGAGCGTTGCGGTGACACCGGGTGACAGTGGCAAGCTGAGAGGCACAGCAGGGAGTGGGGACAAGGTGCTCACTGGTCCCTTCTCTGCTTGCTCTGAAGTGCCAGAGCACCAGCCCCAACATCACCAATGTCACCTACCTCGTGTCCTTCCTCTGCTGGGGGGCTGAGCGGGGGCAGGACGGGCTCATCCCCAGCTCCTGGTACCCCCAGGGTGCTGGTCCTGTTGCCATGGGCTGGTGGGAGCCGTGGGCCAGCAGTGGGAGCTGGGGTTTGAGTCGGGAGTAGCGGGAGCTGTTAATGAGGTACATGGTGATAAATGAATTTGCTGTCAGGGCGGCACGGAACTGCCAGGAGTCTCCTGGCTTTGCTGTAAATAACACAGCCAGCACGATGCGGGAGCAGGTCCTGTGTTGAAGGCAAGAGGCGGCCTCTAAACCCAACAATCTTTGCATTAATTTTAAAATTTTTAATTCCTCAAGATCCGCCCCCTGAGCCTGGGGCTGGGTGCCCTTCCTCAAGGCTGGGGGCTCCATAGTGGGGAGCCAGGACCCCAGCAAGGCCAGAGCTCCCCCCAAGTCCCTTGGCCCTATCCATATTGGCAGTGTCTGTCCCTTTTCCCTCCAGCTCACGGGTGAGGGTGGGGACACCTGGATGTGACCCTGGGGCTGTGGGGATGTGCAGGAGACACACTTGCACCCACCAGGCAGCTCATCAAATTTTACAGGACCTGTGTGGTGCCCCCCAGAATTATTCATCTCCCTGGGAGGGGCCTGAGGCAGGGTCTGCTGAGCCCCAGCACATGATTTTTAATTAGAGGAGCTGGGTGCTGGCTGGTGGTGAGAGGCAGCCAGGGGAGGAGGCTTTGGCCCCAGCCAGGGGTGCTGTTGGGTGGCTGTGTCACTCACCCCAGCCCTGTGTCACTTGCCCCAGCACTGGCAGGGTCCTGGCATGGTGCTGAGCTAGGGAGGGATGATGTGGTTCTGTGTGGGGTTTCTCCCTGAAGGCTCTGCTGCTCCATGCTGTGCCTCAGTTTCCCTCAGTGGTCTGGCAGCAATGTGCCCTGAGGGGCTGCGAGGGCTGAAGGGGGGTCTGGCCAGTGGTAACTGCTTGTACCCAGGTTTGGGGACATGGGGAGGTGTGTCTGTGTGGGTGATGTCTCCGCAGGTCACACCTCTGGTGCCACTTGCACTACTGGAGCATCCTGGCTGCATCCCATCCCTTGCCTGACAGCTCCAGCTCCCCAGCCGGGTGTGAATTCCCCAAAGGACAAAGGAGCAGGGCTGGAGTGCAGGGCAGCTCTGAGCCAGTGGGGGGATAAAGAGGAAGCTTCAAGCCAGGGAGGAATTGCAGCTCAGGTCCTGGGTGTGGGTGGCCGGGGAGCATCAGGGATCCCACCTCCTGCCTGAGCCCTGGCCACTGCCTGCTGCACCCTGCAGGGGGAAAAAGAAAAATTGCAGAAGCTAAAAAAAAAAAAAAAAAAAAAAAAAAAAAAAAAAAAAGAAAGCAGAGCCCGAGCAGGAGTGAGGACTGCAGTGCTGACTGCACCAGCTGCACCCACTGCAGGGACTGCACAGACTGCAGGGACTGCATTGCAGTGCTGCCAGCCCAGGGCCTGCACCCACCAACACCCCAATACCCTCCTGGGGGGGTGTCCCCGTGTCAGACAGGGTGAAGGCTCTGGGACAGGGACAGACCCAGGAATTGACTCCATTGGGCTGGGAGCAGCTTTGCCCCCACAGCCAAGGGGCTGCCCCGCTGGCATCTGCCCTCTTGTATCACTCCCCCCCTGGATCTGCCCCCTTGCACCCACTCCTCCTCTACCTTGTCCCCCTCTATCTGCTCCATGGTGCCTGGCAGGGATGGGGGAGTTGACCAAGGACAGCTGGTGAGGTGGTGGCAGAGCAGGGATGGGGACCAGCAAGCCAAGGGACATGCCCAAGGACACCCCATGGCACCCCACACCCTGCCCCACACTGCACAGCCCTGGGTATGGGGTGTGAGCTTAGTGGCCCCTGCTCATGGGGGTCCCCAGGAGCACATGTGCAGCCCCCCCCTCCCCATCCCCTGCCTCAGTTTCCCCATGGCTCTTGTGTCTGTCAGCTCCTGCAAAGTGGGCAAGTGAAGCAGCTGGGGCAGATGAGGGACCAATTAGTGCTGCTGATTAATTACCTCAGCCTGTTCAAAACCAGCCACCCCAGTGAGTCCTGATGCTGCCTGCAGACCACCCCTGCAGCACCCAAAGCCCCCCCCAGCAGAAACCTTTACCCTGGCTGAGTGCCTGCACTGCATCTCCTCCCCCCCATGTCCCCCTCACCCCAGGAGGGATTATAATTAATTTCCCTCTGAGGTGGGGACCCACTGCCCTGCTGCCTGCCCAGGGGTGCAGAGGTTTGCACAATACGTGCCCAGACACTGCTCGTGCAGGATGCACCACAGCAGAGTGTGTCAAACCCTGCTCAGTCCTTTCCAGCAGTGTGCACACCTCTGCACACCAACCCCTGAGCAGCCCTGCACACGCGTGTGCCCCGACGTGCAGAGCACATGTGTGCAGACATTGGGGGGTGGGGGGTGGAGCAGAGCAGTGCCAGGTTCACTCCACAGGAGGATGTGATGGCCGTGGGCACCTCCAGCATCTTAGTCCAGCCCCCAGCACCATCCAGTGCTGAGTTACAGGAGCTGTGACAGGTACAGGTGTACAGGGTGTTGTGTTGTGGCTCTGTGATGCTGCTGCTCACAGCAGTCGTGGCCCTTCCATGGGGCGTGAAAGTGCCCCATTGCTCTGGGCAATCCTGCTCTAGCAGGGATTTGGATTAGATGATCTCTAGATCTAGATTCAAACTCCTGTCATTCCGTGACCAAGCACCCAGCTGCTGCCTGCCTGTCCATGCAGACGTCCTGGGTGCAGATGGCTGCTCAGGGATGCAGCCTGGGCACAGGGAGGGCTGGGGGCAGGAGGGACCTGGGTGACCTGTAAGGCAGTGTTGTGTTTCAGGGAGCCTCTGACCCAACATGACGTTCAAGCAAGCGTCCATGATGGCCCCGGAGGCCACGACCACCACAGTGGCCATGGCCCCGATGGAGAATTCCACTGAGGCTGCAGGGTCAGGAGAGAGCAAGGAGGACATGTTCACCAAGCTGAGGGACAAGTTCATGAATGAGCTCAACAAGATTCCTTGTGAGTAATTGCATCTTTTTCCAGGTATCTCCTTCCCTGTGACCCCATGACCACTCCAGCCTCGGTGGGATGAGGCAGTGGGGTGGCTGGGGCTGTGGGGCTGTCCCTGATGTTGGCTTTTGCCTGCAGTGCCACCCTGGGCCCTCATTGCCATTGCCGTGGTTGCTGGACTCCTCATCCTCACCTGCTGCTTCTGCATCTGCAAGAAGTGCTGCTGCAAGAAGAAGAAGAACAAGAAGGAGAAGGGCAAAGGCATGAAGAATGCCATGAACATGAAGGACATGAAGTCAGGCAACCAGGTGATGTCCTTCTGGACTGCTTGCTGTGGGACAAAACCTCTGGCTGAGTTACAAACTGCACTGGGGCACATGTAGGTGATACAGCAGAGAGGGATGGAGACACCAGGATCCTGGGAGAGAGAACCTGGAGCACAGGCAGCAGCATTGTTCTCCTTCAGTGCCTGGTGGCTTGGATGGAGCTGTCATAGACCAAGTGGTGCTTCACCTGAACCACCAAATGTTGATTTAACCCCTTGTGTCTCCTCACCTTCCTATGAGTTGCCCTCTCATTTCTCTGGGCCATCAGGGCAACCCCCTCCACACCAGTTTAGGGTCCCCAAAAAGCCAGTGGTGAAGAGGCAGATGCTGGGGCGTGGAGTTGAGCTGGGAAGCTGGGACCATCTGCCCAAACACTGGATCCAGGAGAAGACAGCAGGAGGGACACTTGGGGTGATCCCAGCCATTTTAATCCATCTGCCCAACCCAGGGCCATGGGCAGGAGGGTTTGGGTGCCCATCCCCACTCTTCAGAGCCCTGTGGGCACCAGGCAGGGCTGGAGAGGGGGGTGCTGAGTGGAGATGCTTCATCACACCTGCCTGTCTGCATGGCCCCACCAAGGGGGGAGCTATGGGGTGGGATTCCCCTGTGTGCTGACCCTGTACAAGCCCTGGTTCCCCACCACGCTGTGGCCCCTTCCCAGTGCTCCCTGTAATGTGTTTCTCTTCCCACATGCTGCCCTGGCTGTGTCTCCCCCCTCCATCCTGGACAACATCCATGGTAGGTGCCACCACAAGCCTCCTTCTCCATAAGCTGCTTCCAGGGTGGGACAGAGGATCTGGGGACACATCAGAGAGGTGATAAGGGGCCCTGTCCCTCATTAGGACAACCCAGGGGTTGAGAAGCCAGAAAGATTGGGGTGCTGGAGGTCCCCAGAGGTGTGGGGCTGGGGCTGCTGGGCTGTGACCCTGGCACTGAGCACCCCTGGGCACCTTGGCTGCTGTTTCAGGACCACCAGGATGATGATGATGCTGAGACAGGTCTGACAGAAGGGGAAGGCGAGGAGGAAGAGAAGGAACCAGAGAACCTGGGCAAGCTGCAGTTCTCACTGGACTATGATTTCCAGGCAAACCAGGTGATGGAGGGGCTGGGCTGAGGAGGAGGGGAGTGGGGTTTGCCCAGGGAGAGTATTTGAGGGAAGTCTCCCTCTTGGACCTGAGTGGCATGGGAGGGAGCTGAGTGCTGTGCCATGGGGAATCCTGCCCCACGTTGGGCTGGAGATGAGCCCTGGGCATCAGCACCATGTAACATCTTGCTGACCACACCTCTGTCCCTTCCAGCTGACAGTGGGGATCCTCCAAGCTGCTGAACTGCCAGCTTTGGACATGGGTGGCACCTCAGACCCATATGTCAAGGTGTTCCTGCTCCCAGACAAGAAGAAAAAATATGAGACCAAAGTGCAGAAGAAGACACTCAACCCTGCCTTCAACGAGACCTTCACTTTCAAGGTGAGCTCTTTCCTACCCATCACACAGCACCTTTTCTCCCATTCTCATCCTTTCCCCTGACTGTCCTGGTCCTGCTGGGAACAGGTTGTCCTGCCTTGGGCTCCTCTGAGCCTGTTGCCACCTTGGTGGCCCTTTTTGTGCAGGTGCCCTACCAGGAGCTGGGTGGGAAGACTCTGGTGATGGCCATCTATGACTTTGATCGCTTCTCCAAGCATGACATCATTGGAGAGGTGAAGGTGCCCATGAACACTGTGGACCTGGGCCAGCCCATCGAGGAGTGGCGGGACCTGCAGAGCGGCGAGAAGGAGGAGGTGGGAGTGGGGCAGTGCCAGACCCTGGGCTGAGACCCTTGGGAGGGGGGGGTTGTGATGTGCTCTGCTTTCTGGATCATCTCAGGTGGGATTGGGTCCCACCAGGATGCTGTGCATGGCATAGCCATAAGTGTTCCCCTTTGTTCCCCTGTCCAGCAGCCTTTGTGACAAAAACAGCATCAATGTCTTGGGTGCTCTGCTGGGCCTGGGTGGCCCCAGACCATCAGTGATCAAACCAAAACCTTATGCCAGGGCTTGGGGGGACCTGCATGGGGCACCATGTCCCAGCTCTGCAGTATGATGCTCTGGCAAAGCTTTGACCTCTCCTCCTCCCCTTGGCAGCCGGAGAAGCTCGGAGATATCTGCATCTCCCTCCGGTACGTGCCCACGGCTGGGAAGCTCACTGTCTGCATCCTGGAGGCCAAAAACCTGAAGAAGATGGATGTAGGGGGTCTCTCAGGTGGGTGTAGGCTCATGGGCATCCTCATCCTGCCCTGCCATGGGGCTCTCAGCAGCCTTTGTTGGGAAGGATGCTGTGGCCATCAGTCTGCCAGGGCTTGGGGAAGCCTCCAGAGCCTGGGTCCTCCTGCCTCACAGGCAGCCCAAAGTCTGGCTGGGGTTGAGGGGAGATGAGCACCCTGACCATTCAGAAGGACATAAAGTTTGTCCTGTCACTGTGTTCAAGGCCAGGACACTGCAGGACCTGGGTACTGAAAATGCTCCTCTGCCATTTTCTCCTGGTTGTGCTCCTCCTTGACTTGGGGCTGAGGACCTCAATTCATGGCATGTTTTATACTGGATGAGCCTTCCCATCTCTGTTCAGGGCTGAGCTCTCTGCCTGGGGTCCTCAGCTCTCTCCAGACCTTCCTTACCCAGGAGAAGAGCAGAACCTGCATGATTGGAAGGGTTCAGCTTCACAGCTGGGGTGTCCTGCTCCAGGAACAGGAGTGACCAGCACCTGCTGATGTCACTTCACTGTCCTCAGTCTTCCTACAAGGAGACCTACAGGATGCAGAAGGGGCTTCATCCCTTGACCAGTTGGTCCCATAAATCCTTTCCAGCCCAAATATTTTGGCTGTGGTTTCCATCCACAAAGAGCACCTTTACTCTCCTAACCCCGTGGTGCACCTCGTCCTGGGCTGAGACTTCTTCTGGTCACCTCAGCCCTGGCTGATGGACCCTCCTTCCCCCCCTAGATCCCTATGTGAAGATTCACCTGCTGCAGAATGGCAAAAGGTTGAAGAAGAAGAAGACCACAGTCAAGAAGAAGACCCTGAACCCCTACTTCAACGAGTCCTTCAGCTTTGAGATCCCCTTTGAGCAGATACAGGTTTGTCCAATAATTTCCCCGGGAGGCAGACGGGGTGGGGGTGATGGGAGACTGTTTTCTGTTCCTGGTCCTATGGTGCTCACTCTCAGGGCAGCAGGCACTCCCTGGTGGTCCTGGAGGCATTTTGGGCCACTGGTAGGTGACTTCTGCCCCTCCATGTCCCTTGCCCCAGATGGGTCCTATCAAGCCCTGCAGCTGGCAGCTCTTGCCCAGCCCCACACCACCTCTTGGTGCCTTTCTCAGGTGGCTGCATCTGGATGAGCTGGGCCCTCATGATGGCTCTGCCACCTCAGGGCGCTCTGGGAAGGATGTGGAGGAAGCTGTGGGCATGGAGGGGACTCTGCCCTAAAATGGGCCATGGTGAAGCCGAGTCCTGGGGGATCCCTGGGGTTGCCCACTGAGCCATCTCAGGTTTGGGGACAGCATAAAGGCCATGGAGCCTCCAATGCCACTGGGCCTTCCCACCCCTCTAAAGAAGGTTTTCTCCTTTAGAAAGTGCAGGTGGTCATCACGGTGCTGGACTATGACAAGCTGGGGAAGAATGAAGCCATTGGGAAGATCTTCACGGGCTGCAACTCCACCGGCACGGAGCTGCGGCACTGGTCTGACATGCTGGCCAACCCCCGGCGGCCCATAGCCCAGTGGCACTCCCTGAAGCCAGAGGAAGAAGTAGATGCAGCTCTTGGGAAAAACAAATAGGAAGCAGTGCCGGCCAGCACGGCCCCACGGACAGTCAGAGCGACCCAGAGCTACTGATACCTCAGTTCTGCAACCTTTGGTTTTGGTTCTTCTGTTCTGTTTTAAGTTGAAATACCCTTTGATGGCTGTGGAAGAGTTTCAGACAGTCCCAATAGCTTCCAGGGGAAGAGGTTCAAGACAAGGATGGTTCTTTTCGTTCTACAGCATCGCTCCCTTCTGCTGCATGTCCCATCCCCTCCACCCACCATCCCTTCCACATGCAAAACCACCACCATGCCTGGGACCACCTCCAGCAGCCACGTCACCTGCAGCATTGCTGCCACCGTCCTTCCCTTGGGTTGATGTGGGGAACCACCCAGTGTGCTTGCCTGGGTCATGAACAGCTTGTGTGGACATGGGAATGGTGGAGAAGACCCTCTGGAGGAGAGCCAGGCTCCTCCTGCTCCTGCTCTGCTGCCCTCTGGGAAGGGGAGAGCTGTGGCTTCAGGCTGAGGATGGCCACACGTCCCCAGCCAGCTCCAGGTTTGGCTTCTTCTGGGGAGAAGTTTGCAGGGGGGGGTGAGCCTGGTGCAGCAGGGAGGTGCAAAGCCCACGGGACTGCAAGCAGAGCCGTGGGGGTCAGTCTGAGCACGGGGAGCCCTGGGGGTCTGCTCTGAGGAGACACCTGGTAGGATGTGCACACAGTGGGAGCACAGTGTGGGCCCCCACCACCTCTACCAGAACAGTTGTGTCCCCAGGGCTGAGTGAGGACAAGGCTGGGCAATTTTCTTGTGTATCCCATCACACTTGGTTGAAACCTGTAGATGCTTCCACAAGGCAGATTTACACCGGGGGGTCTCCAGATGTGTGTGGGCAGCATCCCCCAGTGGTGCCCAGGGCCTCCCCAAGGGCCACCGTGTGTCCCCAGGGCTCAGCCCCACCATGGGCACCCCAGCACAGCCTCAGGGCTATGGGGAGCTCCAGCCCCACTGCTGCATCTCACCACACTGATGCTGGTGGGGATGGCAGGAGAAAGGCTGGGACCAACCCCCCGACCCCAAGCTGCTGCTCCCCACCAGGACAATGGCTGCTGAACCCTCCCGTCCTGCTCTCCTTGGGACATAAGCCATATCCACGTCCCTGACAGTGGGCAAGAGCTTCTCCAGGCCACCTCTTGTACCGTGGGATAAGCCACAGAACAAGCCCCTGAGATGGAATTCCAATGTTGTTCCCTGTGGCTGGGAATGGGTTCACCAGCCCTGCCCAGTTGATCCCAGTCTGTACTGGAGCCCTGTTGGGAGCTGCTGTTTCCCTCCCAGACTCAGCTCCCCAGCACCTCCTGCTCCCTGCTCTGCTTTGCTTTCCTGGACTCAATTTTCCAGAGTTTTGGCACAGTTTGGAGCAAAGGGTTTTGCATCTCCAGCAGGGGGGAGATGGAGAGCAAGGAGCAGCAGAGCTCTGGGACCCTGAGCTTGGGGACAAAGTGCCAAAAGTGACCTCACCCCATCAGACACTTTGGCAGCTCCCTGCAGCTTTCCAAAAGGCATCTCAGCCCTGGCTGGAGGTGGGGAGATGATGGGAAACTCGGTGGCAACCACAGCTCATGGAGTTCAAATTGGAGATGGAGACAAGGCCCTTCCCCTGAAGGGGTGTGCAGCCCTGGGACAGGTCCCCAGGGAGGGATGTCCTTGTCCTTGGTTAGCCAAGCTGCCACGTGGCAGTGGGGAAGGTTGGACCAGAGACCTCCAAGGACCACCTCCACCACCCCTTGGAGGTGCTTGGCCAAGTGTCCTGTGTCCCAGCAGGGCTGCTGGAGCTGTGGCTGGGTGATGGTGGCACCAAGGCCACCAGCTTTCATCAGACCCTTTTCCTAATGGGTGTCAGCAAACGAGGTCCTGCCCCACTTGTGTGGCCAAAGGGAAGAGAAATCTTGGGGTGCTTTTAGTTACTGGGGAGCTGGGGGTGGCCAATGCCCCTTGGCCAGGGGCCCTGGCAGGACTCGGTCCTTCAGGTTTTGGGGTCCACCTGGGCACTGGGTGGGAGGGAGTATTTGCCTCCTGTGGAAATAGGATAAAAAAGAGGGAACTGGAAAGAGCCCTAAAGTCCTCCTGGTGTGGTCTGGGAGCATTCACAGTCCCCCAGCTTTTCCTGGGAAGCACCCAGAGGTGTCACCCCCCCCCCCCCCACATATCCTCATCTGCACCTCCCTGCACCCCCCCCACCCCTCAGACCTCCAGGGTCTTCCCAGAACCAGAGGCCCATCTGGTGACAGTTCCCATTTCATTTCCATGGCTGGTTTCCATTTGGACTCTTTAAACCTCAGGGGGGGTGGTGGTGGAAACTGTGACTTTAACACATAATTTTCTTTATTTATTTTTTTTTAGTAAAAAAAAAAAAAGAGGAAAAATAACATTAAAGCCATCTGTGCTGCCTCTGATCCCCCTCTCCTCTCCCCAGCTGTGTGTAGTTACTAGTGTATGGAGCCCCCGTGTCCCCCCGAGCTGTGCATGATGCAGCAGTAGCAGCATGGATAGAGCCGGGCGGGGGGCTGCCCACTCTGCCCCACCGCTCCCCCCCACTGCCTTCCTCCAGCCAGGCTGAGATGGTGATGAACAAAACTCATTGCTCGAGTGCTCCCCACCCCACCCCACTCCTCAAATTTAAAAAAAAAAAAAAAAAAAAAAAAAAAAAGAGAAGATATTAAAAATTATAAAATCATGTAAACAAAGAAAATAATGCCAAGAAGCCAAGCATGCCAAGCCAGCCCTGCCAGCAGAGGGTGAAGGTGTCACCGACGCAGCTGTGACTTCCATGCGTGTTTTGTCCCCGTGTTCTGTCACGTTTATACCATGGCCGGGTAGCGGCAACATCGTGGCTTTGGTGTCCTGTGTGGCGTTGGTGCATTTCCCTGTCAGAGCAACTTTAGAAGCCATATTAGACCACGGTGTGCCGGGACCCCAGAGGGAGGGCCCCACAGGATAGCCGTGCCCCCCCTTTCCCCTCGTGTGTCCACTGTCCCCCCCCGGTTTCGTGGGGCTTTGGCTGCCAGGGTGAGCCACGCCGGCCACCGCCTGGGTGGCCACAGATGCCATGGTGGTGCCAGGCCAGGGGAGGAGGCAGTGCTGGGCCCGAGCTGCCTGTGGCATTGCTGCAACGGGATGTGGTGAAGATCCGATGGCAAAAAAGCTTTCTGGAGCAATTTGGGTTATTTCTGCCATGTTTGGTGGTTTCCATTTCGGGGCTGAGAGGTGGCTTCCCCCTCTGCCAGCTGCCCCATGGTGGGAACCCAGCCCTGACGCTCAGCTTTGGTCTCCCGGGGTTAAAAGGAAGCGAATCCAGGAGGCTTGGCAAACAAGCTTGCCTTTCTTTTCCTTTTTTCCCCCCAAACCTGGGAGGGAGGAGGGAGCAGCTCCTCTGAGAGTCTGGGGGCAGTTCCTGGGGCAAGGGTCCCCCTGCTCTGCCCTGTCCTGGCCCCCGCAGTGCTCACTCTGCAGGGAGCTGCTTTTAAAGCCCTTTCCTCTCGTGTGGACTCTGTCGTTTCTGTCTCCTATCGTTCAATGGTTATTTTGTAATGATATCTGTCTCCTTATTAAAGAAACGAGCTGAAAGGAGCCCCCGTTTCCTCCTGGTTTTGCTGCTGGGGCTCAGTGGTGTGTCCCTGGTGGGGGACACACAGGGACAAAGGAGGGATGGGGGTACAGGGGGAGCCCCATGAGGGTCCAGGTCCCCCCCAAAATGTGAGTGTGCTCACACACCTCCTGGGGATGTCTCCACACAGCCTTGAGCCCAGCTGATCGTGGCCGGCCCAGATTGTGGGTGCAAGTGGGAAAATATCAAAGGTCCCCACCACGTTATTCCCCCCCACCACAGAGTTTGGTCCATATAATCCTGCTTAGGTCCTGCCTTGCTTTGCAGAAGTGCTGGATGCCTCAAACCCAAGGGGAAGAGCTCAGTCTGCAGCCAAGGCCTCTGAAAACAGAAATACCCAGATTTCCATCTAACTTGGGTCAAAGGATGTGTCAGCAGCACCCGGGTCTTTTCTATGGGTTTGTTCTGACCAGGCTCCCGAGGGCTTTGCATCAGGAACCCCACTGGTTCAGAGGTGTCAAATGGACCCTATCTTGCTCCCCTTCCTGGCTGGGGATGGCTTCAGGGCCGTCGATTCCAGGATTTTTTCCCTGGCCAGGCAGGGACTGTCACCTTCTCTGTGAAGGTGACAGGTACGTGGCTGCAGGTACGTGCTGCAGATCACTTCTGTGTTTACAGAAAACTGATACTGTCATACTATGGCAATCTGAGGAGAAACCAGGCATCTTAGGCTAAACTTGTAGCTCCATAAAGATGGAAGCAAAGCCAATGCTTCTATTTTATCAACTCTTATTTTATTCATTTATAAATACTGTTGTGTTTACAAGCATCATAGATGTGAATATTATTCCCAAACTTTCAAACACATAATACTTATAATACTATATAACAACAACCAGTAAAACAAATCATTCATCTCAGGGTTTGAAAGGCCACTCAAAAGTTGCATAAAAATACATTCTCTCCCCATCTTGTAAGCTAGTCCTGCTTCTCCAAGGAGTTTATTTACAAAGAGCCATCATCAAACTCGCAGCCACAGTAGGCAGGTTCACCCCAAGCGATAAAAACGAATTCACCCCAAGCAATTGCTTATAAAAATAACCTTGTGGTCTCCAATGGAGATCTTGTCTGGCAAATGCTCTGGTTCAAATAGGGATCAGTTTTAAAACCTGCTTGCTCCCTTGCACTCTGTCCCAAGCACAGAATGCCAGGTGTCCTATTCATCACTTCCTCAGTGCACTGGTTATGTCCGTGAGAACAAACGAAAGAAAGAAAAAAAAAATCTTGAAGAATTTGGTTTGCAGTCACATTGTCATCACAATATCCTCACAGCTCTGGCTACCCAGTGAGACGCAATTGTTGGTGGGGGCTCTGCCCTAGTCCGAGTTCAGAGGGATAATCCAGTGCTAAGCAGACATTTCATCAAAAGTGGTTTGGCTGAGCAAGGGTCCAGGCAGAGGAGTGCAGCCTCCTGTCCCCTGGGCACGCTGCTCCTCAGGAGACAATGCAGGGAGTGTCCTGGCAGGAGGGGTAAAACATCAGTGCAGGATGGGTTTGTTCGGTCAGGTTGAACCCTTTCCCTAAAAGAGATTCCAGGCTTCTTCCTGCTGCCAGGAACCTGCCTTGTGGGAAGAACAGGATCTTTAGTCTGAAATCTCGTCCCTATTCCTGCTGTTGGCCACCACCCGCAGCCCCAGTGGGCAAGGGTCTTCTCTGCATGGCATGGAGGGACCCAACACTCATCTAGGGCAGGGAGAGCCCGAGTCTGAAGCGAGGAGCAGGTCACCAGGAGGAAAAACATCAAGAACTGCATTAAGTACTCACATAAAGAGTGCACCAAGTGGGAATGGCGTGCAGAAAAAAACATCGACCGGATCTCAAGACTTGAAGCTGTTAAATACAGCAGGGTTAAAAGAAAGGAATATAAAAAGGCTGCCTGGCTTAGGCAGTGCTCTGCAGAAACCCTGATGCCATTACCAGCTTTGGTCTCTTCCTCCCCAAAGCACAGCTTCAGAGGAAGGGCCTCAGTGTAGCAGGAGAAATGGCATCTGGTGCCACGCACAAGGAACTCCGCTGGCTGAGGAGTGGTGGAAGAGGAACCTCTGCCTAGAGCTGCCTGGGGAATAAACAGCAGCTCTGTAAAGAGCTGGAGAGGTGGAAACAGGCAGGATGGAGAGGGAAAAAATTGAAGAATTAGGAAAGAAAACCAAAGAAAAAAAAACCTCAAGGGAGAGGAAAATAAACCCCCTTCTGAAGTAATTACCAGCAAACGGTTCCAAAGAGCCCAGGACTGACTATTTACTATTTTACCCTATTGAGCAAGCTCAAGAACTATGCTCATGTTTAATTATCTTGTGTGTCTCTCTCAGAGCAGACTCCTAACAGCCTGGCACAAGCTGTGAGTCCAGAGTCAGAAGAGGTGCCCAGGCAGAAGTTCTTCATGGCAGTCTCCATGTTCAGTGGCGGAGACTGCAACTCTCAGCCAGACAGAGCAGGAAAATCAGAGGACAAAGGGAATGAAAGGACAACAATGGAAGGATATAACTGGGAAAGTGGTTTGGATACAGCAAGAAGTCTCTGAGAGGGAAGGTATCATTGGAGAGAAGTCTACAAAGAGGAAGCTCAAGAGACCATTTGCTGCTTCTGTCATTCCAGAGCTGCAGTCTGAATGCCCACAGAGAGAACGATGTCAAACTGCTCTGAGTCCATAAACCATCACCAGAGGTTTGGTTTTGAGGCTTCCATCAAGGTCAAGGCTTATTGCAATGACAGATTAAAAGACCCTCATCCTAGCAAGAGCTACCAACACACCCAAGGGCAGCTCCTTGTCCTTCTACCACCAACGCACCCACAGGACCGGGATCTCCCCCTTGAAACCCAACCCCAAGTTCTTCCCCAGCACGAGGGACTGGACTCTGGAACTCCCTCTTTCACTTGGCCAGCCTCTGGCTGCAAATAAATCCCAGTGCCTGAACTACCTGAGCAGACTCCTCTACAGGGCTCTGTCTTCATGAAACAGCAGGAAGATGTCAGGACAGGGAGGTTTCTGGTGTGAGCACAGCTCCTGCAAAGTGATTCATGTTCAGACACATATGAAAGCAGCAGTGGATCTCGAGGGGTTCAAGCTTCAGAAAGCTTGGCACAAATTTGTGATACACTGTGTCCTGAGGAGCCAGAGTTCAGATGCAATCAGCAGATGCTACCAACTACTGAAAGTGGAGCCCTGGAAGGACACAAGGTGATACCAAACCACCCAGGCTGGGGAGGAAAGGCAGAGAGAAGGATAAGGAGTCTGATGTCTAGAGGCAGTGCTGATGTTACTGAACAGGTTTGAAATCTTACATTAAATAAAAGACTCAGTCTACTGGGGTGAAAGCAGAAAAAGGTCTCTGTGCAAAGCAGCTGCCATCAGCCTGTTACAGAAATCAGCCCTGGTTGCTTTCGCAGCATCACACTGTAACCAGAGCCCTGCATCTCAGGAGGGTTGATGTGCATCCTCAGAGTCCCAGCCCACAGTCACATTTCCCACCTGTAAAGGGCTTGGATGTGCTGGATTAGTTCTTTAGGCATCACTTTTTAGAGTTGGTGCTACCTACTCCAGATTGAAGTCCAACACCAAAGAATGGGATTCCAGAAGTTTTGGCAGCTCAAACCCAATCCTCACATTTTTCTTCTCCCTTGAATAAAATGTCCCAGATATCACAACATGCTTAAATTAAAAATAATAAAATGGCAGGGGGGGGGAGTGTTGTGAGGGAATTAAGGGCCAAAAGGGAATGTACAGCAGAGGGCAGGGCAAGGCAGGTGTGACAAGTTGATCCCATGGCTGAAACGCCCGCTGTACTTGTGACAGGAGGAAAGGGGGGAGGGCTTGGTGGTGGGGTTGGCAGCTGGTGTAGGGCAGCTCTGTTCTGCCTCTGATCAGGATTCCTATTTGGAGAGCTTGCTGATGACACGAATGAGGGCTCCATTCTCGTCCTTCAGCCTTTGGTTGTCTGACTTCAGCTCTGTCAAAATCTGTGAAGAGACCAAGACAAGGGTTATGACAGCTCAGCACTGCCAGAGGGAAAAGCCCTCCTGCTCAGGGGGGGACACCACATCCCTTCCACCCAGCATGGAGTAATGTTGTAATTAATGTCAGTAATTTTTTACAGGTGGGTGACCTTCGTTGGAGTGTCCCAAGGTGTTCAGGGATGGGAAGGGGACCCTGGGCTCCTGCCTCGGGGTGTGACACAGAAGGTGACCCTGGCACCATGGGTGGCAGCAGCCCAAAGGGCCTGCAGGAACAGAGCTGAGTGGGGCCACTGCTGCAAGCTCAGTGATGATCTGACGGGGATCTTGGAGGAATTCCCCCAAATTTCAGATCTCCACTAAACCTCTCCTTCCTCCTAAGCTGAGGTATCAGCCCTGACCATGACCTCCTACCCATTCCTCTCCCCTGGTCCCATGCAGACAGATCCAGCTCCACCTCTCCTCTCCAGCTGAAGCAATGGAAAAGACCTTTCAGACCATCCAGTCCAACCAATAATACCCTGAGCACTGCCAGGGCCACCACTAATCCACGTCCCTCAGCATCACATCTCTAGGGCTTGGAAACCCCTCAGGGATGATGCAGTGTCATGTGAAGGGAATTTTGGGCTCTCCAAGCAGCAGTGCTACCTGGAGAAATCAAGCGGATATTGGAAAATGTGACTCTTTGACAAACATCACTGCTGCAAGGGCGTGGAAAATGCCAGAGTTTCGATGGTGAAGGACACGGGGCAGAAAAGGCTCACGGATACCAGTAAGAGCTTGTGTCTGACCTACTAAAGGAGTTGGAGAGCAGTCAGCAGAGCTGCAGACAGCCCGGCCACAGCACTGAACTGCAAACCTAAAGCAAGGGGGGAGGATGAGTCCAAGCAGCCCAGGGGAGAGGAGGCACAGCCCAGCAGGAGGTGTGGGCTGGGGCAAAGAGATGCTGGGACTGTCTGCTAGGACAAGAGCCCAGTAACCTACAGGTCATGAAATAGTATTTCTGTGAGTCTGGAAATAGTGTTTGCTCAGTTTTCCCTCTCAGATCTCAAAGGACATTGGGAAGGAGAATGAATTAAAGCCACTGCTTGTGAGAACGGGTGAGTCAGTGACAGGTTTGGGAATACTTTGGCAGATTTAAACCAGAAAGATGGTGAGATCATTTGATCTGACCATCTGCACAATTCAGGCCATGTAAGAGGAACCATCCCTCCCTCATCCGGGGTGACACACGCGTGGTTTTGAACTGAGACTCTTGGAAGGGGAAGCCACAATTCCCCTGGTTAGTTTGTTTCTATGGTTAATCATCCTTGATATAATTTGTATGCTAAGAATAGATTGATTTATACCTTGGTGCCACTTGCAGCCCACGGGAACATACTGCTTCTTCCTTTTTTTAAAAAAAATAACTATGTCTGAAGGGACCTGAATATCCCTACTAAACTGCAAAAGCCTGGCGGGGCCTCAGAAAGGAGCATTTACAGCTTTATTTTAGCACTGAACCAATGAAGTAGCAAGAAAGGATGTGATTTAACTGTGTGATGTGTGAGGACAAAGCTTAGAGAAGGCTTGTCCTTGTAACTCAAGCACCAATTACCTGCCCTGAATTTAAAACACAAGATGGAAAAAAAAAAAAAAAAAAGAACCACATCTGGTGGGGCCCCAATGGCTTCACCTGCATCATGGGCAGACTGCTGAGGGGATGCTGCAGCTCGTCAGCTCTGATCAAAAATAGACTTGGACCCTCTTCAAAATGAGGGAAGCCCTCCCTCTCATTGCTCGAGTGACCAAGACAACCTGCTGAGGGATGGTGAAGGTTTTCTAAAGATCACTTTCCTATCTAAAATGTGCACTTTTCATAACATCTCCAGAAATCCATTTCATAACATCTCCAGAAATCCACTAGATTGCTCATTCTGACTTTGGATAATCTTATCTTCCGGGTGCCAGTTTTTCACTGAATTAAGTCCAATTAAAAAATAATTATATTATGAGCACACACATGGAATAAACCACCTATTGACCAGGAAACCACCCGTGTCCTGGTCTGCATCCCCAGCAGGGGGACCACCAGGGGCAGGAAGGGTACTGTCCCACTCTGCTCTGCTCTGGAGAGACCCCTCTGCAGTGCTGGGTCCTGCTCTGGGGTCCTCAATAACAGAAGGACATGGAGCTGGTGGAATTAATCCACAGGAGGCCCTGGAGATGCTGGGGGGGCTGGAGCAGCTCTGGTCCTGGAGCCAGGCTGAGAGAGTTGGGGGTGTTGAGGCTGGAGAAGAGAAGGTTGCAATGGGGAGACCTTAGAGCACCTTCCAGTGCCTGAAGGGGCTCCAGGAAAGCTGGGGAGGGACTTGGGGCAAGGGGCTGGAGGGATGGAACAAAGGGGAACAGTTTCAAGCCAAAAAAGAGGGGAGATTGAGATGAGATTTTGTGAAGATTCTCTTTGGTGTGAGGGTGCTGAGCCCCAGGGTGCCCAGAGAAGCTGTGGCTGCCCCATCCCTGGCAGTGTTGGAGGTTGGATGGGGCTTGGAGCAGCCTGGGCTGGGGGAGGTGTCCCTGCCCGTGGTGTGGGGGTTGGTTCTCGATGACTTTTAAGGTCTCTGCCAACCCAAACCAGTCTGTGATTCTATTATTCTATTTCAAGGTAAGGTAAGGCTGCTGGCCAGCCCACCAGCACTGACAATCCACCCCAAAGCTATTTGCTGGTGTTAAGGCAGATGCAAGCAGCTGACCCCTCCCTCCTTCACAGCCATCTCCCCAACTCTAGGTCTCCACATCAAGGCAGGGATCATGTCCTCCAGCTTCCCTCCTGGATGATGGCAGACGTGGCCTCCCATCCCCACGGACAAGTCACCCCCAGCCCCCTAGCCCCCCCCTTGATGTGGGTGGTTAGTACAGAGGTGGTGATCAGCATCACCTGCCAAGCAGAGCAGGAGTCAGCAGGACTGAGCAGAGCCTCCAGCAAAACCCCACCGGGCTGTGCCCCCACGCTGGTGGCTTTCAGAGGAGCCTTTGCCACATGCTGCTTCGGAGCCAAAAGCTTTCAGCAGACACCCTGGAGCACAACGAGGCGAGGGGGAACAGCCTGGCCAAGGGAGAGGAGACCTGCCTGGAAAAGTGGAAGAGGGAGGCGAGATGAGCCGGAGGGAAAGCAGCTACAGCTCCTCTGATTCCGAGGGCTTGGCAGGCAGAGAAAGTCTGGCTACCACCCGGGTCAGGGCCCTGTTTTCAGCCAGCAGTTGCTCATTCATCTGCCTCAGAGTGTGAATCTGTTTGAGCTGGTGGAGATTCTGCAGAGAGTGACAGGAGTGGACAGAAAAATACAGAGAAAACACACCACGAAGACAAAAGGGCACAGAAAGGTGAATTTAGTCCACAAGCAGTAAAAGAAAGGAAAAAAAGAGAATAAATGAAAAAATTAGTAGCAGTGAGTGGTGGATGGGCAGCAGCCACAAGGCAGATGGGGAAAGCCTTACAACATGCTGAGGATGTTTTGTGAACCTTCCCTTTCTTCAGGGGCTCCCAAAGCCCAAATAAAGGGATTTCCCACCACCAAGCAGGACAGCTTCTTGCAGGTTATACTCTGGTCTACCCAGGCAGTGAGCTCCAGCAGCTCCTGGACATAGGAACTGCTGTCAGAACTATCAGCAGGGATTCACCACCCACCCAGGCTTTGAAAGCACTGCTGGCAACTGAGAAGTTCTTTTAAATTGTTTTTCTTCATCTGTCTCTAAAAGCTAAGGTAGTCTTGTGTAACAAAGGGCAATCAGAGTTTCAGGGGAGATTTTAAAGGCACAGACTGAAGGTCCTGAAATTGTCACTGTCCCACAGCAGACCACTGGGACATGTACCATGACTGCTCAGGTCCTTCACCCCTGCAGCACCCCCAGGACAGCTCTTGAGTCTGCTCAGGCTTCAGTCCTGCCCTAAGGTCTGGGACCTGTGTGGGTTCTCCCCCCCCGCAAGATTCAACCCTTCTGTCACAGGGTTCAAGTTATCTTTGTCTCCAGAGGTGAAGATTCAAGAGCCTGAAACCACTCATTTTAACATGAGGCACATGAGAGACAGCACCTCACACAGGGGTCTGGTGACAACATGGCATTTGTGGGTGCAGAAGACACAAATGAGCAAAGGATGGTGCAGAAATTGAGCCCCAAAGCTGGGGCCAGCACAGGGAGAGCAGCAATGGGGAGATACAGAACAGAAAAGCAGTCAGGAAGGCCAAAGGGAGGCAGTGAAAGCCATGCAGACATCACTGTTTCTGGTACAAGGATGACATCTTTCTGGGTGATGCTGAAGGGAAACTGTGTGCTGGGTGTTGGTACCAAGTGCAGGACAGGCTCTGCAGAGCTGTTTTCTGAGCTGCATCCTATCCCTTTTTCCCCCTGACAGCTCATCAGGAATGGGGACCACAGACACCAGGCAGGGGGATAGCAGGGAGGGAAACATCTGCAAGAAGTTCAGGTGAGAAAATCTCACCCCAGAACCAAAGAAGCTTCTGTACTGCCCATAAACCACCGTGCTCTTCCCTGTGTCCTACTCATGTGCTTGTGATGACAAGGAGGAGAGGGAGGGGAGGGTCTGCAGGGAGGGGAATCCTTTCCACCCCATGTGTATGATGTGGAGCTGGCTGCAGCTGGCAAGGCTGCAACACAGGATGTTCTGTCCAAGGGTTCATTCTTCTATAAAAGAGAAATATTTTGTGTAGTCCCCGTTCACCAACTTGATCCCAAAAGCACTTCTGCTCCCTGATAAGGAATCAAGATACCTCATCCAAAAGCCCTGCAAACCTGACAGAAACAAGGCAGATGAGTGCACGGAGCCAGCAAAGAATGGGTCTGAGCACCCTGAGAGCATCAAACCAACAAAGCAGCTCCTGCTACGTGGACTCTGCCAACGCAGTTCTGACACCAGGAAAACCAAGAGGTCCTGAGGCAGAGCTACAGCCAACAAACTGCAGGAGAGTGAGAGGGACACTTCAGCAGTGAGGTCTCTGCCCAGATCTCAGCCACTGCCTGAGCTGTGCTGGCAGCCCCTGCACTTGGTGAGGACTCAGATGGACACCACCTGCCTGTCCTGTGATAAATCCCACCCAGGAGCTGTCAGAAGATGGTTCATACTGGAGGAGTAATTTCTTTTGGTGGTATCATGGTAACAAACTCCTTTTTTATCACAAGGAACCCAGCTGAGCATCTGTCTGGCAGAAAACACCCCATACATGTAAACCGGGGTGCCGTGCTGTTTGGGATGGAAAGGATTATGATCACTTTCAAGACCACCTTGATTTTTCCACAACAATATAGCACAGAACCCCATCACAGCATCACTGGACCAAGGCCAGCCTCAGCGTGCTGCCAGAACCATCAGAGGAGCCCTTCTGTAAGAAAGTATGTGTGCTGCAGGTAGGGCAGCTGCCTTCATCCAAGAAACCCAGCAAAGGCTGGGAAGCTGGGCCCGAGGCCAAGGGTTAGGCCTGGATCTGGATGACACTGCTGTGACTGCTTATCACTCTGCTTGATGCTTGGCTTGGCCAAAGCAGGTTGCTCAGTTCAGCTGTACCTGCCTTCAGTGAAAGGATTTGGTGCCTGCAACACACGGGGAAATAAAAATGCCCAGAGCCAGGAGGTGCAATGGAATAAAGAAGCTTCTGTGACCTTGAAGAAACATTGCTCTGTTAAGTTGGGACCTCAGGCACTTGGCATTGAATTCAGCTCAGTGCAAATGCTCATTTTCTTTCTCCTTCCTCAGCCAAGTTGCTGTATCTCCAGTCAAACTCTGCAGTCACTAAAAGGCTCTGTCACCATCTCAAGAGCAGGTCTGCAACAGCAGTTCCACCAGTAAGGAGTTCTTCAGATTACCAAGTTTGTCCTGCTCCTCTCTGTTTCTTGATTGCTTCATTAGCAGGGATTAAACTCATGAAAGGAACAAAGCTTGTTACCTCAAGCACAGCCTGAAGTACAAAGTGTTTTTCACAGAAACCCAGGAGTGTCCTGTCAGTGCTGCTGTGCCTCCTCTTCCAAAGACATCAGCTGCACAAAGGGGAAAGCTTGGCCAGGACATCGGATGTGCAGAGCTGGACACAGACTCCCATGGACCAAAAAGATGAATGTGAGATGTACTGGACTGGCTCAGTTCAAAGACTGGTGGGAGGAATCCAAAATCCACAGCATTCATCGAGACCTAAGAACCTGGAATGTTTGGTTGTTTCCTCTGGCTGCTCTCCATGTTACAGGAAACTGGTGGATTCTGCTCTACAGCCACTCAGGTAGTGCAAGAAGTAGGAATGAAAGTCTCACCAGAATTAACAGATTTGTTTTCCTGGCTTGCCTTCCACATGAGGGATTCACCCAGATGCTCTGTGGAGGTTTTCTCACTCTGGGCAAACACAGCTGGGCTGACTCTCCTGCTTTAAGGCACAATGAAAGTGGACATGGGAAGTCCTTGTCCAGGTCAACATTTTTATCCTCAGATTTTATACTCCTTTTTTACTAAGTGGCTCTCAAAAAGGACATAACAAAGCACACTCAGCTACTTACCACATGCTGGAGTGTTTGCAAGAACCAATGGAAATGTCATAGGAGAGGTATTTTGAATTTCATGTCTTATGTCTTTATTCTACTACCTAAAGGCCACTCTGGTTGATCAATGCACAGGAACCCAGCAAGAAAGCAAAGTGTAACCACCACTCTGGATGACCCCATGGCTCATTCTCAGACCACAGGCTCCTGTAACTCGTGGCTCCAGCATGTCTCTTGGGGCAGTATCAAACATATCAAACTTCTAGAAGTGCTTCTCCTCTGCACCATCTTGGCTTCCGTCAGTCTGCAGCTCTGGACTGCCCAAACCAGGTGATTTGGCTGCATCCACCAGTTCCTTCAAGCATCTGCTTTCATTAATTACTTTCTGAACCAATATAAATGTTCAAAACTGACAGGCCACTAGAGGACACCAATTTGTCTTTTTACTCTATGGACAGAGCTGGTTTGCAGGGATCTGCATAGCTTAAGAAACAACACCAAGTGCTACCATCTGCATTTTCTCTTGCAGGACGTATTTGTGTCATTATAGGAAGGTCTCTCTGGAGTTAAAAGTTGCTACCTGTTCAGCAAAGAAAGCATTTGGAATTTAGGCATATTCAGTCTTTTCCTTCCCCTTCTGGCTAGCACATCCATATTTATTTCCTCCTCTGGCAAGAACAAGAGAGCCTTTACAGTAGGACTCAACCAGATTGTTCTGCTACTTATCACAGTAGAAGATGCAGCACAAGCCAATGGGTCCTTTCAAAGATGTACATCTGTGCATCTCAGGAAACATACGAAGCTTCAGATAGTAAATAAAGTTGGAACCTCCTCCAGGGTGGCATCGTTTCCATCAGGACACTGAGCTCACAGTTCTCACATTGGGTCTTGGTCCCACCTGGGTCCTGCTCAAAGGGAATGAAAGCACAGGGCAGAGAGCAGAGGGGGCATTCCATGCACAGGGGCAGGAAATCAGAATGTAAAATGATGCAAAAACAGCGTGAAGTTTGAGGTGTACTCAGGTAGCCAAACATGCTGCTGCTTCCTGCTCTGCTGTCCTCCCCTCCAGCCTCCCAGCCCCAGCTGGAGGAGAAATTTCCTTCCAAGCAATGCCATGAGAGAGAGGAGAACGCGAGGGAGCTGGTGGCAGCTGTCTGGTGACACTGAGCCATGCTGCACTCTTCATCGGGAAGCAAATTCCTCTTTCCTGAAAATCTATTCCAGGCTGACTGACTGACAGAGCCCTCAGCAACATGCTTTAGGGACAGAGGGCAGAGACACAATCACTCTGTGTTTTTTTCTTGGCCAGTGTGCGTGTGACCTCAAAGCCAGCTTTGTCTTCTTACCCATCTGGAGAGAACCCCAACGCCTTAACTCGGGCTGCAGACTATTGAGAGCACAGAGGATCAGCATACTGAAACTCATCGATGCCACAGAAGGTTAGTTTGGGGAAGTATTTAAGGAGAAGAGCTTTCACAACTCTCAGATCAAACAGTGTAACAAATTGAACATATGGTGCAACCAGATGAGAGACAACAGGACAGTTTTATTAGTATTTAATATTCAAGGCCATTGAAGTAAATTTGGACTGCACAAAGGAACCCGCTCGGAGGTAACAAGAGTCCCTTCCATATTCACCTTTAATATCCTGCTCCTAGGTGACAATCCCAAAATACATTAAAGCACAAACCCCAGAACAGACAGTGAATAGATTCCTTCTTACCTTCATCTCCTCTTCCATTTCAGAGAGTTTCCGCTCCAGGGCTCGCTTCTCCTGTTTACAAGGATTGATAACAAAGATGGTCACAAGGATTTAGAAGGAAAATTTAAGAGTACATTTTCTTTTAAAGAGGAAGAGTCTTGTATTTCTGTAAGAGCATTTCAAAGTAACACACAGGTTACAACCAGGAACTGATGAGGTGGGACAGGGCAGCTGCTAAACCAAGAGGCAACACAGGCTGGGCCCATTCTGGCAGATCCCAGCTGGTTGAAGCTATGGTCACTAAAGACTGGGATCTGGCCAGACACAGCTGAGCTCACTGCAAGGAATCTGCTTGCTCAGTTAAGAGGAAGGAGCACTCAGACCTTCAGATTTTACATGTCATCACAAGGCAACCTGCTAGTGTTTCATCTAGTTCCTCTTTCCCCAGCAGTCTTTATTTATAAGGATCAAGAATATTTTCAGCCACAGTGGACCAACAGGCTCTTAGCACTGTATGATACAATTTGTTGATCTGCACCTTTCTATAACAAAATAAAGTTATCAGAACCAAGCTGATTTGTGAGGAGAGGAGAAAAGTCTCAGACACTGAAAAGGTCAACACAATTATCACTGTCCAGTTCTCCACAAGGCAAAAATATAGCTTACCTTTTAATTAACATTTTCCATTCAAGAAGTTACTAAGCCCTGCAGAGCAACACAAGGCAAAGATTGTGACTCAGAAGGAAACAGAGACACATACCCTTTTCTCCATCTCCAGCATGCTGGACCGGTCAGAAGTTTTCTCCTGTTTCTGCTGTGTAAATGAAAAATGGAAAGCTATTAGATCTGAGGGGTGCTGCACAAAGGTCTGGGCAGACTGTGGATGCACTTGCCTGGAGAAAAAGAAGCCTTCACAGAATTACTCACAATTATTTCTGTGAAAAGTAACAGTCTCCTCTGTAGCCCCTTCCGCCCAGGAGCTAAATCCTTCCCTGTGCTGAAACATGCACTGGTTTGCCGTGGCCTGGTGTGTGGTTCCTCCAGCCCAGGAGCTTGTTTTTGTCTTACCTGGGTGGCTTTTTCCAACTTGGATTTGATGTCAGCCAACTCCAGCTGGGCTTCTCGCAGTTTGGACTTCAGCTTTTGATTTTCAGACAGGGCACTTTCATACAACTGCAACATGAGACAAAAGGTTTCCATCAACCTGGCTGCTCTCCCAGTGATGCTGCAGCACTGGGAGCTGAGTAGAGGTGGTGCAGGGTTTGGATTGCTCCTCCATGTCAGGATATCAGAAGGGTAATCTGAGTTAGTTGGATGCTTTACTTGTCTTTTCATAATTCTTATGAAATAATTAAACATCTGTTTAATTTTGTAGGGTATTTAAAAAGAGCAAAGAAGCAAAGAAAAAAGATGTTTTAATTTAGGTAAACTGCCATGTACTAAGTTGTGTGTGCTGGATCATAGAATCATACAATGGTTTGGGTTGGCAGGGACCTTAAAGATCATCCAGTTCCAACCCCACCCCCCTTGCCATGGTCAGGGACACCTCCCCCAGCCTAGGGTGCTCGAAGCCTCATCCAACCTTCCACACTGCCAGGGAAGGGGCAGCCACAGCTTCTGGGGGCAACCTGGGCCAGGGGCTCAGCACCCTCACAGCAAACAATTTCTTCCCGAGATCTCATGTCCATAACCACTCTTGCTGTTCTGGACTGCTATAAAAGCAAAAAATAATTCTGGGCACATGCATGCTTGGGTCATTAGTGTTCAAGGTATCTTTTCTTGCTCCTTTCCAATCCTTCTCCAGCCCAATTCCTCAATCCCCTTCCCCAAACACCTGACTCTGCCTGGTGGGTTTTTTTTTTGACCCTCCAAAGGGCTGATGGATTTGAAGGAAGCTGCTGTGACACTCGAAACCAGCTGAAAGAGGGAAAATGAAAAGAAACTTTTTCTCTCTCTTTTTGAAGACCCTCACTGCAGTTTTCTGCAGCAACAGGCAGCTGCCGAGGCGTGTGTAGTGACAACAATACCATTAAAATATCCTACTTTTTTATAATCTCTATTTAAACTCTCCTCTTCTGCTCTGCTGCTGAGGTTCTCCCTGCGGGTGTAGGCACTGGAGCGGCTGGAGGCACGGTCACTGTATGAGGAATCACTGCTGCCCAGGTTTGTAGCTGCTTCCAACCTAAAAGGCAACAAAGATCTCTCACCACGGAGCTGCTGTGACTCTGGGACAGCCAGGACCAGCCTGACTCTTGGGGATGATGCTGACCCAGCTGAGCAGAGGTTGGGGATGGCTGGGAACACCCTCCACCCCACCGTGGGCATCACTGCCAAGGGCCAGTTTGTTTGAAACTGGGACAAACCACTGGGGACCAACCCAACCCCCAAACAGGGAGTTATTTCCCATGGACTTCCCATCATGGTGGGAGTGGGCTCCATTTTGAATAGTACACAGAGGGTTTTTACTCTCTGCAGAGTAGCTGGTAAATCATTTGAGGAGCAAAGGAGGAAAGCAAACTGGCCCAAGAGTTGAGCAAGGTAAGAGCCAAAGAGCCAGTAGCACCTTCAGCTTGAGCTGCTGGTTTGAGCTATAGGGAGTCTCCAAAGCCATGCAAAAATACCCTGCCAATAAACAGTAAATTAAAAAAAAAGCTCCAGAAAACAAAATTCTTACCTGGAAAGTCTTTCATGCTGAAAGAAAAAAAAAGAAAAGAAAAGAAAAAAAAAAAGAAAAAGGCAATTAATAATGAGGAGAATTAAAGGCTAAAGAACAGCAGAGTAGCAGCAATTTCCTACCTCTGATCATAGAATCATAGAATAGAATCATAGAATAGGGCTGGGTTGGAAGGGACCTCAGAGATCATCGAGTCCAACCCTTGATCAATTACCACCACAGTCACTAGACCACGGCACTGAGTGCCATATCGAGTCTCTTTTTAAATATATCCAGGGACGAAGAGTCCACCACCTCCCCAGGCAGCCCGTTCCAATGTCTGATCACCCTTTCTGTGAAAAAATTCTTTCTAATATCCAGTCTGAACTTACCCCGGCACAATTTAAGACCATGCCCTCTTGTCTTACTGAGAGTTGCCTGGGAAAAGAGACCAACCCCCGCCTGGCTCCATCCTCCTTTCAGGTAGTTGTAGAGGGCAATGAGGTCTCCCCTGAGCCTCCTCTTCTCCAGGCTGAACAGCCCCAGCTCCCTCAGCCTCTCCTCGTAGGATCTGTGTTCGAGTCCCTTCACCAGCTTGGTTGCCCTCCTCTGGACCAGTTCGAGGACCTCAATATCCTTCTTGAACTGAGGGGCCCAGAACTGAACACAGTACTCGAGGTGTGGCCTCACCAGGGCTGAGTACAGGGGCAGAATCACCTCCTTGGACCTGCTGGTGACACTGTTTCTGATACAGGCCAGGATGCCATTGGCCTTCTTGGCCGCCTGGGCACACTGCTGGCTCATGTTCAGCTTCCTGTCAATCCAGACTCCCAGGTCCCTTTCTGCCTGGCTGCTCTCCAACCACTCTGTCCCCAGTCTGTAGCGCTGCATGGGGTTGCTGTGGCCAAAGTGCAGGACCCGGCACTTGGCCTTGTTGAAGCTCATCCCATTGGAGTCAGCCCATCTCTCCAGTCTGTCTAGGTCTCTCTGCAGAATCCTCCTGCCTTCCAGCTGATCAACACTTCTCCCCAGCTTGGTGTCATCAGCAAACTTGCTGATGATAGACTCAATCCCCTCATCCAAGTCATCGATGAAGATATTGAACAGGACTGGGCCCAGCACTGATCCCTGGGGGACTCCGCTCGTGACCGGCCGCCAACCGGACGCAGCCCCATTCAGCACCACTCTCTGGGCCCGACCCTCCAGCCAATTCTTAACCCAGTGCAGAGTAGGCTTGTCCCAGCTGTGGGCAGCCAGCTTTCTCAGGAGGATGCTGTGGGAGACGGTGTCGAAAGCCTTACTGAAGTCCAGATAGACCACATCCACAGCCTTCCCCTCATCCACCAGGCGGGTCACCTGATCATAAAAGGAGATCAGGTTGGTCAGACAGGACCTGCCCTTCCTAAACCCGTGCTGGCTGGGTCTGATCCCCTGTCCATCCTGCAGGTGCTGTGTGATTGCTCCCAGGACGATCTGTTCCATAACCCTGCCAGGCACCGAGGTCAGGCTGACAGGCCTGTAGTTTCCCGGGTCTTCCTTCCGGCCCTTCTTGTGGATTGGCGTGACATTCGCCAACTTCCAGTCATTTGGGATGTCCCCGGTGAGCCAGGACTTCTGGTAGATGATAGAGAGAGGCTTGGCGAGCTCTTCTGCCAGCTCTCTCATCACCCTTGGATGGAGTTCATCCGGTCCCAGCACCTAGCTCACAATAAGCCAAACCCCATCATTTCCCACGGCCAAACTGGAGATCTGTGATCCCTTGCAGAACCTTTTTGACTATTTCAGCTTCTCTGAAACATCTCAGATTTCATTTCCTTGGCTAACCTAAAACCTACTGAACCTTGCTCTTCAAATCATGGGTTCCGGAATTGAAATCCATTCCTCTGAATCAAACCTAATCTATTGTTTCCCTTTGAAAACCATATTATTCTCCTTGACTTTGATCACTGCCCTATGCCTAGGTAGGTGAGAGGGAGGAATGAATGAAGGAATGAAGGAATGAATGAAGGAATGAAGGAATGAATGAAGGAATGAATGCCCCTCAGTGTGCAGAGCTCGCTGCCTGCTTGTGTTGAACGTCAGGAAATCACCAGCAGTACTTGGGCAACACCTCCCCTGTGAGGAAAAGCTTCACCACAGTGAGGAGATCCATGCCTGAAACTGCACGAGGAAGGGAGAGGATGAGGCTGGACCTGATGGTTGAAGTGTGGGTCAGGTTCTTCTTCCCCCAGCACCCTCCAGCTCGGCGGCACCATCCCCAGCGCTGCCTCGGCTGCAGCCCCATGGTGCTGGTAACCCAAAGTGATCTGGGGCAATGAAGGCAGAAAGGAGGCTGCAGAGTTTTGCTGGGCCTGGCTGTGGGAAACCACCATTTTTTGTTATCTGTATTGTTTTCTGGATTGGACAGCTTGTTGCCACAACTGAAGAAATGAAATGGTAATGGCAGAGGTGTCCTGCAGGACACACCACAACAACCTGCCTCCTCCTGCTCCACAAGAATTCTCTCTCTGGCAGACATTTACCCAAATTCAAGGTGCAGTCAAACTCTTCTTCAATTTCTTTACCTGGAAATCTGGCCCAATATTCCCCAGCAAGTTTTATTATCAGGGTAATTTCTCTTAAGCGAGCACAAACCACTTGCAGGTGCTACCAGTTTTTTCCCAAGATCCTTTCTAATAAACACAAGAGTCAGTGCAAGAACAAGGATGTTACAGACAAGATGAGGGGTCAGGCTTTTAGTGCCCAGACACACTTGTCTGGAGCTGGCACTGCCTGGACATGCCACTGAATCTGGACCCAAACACGGTGCTGGCTGCCAGGGCTGCTGCCTGCTTACCCCATGGGGCTTGAGAACTTCAGAGCTCCTGGCTGGCACCCTGGGCAGGTATCTGGGGCACCCACATGGGCAGCTGAATGCAGTCACCTCATGACAGGGAGGAGGAGGGTAGACTCAACCCTGTGGCCTCTCAACTCTGAGCCAGAGGATCCCATGGGCTTTGCCCTCTCTTCCTTGGGATGCAGGGACCTAGCTTCCTACTGCATGTTCTGAAGGTTTAAATACATCCTGTAACCTCATGTAACCCTCATCTTGAATCATGATTTCAGCAAAGGCTTCCCCTAGGGACCATCACAGCCCTCTGCCAGGGGACACTGTGGCTTGACCAGTACCAAAAACAAGAACTGGTGAACCCAGCACGCTGAAGCCTCATGGATGAACAGCACATTCAGCTGAAGGTGATAAATGCAAAGCTCCAAAGGACAAGGAAACCCCAAACTCTGCTAGTGACCACCCCCTGCAAGGTCACCTGCAGCTGGGTTCAGAGCAGGTCCAGGTGCCAGCCCTGTGCTGCAGAGATGGTCACCAAAGTTCCAGGAGCCCATCCCTGTGCTGGCATGGGTCGTGAGCCACGTCAGTGGGTCCAGCTCTGGTTTATTTACTCTAACTCTCTCTGCATGTGCTAAAAGCTTCCTCTGCATTCAGCAGGTGAGAAGCCACCCACAGGGACATCAGATGGCTTTCCACCTAGCTGCCTCCTGCTGCACTTCCAAAGCAATGTTGGACGCTGCCTGAGAAGTTTCTCATGCAGCCAAAACTGTGGCAGTGCCTGTTGTCACCAGGACATGGGGACACTGCCTGCCGGTGTCACCAGGACACCAGGATGTGGCCTGCCACTGTCACCTGGGCATGGCCTCCTTGTCCCAACAGCCATGGCTTGGGCCACCATTGGTACCAGCTGAGGTTCTGCAAGCTGAGCAGCAGTTCCCGTTGGGCCAGGGTGAGCACTAGAAAGATTTCCTGTTTTGAGCTGGAAACACCCTGGGTTTTTGAGCTGTCTCCAGGGTTTTTGCTAGCAGAGCTCCTGACAGTTGCCTCTCTGAAAGCTCTGGGCTGCCTGACAGCTCCCATTTAATTTGAGCCCCAAGACCCACCCGCCCCTGTGAGCAGGAGTGGGGAATTAGGAAGCAATTAATGAGCCTCTTGTTGAAAGTGATTTGTGCACTTTATGTTAATCCCCTTCAGTGATGACTTCTCTTCTGATGACAAACAGGGAGCCAACTAATCCACTTAACAGAGAGCTTGCATTGATTCCCACAAGCACACCTGCTGATGGATTTGAACAGGGCAGGAGAATCCACACGTGGCTGGGCAGGGCAAGGTGGAAGCAGGCAATCAAAGCTGAGCAGGTCCCTAAGCTAGCTTGCACGGGAGGAGGAGGGAAAAATAATTTTAATTCTTTTTTTCCTCCAAAGAAAGAAAATTTCCATAGGCAAGGAGAGCAGGAAAACACTCCTGCAAAAGAAGGGGGGGATAAGGAAGGAATCACTTTAAACACAGCTGCTGGGAAGAGCACAGGGGAAAAAAACCCCACCACACTTATTGCATTTAAAAAGCTTCTTGTGATGGATACTGAGATGAATTGTTTCAGGCTGCATTTGCCTCTGTGTCTCTAAAAAGGAAATCATCTATTTGATGAAATGAGAGGACCTGGGAGCACCATCCAGCCCATGTCAGGGAGGCTGCAGGAGATGATCTCTAAAGTCCCTTCCAACTTAGGCCATTTTATGATTCTATGATACATTTCTGGAAGGGGAAGTTGGAGGTAAAGAGAGGGAAACAGCTGCTGAGGCACCAAACATGTTCACTGACTGAGCTGATGCAGGACACAGCTTTACCTTCCAGGTATTTGCTTGACTGACCACTGTGCAGTGTGTTAAGAAGAAAAAGGAGATGCTGAGGAGCAAATGGGATTGACTGTACGTCTGTGTTGGGTTTTTTCCTTCCCCGGGTTGATCTGGAGCAGCCCTGTCAGTCTTGCCCAGACTCCTTCACTTCCCCTGGGAGTAAACGTTTGACTAGAAACATTAACAGCCAGGAAAGCGTCAGGTTGTGAAATTATCCTTCCTGCAATCTTAACAGGGTCAGGTCACTGCAGGGCTCGGGGTGGGGGGAGGAGGACCCCAGGGAAATGCTGGGCACTGGAGGCAACTGTCCTGGTTCCGAAACTGGCACGTCAGCCTGCACCGAGCCGAGCCCCTGGCACTCCTGAAGAGCACCAGGACACCCCAGGGAATGGCTGGTACAGGACAACTCAAAAGCACAGAGCACTTACAGGAACACTTGCAAGTCTCTAGTAATCTTCAAATCTTGGACCTCTCACTTGAGGGATCACATAATCCATCCTCCAGCAGGACGCGGAGCTGTTGGAATTAATCCAGAGGAGGCCCCGGAGATGCTGGGAGGGCTGGAGCAGCTCTGGTCCTGGAACCAGGCTGAGAGAGTTGGGGGTGTTCAGGCTGGAGAAGAGAAGGCTGCAATGGGGAGACCTTAGAGCACCTTCCAGTGCCTGAAGGGGCTCCAGGAAAGCTGGGGAGGGACTTGGGACAAGGGGCTGGAGGGATGAGACAAGTGGGAATGCCTTAAACTGAAAGAGGAGAGATTTAGGTTAGACATTAGAAGGAAATTCTTTGTTGTGAGGGTGCTGAGCCCCTGGCCCAGGTTGCCCCCAGAAGCTGTGGCTGCCCCATCCCTGGCAGTGTTGAAGGTTGGATGGGGCTTGGAACAACACCACGAATGTCAGAGGGATTTTAGAGGTGTGCTCAGACTGTGGAGGGTAGGAGCCTTCCCTCAAAAACTCAGAAACTTTTACAGCTGTTGGGAGTTTAGTAAAGCATAATTAAAACCAAATTTCTCGTGGAAGGTTTAGATGAAACACAGCCCTGAAAGGCAATGCCAAAAGGGGGACTGGCCACTGCTCCTGCCAAGTCAGAAATTGGCCTAATTGCTTCCAATTGTGTTCTTCTGTGGCTGGGATCTGACCCAGCAAACACAGAAAAAGTCTACTATTTACATGGGGAAAAAAAAAAAAAAAAGAAAAAAAAAATAGATGCTTTGGGAACATTTTATGCCTTTTTATCTCCAACTGGCCAACCTCAGGAAAATGTGCACTATTTTAAGATAGTTCTCAAGCAATTTATTCTGGTGTGTTTTGCCTCAGTGATCCTGATCAACGCGGCCAATTGGATAACCACGATTTACCAAAATCCTGGAGCCCATCAGCCCTCCTGGCCTCCCTTTCCTTAATCCAGAGGAGAAGTTTTAGAAACCTCTCAGATTTGTTCTTGCACTGGCAAATATCATCCTGATGAGTCCTGTTTTAGAAATTAAATGTAAACAAAGCCAGCTGCTTTTGGGGCCAGTTCCTTCCCCCTTACCCACAGAGGCCACTGCATTCCTGCTGTTCCATAGCTCCATGTCCCTGCACCTGCCCAGCTTTAGGTGCTTGGCTGTGCTGGTGGCCACAGAAAGGACAACCTCTCCTGGGGGTCAGGGGGCTGTAGCCAGGTCTTCCCAGAGCTGGCCCATGAGGAAAAGTAATGAGGAAAGCTGTCTGGTACATGTCTGATCCTCAGACCCAACTCTGTGGGTATGACCTTATTACGATGCTCCAGTACTTAAAGGGGGGCTACAAAGAAGATGGAGACTCCCAATTTACAAGGAATTCCATGGACAAGACAAGGGGCAAAGGGCACAGGTTGCTCCTGGGCAGATTCCATTTGAACACAAGAGGAAAATTTTTCCCCATGAGGACAGTCCCAGACATTGGAATGGTGTCCCAGGGGAAGTGGTGGATTATCCCAGTCTGGAAAGTTTTAAGTCTCAGCTTGATGGGGTGCTGAGACATCTCATATAAACAATAATATTTGAATGGTTGGACCAGATAATCCTTGAGGTCCCTTCCAACCTGACATTCTAGGATTCTATGACCTGGATCACCATTCCCCTCAAGCCACAGTTCCATTCGAGTCAGGTAGAGTAGGGGTCAAGTTTGCTTTCCCAGGGGGTTCAGAACAATTAGAAGTTGAACTCTGCTTGTGATACAGGTATTTGAGGTCACTGCCTTCCTCAGCAAGCTGCTCTGCTGACCCAAGAGCCGTTGTTTGCCTCAGCATCCCCTTTTCTGGAGCAGATGTGATGAATGGTGCTGCCTCCACCCTGCGTGTGCATCTGTGCGAGTGTAGGGATTACAAAATCCCATCGAGATCATTAATAATCCAGTGCAGCCAAACCACCTCCATGTAACCTCCAGCTCCCCAAAGCCCCATGCAAAATAGGTTCTCACATACTATAAATCAACCAACTTTGTTTAATAAAAACTGCTGTTACTGAAGCATAATATTAAAAGGTTCTCCATGATGGAATAGTGGCTTTGGCAGCTGGTTCCAAGAGATCCCATGGCTTTTGGTACAGCTAGCACATATTTAATCAGAAACAAACACATATGGCTGCAACAGCCCAGCAACCACATCTCCTGCTGTCCCAAACACATCTCAACATTCTGCAGTTGTACAATAGTTTGTGTGGCTGCCAGCCTGTGCCTCAGTTTCCCTCTCGCCTGGACCATTGGCTTTGCAGCAGCTGCAGTTTATCACCACTGTCTCTTGGGGATAAAACTCGCCATGGAAAACGTCAAGCTGGATTGTATTTTAAATTTAGTAACCTGGGTTTGTTGCCCTTTTAAAAAAATTTTTTTTTTCTTTTCCAAGGGATCAAATTTTATTGCTGAACAATTTAATTCTGCAAAGCAATGTGATCTTACACAAAACTCTCCAGACATGAGGAAATAAAAGACGAAGGGCCAAGTGACACGAGATGGGAAGATTTCTGCTCCTAAATCTCTTCAACATGAGAATGCCCCAGGTGGAGGGAGTTTTAAACAAAGCTGTAGTGTTACATCTTGGGCTTCTTTCTTAATTGCCCATGACCCTTCAGATCCTTCAACAGTTCACAGTCTCCCTGCTGTTGCTTGGATCGATTTGCTCTGCTGCTTGGAAGGGAAGAGAGCTGAAGAAGACAGTTTAGCTGCAGGGACACAAACCACTCACCCTCAGGGTCATAGCATGTGCCCTGACCTGTGTTATTTATACATCCAGATGCAGCCAGAGACAGGAGCATCATCTGGCTACTGAGACACAGCAGGGAATATGGAATGGGTGGTGCCCTAGAGGATGACTAGAAGTTCCTGACCTGCTTCCACATATGGACATTTACAGAGGAAAACTCAGAAAAACCTGAACGACCCCAGAGAACAAAAGGATTTTGTACTGATACCCATTCAAAGAACGTAAGGCTTGAGAAATAAACACACTGGGGTGCTGCAGAACACAGGCTGAGGTTAATTGCCTTGAAGTTCAAGTTTCAGTATCCCACATTGTTCTGTGGGCTAATAGGGGAGGAGCTAATCTTTTCCACCAGCACTGCATCATTTGTCAGCAGTCCAGAAATGAGGCAGAAAATGTCACAAGACAACTTACTGACCCTATTTCAGTCTACGCAGCATCATTTTAATCAAAACTAGAATGAGTCCAAGGTGCTAAATGGAAACCCAGGAAGATAAAAGTTTCCTGGAGAAATGTTTTCATAAATCTCTCTATTCCCTAACACGTTTGCAGTGGCAGCACAGCATGCCATGGAATTCACACAGCTCTGCCCAAGGGGAGTGTAAACCTGCTACCTCCAGGATCTGAAACAGGATTAAACCTGTTGCAAAAGCTCTGGGGAGGTGACGACTGATCATCATCCTTCTGTTCACACTTCTGGGCAGGCCAGACTCTGATCAGGTGTTTCTACCAACCCCTCAGCACTCCTGGACATTTTCCATTGATTAAAAGAAGTCTGGCTTGGTCAGACTTTATATACTTTATTTATGTATTAACATCCAAGCCAGGCTGGTTTTATTCACATGCCAAGCACCTGCAGCCCCGACAGATAACATTTTTGTACATTAACTTTATTTCCCCAACCCCCACCATAAGATTTGCTTTACAAAGCAAACTCTAGACTCTCAGATTCCAGACATATATGTCCCCATCAAGAAACTGCACCCAGGTTGGAGCCATTTGCTGCCATGGTAATCACAGCTCAGAGCCCCCAGGGATGGATGTGGAGCCTCTCTACCAGAGCCAGCAATTTGGCAACTGTTGCTTTTACATTCAAGTATTATTATCCAGTGACTGGGGGAAAACATCTGGCTCGTAAAAGGTGATGCTCCTGCATCCTGTACTGCACTTAGTGCGGCTCCTTCAGCCACTCCAGTGAAAGGCAGAATAAAATCAATCAGGGCAGACCATGGAGTATACTTAAAACTTTACTGCCAGGCCCTTACTGACAAAAATTCAGCTTGAAAGCTCAAGTAATGGGCACCGAAGGTGGCTTAATAAGGGAGTGATCTAACATCAGCAGGGAAAGAAACATAAATATGTCCATAACAAGAAGAATTATGAAGAGGCTCTTGAGAAACAAGTAACAGCCATGGAGTGATGGCAGCCAGAGGGATGCAGCTACTATTAAACCAGCAGCAGACATCTATCCTGATGAGGGGTTTAAGTTTGGATGGTCTTTTTCAGTACAAAAAATATCAGATGGCAAGACCAGAAGGAGCAGTGTGCAAAGGGAAGGAAGGATGGAGGACAAAACAGTGGGAGAAACTGCAGCCCCATCCCAGGCACTGCCAGAGCACACCAGCACCTCCTGGGAGTTTGCATCAAAGCAGAGAGCAGCAGACCATGAACAGAGCAGCCACAGCTCGTGTGAGATGTTTGTCACTTGTTTACACACTTAAATACACAAGGAGGGGGGTGAGGGGGATGAGTCAGTCTGTGTACACTGAACATGGCTGATTTTAAACAACTTGGGCTTTGAAAGAAATTAAAACCTTTTTAGCTTTACTTACTAAGAGCACATTTGAAGGGTTCCCCACCTGCTATTAAGTGATTATCAATCCTGTAGCAATTTACAGGGGAACTGGCAGGCACAGTTATAAACCCAGCTGAGTCCCTCTGAGCACACAGGAGATGGGTTTGTGTTATCTCAAACCTCCCCAGAGATGGTCCGAGAGCAGATGGGAAGAAAGGAGAGACCTGTGTGCCCGGGGTTAAACATTTAACAGCCCAGGGGCAACCAGCAGCCATGAAAGCCCTTGAGGATGGAGTTCTGAGGTCAGCTTCCAGAATACCACAAACACCTTTTTACAACTTTTGGGCAATTGTTTCCAGACTAAGATCTGTCACCTCAAAAGGAACAGACAATGCATGTCGGATTTGAGCAAACACCAGTGCACAACTCAACACTTACATCTAAAATTAGCCTGCCTCTAAAAACTAATTCCTCCAGGCTTTGACTTCAGCATGATAATATTTCTTGACAGTCAAGGGACTGCCTGTGTAATGACAGGGATCCGGAGTGCTTCATGGTGGCCCTTCATATGACTCCAGAGCTATCAGCAATGCTGTTATGAAATGTCCCAAACTTTCACACCCCAGGGGAGACAGACCCAGCTCTGGCTTTGGGAGGACCAGCTCCCTGCTCCTGCTACAGGTGGTTTCTTTCATTTTGCTGCTCTTGTTGCAATTACTAAACTACACCACAGGTCAGCCCCACCCCAAGGGGCAAAGACAACAAGTGGGTATGGACAAGTGTGGTTTAACAAGCTGGTCAGGTTTTCCCTCACTGTCACAGGTGAGGTTTCTTCCAGCCACAGCCCACTAGGGGAGTGACATTCCTGTGAACAGCAGGGCACGGGGAAACTGCCATCACAGCAACTCCCCAGAGCCACTATTCCAAATAATCTCAGTGCGAGGGCTTTTGCAGCTCCCTGAAAACCTGTTGCTGCACAGGCACCTTCCCGAGTTTCACTGAAACCTTCCTCCTTTCCAAAGCAAACCACACACACAGGTCTCTGAGGGTAAGACAACACAACACCACTGCCACCGGCCTCTGCTCCGGCACGTGCCCAGCAGATCTCCGTGTAAAACAGAAAGGAAAAGGCTGCTTACTCTGAGCGTCTTTGCGATGGGGGAAGGAGATGACGGGGGAGAGTCTGACTGAGCCTTCCTGCTGCGGGTGTATTCCTTACTCCTGGTGTACAAGGACGACATGGCCTCTCGGGCTGCTTGTCTTGGAGAAGCAATACAAGTCTTGCTCTCCTGTTGCTCTATGCTGGGCAGGTCTTTCTTCCAAGGTCAAAACAAACTAATTAAACTATTCACAGCTCTGGTAATTAAACCCTGCTGTTTAGGGTGTATAATTTTAGGCATTAATCTGCTGCAGGGAGAGTTGAGGCTCCACAATGCTTCTTGTCCGCAAAGAGGAGAGGAGAAAGTGTCAAGGACTTGCTGTGCTCCAGCGTTGCTCCGTGCCAGCCTCACCAGCCCGGCCCCAGCCCGGCGTCTCCGCAAAAGGACATTTCCCCTCGTCCTGAGTGGGTGCTGCAGGACCAGAGGGACCTCCTTCCAAAACTGCAGGAGCTTCCTGGCTCAGCAGAGAAGCACCAGAAAACCAGCTGAGTTTATGAAAGCAAAAAGCTTTTGCAAAAAAAAAGATTTAAAAAAATAAAAAATAAAAAAAAAGAGAAAGAACCCCCAAACCTGTTTGACTCGGGAGCTGCTGCGAGCTCTGTGCTGTGGCTGCGCAGAGCTGCACGCTTTGAGAGAAATGCGAAAGCATAAATCAGGAACAAACATTGGTTTGGAAAGGGGCAGTCCAGATGAAGTTGTGTTTTGTTCTGTCCTCCTCTCCTCCTCCTCCTCCTCCTCCCGGCGCCGTTACCCACACGAAGGCGAAGGCTTCTCCCGGCCCTCCCGCTGCTGCCTTCTGACATTCCAGATCCTGACTCGCTCTGCCAGGAATGCTGGAGGGCGGCCAGCAGCAGCGATTCACTTTCAGCTTGGGATTTGGGCTGCCACTTGTAGGGGGAAAAAAAGAAGAAAAAAAAGAAAAAAAAAAAAAAAGAAAAGAAAAAGAAAAAAAAAAAAAGAGGGAGGGGAAAGAAAATACTGAACATGCTCCCAAGGCCTGGCTGGCTGTGAGCAGGAGGTCAGGGATGGGCTGAGGGCACTTTGCAGAGCTGAGGTTCCAGCCTGTGTGTTGTGGCTCTGACAAAGGGAGATGTTGGAGAGGCCACAGAGCAGTTCAGTTCATGCTGGTGATGGGAGGACACGCCTGCAGCACAACAGGGGTTTTGTTGTTTGCTCTGGAGCCTTCATGAAGCTGTGAGAAGGGGCAGGAGGATTGCCCTCATCCAAGGAGCGGCTGGGATGGAAGAGGAGGAGCTGGGAGCTCAGGAGAAAGGATAGGGACAGCATGTACCCCTTCCATCAAACTTCCAGCTGGCTCTTTGCAGAGCTCCCTGGGAAGCCGCTCTCTGCAGGGTCTCAGAGATGGCAAAATCAGTTGCTGGAAAAAAGGGAGGATCCCTTGTGGCCCATCTGTATGAGCACATGTGATGGTCTCTTGAAAAATGCCCTCAAAGATGCAGTTTGGATACTGATTTAACTGTAACTTTGCTACTCTGTGTTTTTCCTTGCTGTAAAAGCATCAATCCAGGTGATCTGCACCAGGCCAGTTTCAGTAAGGCAGTGTTAACCCACCAGGAGCAGCCGGGAGGACCTGTCCTCATCCAGATTCATTCCCACACACCCAAAGAGGCTGCTGACCCAATCACTGGGTGCCTGGAGTGAACCCACCTGCAGCCAACACTCTGCTCCACAGGCTGCTTCATCATCAAACAATTCCTAGCAAGCACAGAAGAGTATCTCTATAAAAAGACCTTAAGAGCACTGTTACACTTGGGTATCTCTCTGTTGATCTCTCTGTTGATCTTCCCCTTTTTTGCACAGCTCTTGGTGCCCGTGTGATTTCACCAACGCTGGCAGTGGGAAGGATGCTGGGAGCAGCAGCTGTGTCAGCTTCTCCTGTCACCCAGCACCTTCACAACCCAGGGGCAATGCAGCATCCCTGTGGGACCATGGAGAGAGAGCAACAGGGCTGCCAGGTTGTCCATGTCTAGGAAAGGCACTGAATTCAGCTTTCTACTTGATACCCCATGATGAGGAAGGAGGAGAGTCAGTCTTCACTGACTGCTGGGGGGTGGGGGAAAAAAGAAAAGTTTGGAGTGGTTTAATTCTGCCTGGCAATATTTCTACATTCCCTTTTAAAGGTATGGAAATGAAATCCAGACACACAAGAAGGTAGTGACAGGCACCCCGCTGTGCAAGGAGACTGTGGCTGGACCTTGATCTTTCCAGCCTCCATCTGTTGCACTCATCACCCCCAACCTCCACCTCTCCCAGCAGCCCAGAGCAGACTCTGCACAGTGACAAGGTAATTCAGATGTTTTAAATGCATATTTATAGAACTTGCACACATGGCTTATCCTTTGGCACTAGGCTCAGTTTCAGGGGTTTCAAAACAGCAAGTGAAACTGGGCTAACCTGTGTGGCCACCAGCAGGCTGGCATGGCTCAATCACAAGTCCCAGGCTGACAAAACCCAGCTTAGTCACCAAGGTGGAGTTCAACAGCTTGAAATTGCTTCCCCTCCCATTCAGTCCTTTAGCACTGTTGCTGCATCCCTCTGTGCTCATGTTCCCACTGAGGAGGGGTGGGAAAGCTCCAAAAATCAATGTTTAAGCACAGAACTCACAGCTTGAGCCTCAAACCAAAACACGAACTGAGCTTTCTCTTCCCTACCAATTAAAAGTTAATTAGTCATCCAGTGCAGCTGCCTCACAGGTTGACAAAACACATCTTGGTGGACAAGAATTCATTTTAAAGAGGAGTGGCATGAGAATTAGTATCCTTGTATTAGCCAGGAGAAAGAAGAATGTGATGCAATATGGCAAAACAGGCCACCTTTCAGCTTTATTTCAACAAAGGTGCCTGATTTATGGGTTTTTTCCTCCCATTCTATACACTTTTCTTTCAAGCACTCCCTTGTGTAGGTAGGAAACCCCCCTGCCTTGCAGCACTGCTGCCCTCACTGTAATGTTCAAGGTCATGGTTTAGATCTGACTGTTTCTGTCTGCTAAGGAGATTCCTCAGCAGCCTGGGCTGTGCTAAAGCTGTGGTGCTGCTTAATTTGCTAAGGAATATTTATACAGCTACCAGAAGGATGTGCAAAATAAATCATCTTCCACGAGCATTTCCACAACAAAAAACTGGTACCCAGTTTAATTCATTAGAGGAAAGGACCCACATCCAAGAAAGAAGATAAAACCCTGAGCTAAATATTAGAGGGGGAAAATATAAACACTCCTTTTATCCACGTTGAAAATCTTCAACTACAGAATATGATACTCATAAAATGAATTTAAACAGCAGTGTAAGTTTCCAACCTGCAGTAGATAAAAATGGGAAACAAAGGTAGAAGACTGATGCTCAGGGGTGATGTGAACCCATGGCATGATCTCCAGGACTGCAGAAGTAAAGAAAGGAGAAGCTCTCTTGGGAGACCAGGATTCTAATAAATCTTGAAGAATGAGGGAGAGTAGCTGGTATTTTTAAAGCACATTATAAAAAAAAAAAATAAATAAAAAAAAAATCACCACCCTCACTTGTGGATTTGCCACCTGCAGAAGGGAAGTGTGCTGTTTGTCTGTTGAGTCATGTTCCAGCCCAGGGAAACACTGAAATGTGTAATCCATATTTTATGCAATACTAATTCAATACTAAATCAACTCTAAAACCACATTTATTCACATGACACTTCTCTGCAGAAACAGAAATAAACTACCCTGGCAGTTGCTTCCAACAGCCAGGCTACAAAGCCTGTATATGCCCATAAAATAATTGTTCTAGGTCTAAAGTAGTTCTGTAAAAAGTCCACAGAAACTTATTTAAACATGAAAAAGCCATTAACTATTGATGCAGAGGAGAGAGTCAAGATTAAATTCCCAATTGCTTTTAAATTACTGGAGTGGCATACAAAACTGAAATCCTTAGGCTAAGACTCTCCTTTGTAATAACATTTATATTGGGGCAAAGTTTAATAAACCCTGTGATTCCCTTCACCTTGGGATGTCCTATATTTCTGATTACTTAAGCCTTAAATAATGCAGTCTTTGAACACACTAAATGGTACCAGAGCTTTGTGGTACCATAGAAACCTTACTCATCTTGCACTTCTCTTACAATAGACCAAATCAGCCCTGAGAGTTACTTCATAGAATCATAGCCTGTCAGGTTGGAAAGGACCTCAAAAGATCCTCTGGTCCAACCCTTCTAGGCAATACTGTAATTTATGTGAGATGTCTCAGCACCCTGTCAGGCTAAAACTTAAAACTATCCAAAGTGGAGGATTCTACCACTTCCCTTCGGAGACCATTCCAACCTTTGACTGTCCTCATGGTGCAAAATTTACCCCTTCTGTCCAACTGGAACCTCCCCAGGAGACACTTGTACCCATATTTGCAAAGGGAAAGCCTGTGATCAGCCTGAGCCTGGGGCTGACAGGCCAGGAACCTTGGTTTGGTTTTGCCCCGCAGGGTTCCACAGTCAGATGAAGGTGATGGCTGCACACCAGGCATTTCTTCCTCTGTGTGGGATATTGCAGTAAAACCTCTCTATAGAGTATTATCAAAACGTGGAAAGGAATTCACCTGCAAAGAAAAGGCTGAGCCTTGTCAGCTCTCCTGCTCTCACACCTGCAGTCACTGAACCCATCGCTTTCTGTGCAAAGAAATTCTGCAGGTTCTGTCTCATTTCTGTGCTGAGTGGGTAATTGCAGCACTGCTATTTAACCCAGGAGCTAACTCTGTGACCTAGGAACTGAAATCCAGTTTGCAGACACAACATAAGAATTCAGAGAGCTGGAGAGCAGCTGCTGTGATGCGGGACAGCTCAGGGTCAAAGCTGTAGCAGCCATATTACACCCAACCCACTTATATTTTCTGTTATTTTGGATAATGAAAAGGTGATTGAAAATACACACTATTAAAAACACCACTTTAAAATACCATAAATAAATTACTTTAAAATGGTAAGCAAGTTTAACCAGGTTCAATTACAGCTTTGCAGGGGTTATTTAGGAACAAAAAGGCAGCAATGGTTGTTCAGCAACAGAAGGCTGAAGGGGTGTAGCAAAGAAATTATTGGTCAGGCAATAAGCTGTGTTGTAAATGTGATGAGAAGGCACTGCAGCAGTTTGCCATAAATGGATATAAACCATAGAAGTGAACAGGATTTCATCTGCAGTGCACTGACTGGGATTCCCATGAGCAGATCTGGTGTTGTGTCTCGCAGATAGGAAGCAGAAGGAAAGGATCTTCCTCTCCTCCCAGACACACACACAGCAGCTGACAGTCTATAATTGCATGTATAGCATCGTACTTCTCCCACTTTTTGTTCCCCATCACTAAATTTATCATTAAAAGGTTGGCAGCTATAGCCATTAGGCATACCTGGATTAGCATTAAGCAGTAGAAGTGGGTAATTTTAGTGTGAGCTGAGAATAGCACATTTTAAATATAAAAACTCAGAAACCACCACCACCCCATGTCCCCACATCTCCAGGGCTCTGAAACCCCTCCAGGGATGATGGGGACTCCAGCCCTGCCCTGGGCAGCCTGGGCCAGGCCCTGACAACCCTTGCCAGGGAGAAATTCTTCCCCAGCTCCAACCTAAACCTCCCCTGGCACAACTTCACTTGTGCCAAAAGTTCCTCTTGTCCCATCCCTTGTTCCTTGGGAGCAGAGCCCGACCCCCCCTGGCTCCAACCTCCTCTCAGGGGGTGTCAGAGAGCCAGAAGCTCTCCCCTCAGCCTCCCCTGCATTATGTTTTGGTCAAAAAAAGCTACATAATAAAATCCAGAGATATGCTTTCCACTGTCCAATCAGAAGTCCATTTTAGAGTATTGCTCATGTGAAAAATCAAGTTATTTCATCCAGTTACTACCGTTAAGGATACCAGAGTGTTAAAATATAATAATTGCTAGTCAAAGACATTTGTCAGATATACTCTGCAAGTGTTTACTGACAGGTTCTCTCTTCCCCAATCCCACATTCTTACACAGGATGAAGCAGCCCAAACAGGCTGAAAGAAAAAAAAGAAAAAAAAGCAGAAAGCTGCAAAGCCATGAACAGGCCATGTCAGGGAAACTGAGAAAGCAAACACTTGTACAAGAACCAGATGCAAACACAGCTATTTCAAGCTGAGGGACTTTCCAAAATATGACAGAGAGCAATAGAAATCTTGGTGCACTCACAAGAAGAGTCATGATCCATTTTGCTCTTTATTTAAATTCATCTGTCCCTGCATAGCTCCTGCCTGCCTCAGCCCCTCTGTGTCTGCAAAACCTTTCCCTTAGCTCTCTGTGGAAGGGACTGGCTGACACAAAGCAATATCCCAGTCTTGCTGGCCAAACTCATGGATAACTTCAAAACATTGCTATCTAATTCTGTCTCAAGCCTATTCTGTTCCTCAAGCCTATTATGTTCATTCTCAAGGATGAAATCTAGGAGTGAGGAAAAAATTCTCTAAGTGTGTGTGTATAACCCACAGCAGTGCCCAGGTTTAGCTACATTCCAGGTACCTATTAAACTGAGTAAAGAAAATGTGCCAAGGCCTGAATTAAACCAAAGTTGGTAGAAAATCCCTGCCAGGAAAGAGTTTTGCAGCTTAAGGTCTCTACATCACCACATACCAAATAATGAAATAGCTAAATAGCTTCTGCCCAACAGTGTTACTTCTCATAGGGAAAATCCATGTCCAAGAGCAAAAAGCCAACAACATTCCAAGTATGAAACTTTTTTTTTTTTTCTAAAGAGTAGTATGTTGGAGGATATAAGCTCAGAACAAAAAGTGACCTTTAAAAACAAGGGGGACAAACAGCATCACCACCACTTGCATCACTGGAACACATAATTTTTCCTACAGTGGTAGTTTGTCCACAGTATATTTGATTGCCAGGGAATTTGACTTAAGTTTTCCAAACACATGAAGAATACTCTTTGATTCCTTGTTAACCATCTGGCAGTACAGCTTCTGCTTTTTGCTCCTTATGGTCATATCTAAGAGAGAAATCATTCACTACCTAAACTGGGGACTGCACCATCCTTCCAGGCAACATGGACCGTCAGCTTCCCAGGGGCTTTGTCACTGAGCCACAATGAAGCAAGGCCCAGCAGAGGGGTGAGAGGGGCTGAACGGAGCACATTCAAGTGCCATCTGCTGCAGCTATTTCCTACTGCTCACACCAGTTCACCTGCTCTCTTGGGCAGCCCCCCGTGTTACCATGGCACAGCCATCAGGGGCTGCCCACACATCTGCTGCTGGATGCAGGAATTTGAATCCCGCAGATGACATTTTCTAAAGGATGTTTTCAGCCACATCAGGCAAAAACATCCTCCCTGTGCCTGCTGGATGATTGACAAGCAAGTATGAGCATCAGTTCCCAGAGCAGCAGAGAACCTGTAAGTACTTAAGCAGTTGGAGATATTTTTCCTTTCTCTAATTTTGAGCACATTGGGTGAGAGTTTGACAGTTTTGAACAAAAATTAACACTCCTTTACATGTGTAAGATAAACAGATGCTGTTAATCTTTAAATGGTCTGCAATTATAAACAAAATTAGGTATAAACTAAGAGATTTATTCTGGCTGTGGGATACAGACAATTGGATACTGAGCAGGACTGGTCCTGTATCCTGGTGCAGCCAATCTACTGCCACCCCATCCATCACACTGCTTCCCAGTTCCTTCTAGGAAGAAAGCAAAAGGATCCTGGGACACCTGAGGGATGGCTGCCATGTAGGGAAAGGGAGAAGACCCCGGAGTGTCATGGGATCACTTGAACTGACTGCAGCAGCCTCCCAGCAATGCTGCCAAATGCCAAGGTATCTGGTGGGATCTGATGTGCTGCCAACCTCAGCTCCATTGCTCCAGGAGAAATGACTTGCTGACAACTGAGAAAGTTCAGTCACCTCGGACTGAGCTGAAATTGTGGGAGTAGTTTTACTAAAGAAGAAGTTAAAGCATAAAGTTACCTTAAATAGTTAGGAGCCTATGACCTTGTAAATCATTCCTGGAGAAGTTGCTATTTTGCTTCATCTTCCTAGGACTTGCAGCTCGGATTTTATCTGGTTTTGTGTTACTCTATCTCAACCATGGGCACTGTTTCACATTACACCTTCCTAATTCAGCAATTGGGTGAATTAGAGCAAACCTGGAAGCATTTAGCTGTAACCCTGTTGCCTACATAATCAACTTGGATTGCTTGGCTTTAAGCACAAACAACATTTTCCTGAGCTGTAAATAGGCCCAGGCAGCCAGACTGCTGCTTTTAATGCTGCAGCAACAGGGACAGTAGAGAGCAAGTCTGATGCTCTTCTCTAAACACTGAGGTAAGGAAAACCAACATAAACATACTAGGCTGGAGAACTCAGGAGGTAAATCATCTGTACAGACGCGAAAACTGTTTGCAGAATTAATTTAAATTTCTATAGTGTCTTGCCCCTCCACCTCCCAAAGAACCCAGAGCACTAGGAACACAAGAAAACTGTTCTTCACCATATTTAAAGCTCTGCAGCAAAACCTTAGCTTGTGCTCTTGCAGCATTTTTCAGCTATTTTAGATTCAACTTTACGTTGCCAGTTATATTTACATTGAAAAGCCCCTTTCCTTGCAGCATACACAGTCCATTCTAGCATTCTGTTCATAAACAGGCCTGGGAGCCAATTTCTCCCAGCCTTACTTTACAGATAATGAAAAGCTCTCCATTTTAACTGGAGTGCCCCACAGTCCCACCTCCCCTCCCTTGGCCACGGGCCAGACAGCTTTCCTCCTGCTGCATCTCTGCTGCAAGTCAATATTCAAGGGTAAAACCAGGGAAAAACCCTTGCCTCTCAGTCCCCACTGGGACCCCGGGATAGCAGCAGGAAGACAGAGGATGAATGGTACTGTACAGCACTATCTAAATTAAAAGATTTTGCTTTTTTACCAGCTAGGAACAAGTTCACCTATTCTGTTCCCTTTCACTACTCAACTTTCCCTTGTATCCCAGCAAACCAGGGCAGCTGGAGGACATACCTTACCATATTAGGCCATCAGAGTCCAAAAGTGGAGGACTCTGAGCCTTCCCAAGCTTAAAAAGACAGCTCACAGGCATTGGGGTGAGAGGACACCAAACCAGTGGGCTGGGGGCCTTGCTGGGACTCGTAGGGCAGTCTGGCTACCATAGGCAAGGCACAAAACTGAAGCTACTGCTGATCTCTTAGTTGTTGGTCTTTAAAAAGGTGGATTTGATCAACAGTGCAGTTCCAGAAGCTAAATGGAAGTCTCTGCAGAAGATGAAATACTACTAACAGCAAAAAATATAGGTGAGAAACAGAACACAGCAAAATCAGGACTACCAAGTCATAATTCTGAAACAGTAAGAACATAAAGACATTTAGTTTGCATAAGGAATTTTACAGTTCACTGGCTTTCCCTTAGAATTCAGGGAATCAAGCTTAGAAATTCTGTCCTCCTAAGACAGAGGCTCAGTTTTTATAAGTATCCAGTTGCATCTGCTGACTTCATGTTAAGGAGAATATCTAATATTTACAAAACAGCGTGGGCTTGAAGAGTGTTTTGCAGAATTTAAAATACTTGTTTTTCGTAAATCAGAGTACAGGGAGACAAGAATGGAGCCTATTAATACACTCACTGAGACTGTAATCTATAATCACTTGCTTCAGTGCTACTTCTGCATAGAAATGAGTTCCATAAATGCGTCTGGGTTTTCTACTGTGCTATACAGACTGTCCTAGAGGAAGATCTAGGGAACAGATGTTTTCTTTGACACTTTAACTACCCAGAAATTGTTACTTTACCAACATGACACCTAGTAGATCCATTCCATGCTCAGGGACACCTCCCCCAGCCTAGGCTGCTCCAAGCCCCATCCAACCTTCAACACTGCCAGGGATGGGGCAGCCACAGCTTCTGGGGGCAACCTGGGCCTGGGGCTCAGCACCCTCACAACAAAGAATTTCCTTCTAATGTCTAACCTAAATCTCTCCTCTTTCAGTTTAAGGCATTCCCACTTGTCTCATCCCTCCAGGCCCTTGCCCCAAGTCCCTCCCCAGCTTTCCTGCAGCCCCTTCAGGCACTGGAAGGTGCTCTAAGGTCTCCCCATTGCAGCCTTCTCTTCTCCAGCCTCAACACCCCCAACTCTCTCAGCCTGGTTCCAGGACCAGAGCTGCTCCAGCCCTCCCAGTATCTCCAGGGCCTCCTCTGGACTCACTCCACCAGCTCCATGTCCTTCTGTTATTGAGGACCCAGCACTGCAGAGGGGTCTCACATCAGCGGAGCAGAGAATCCTCTCCCTGGTGGTCCCACTGCTGGGGATGCAGCCCAGAGCACTTTGCATGGCTTATGTTAAGCTTCTCCACAACCAGTGCCCCCACATCCTTTACCTCAAGGCTGTTTTCAGTCCATTCTCTGCCCAGCCTGGATTTGTGCATGGGATTGCCCTGACACCTGTGCAGGACTTGGCCTTGCAGTTCACATGGTTCCACCTTTCAGGCATGCCAAGGTCCCTCTGGATGGCCTCCCTTCCCTCCAGTGTCCCACTCACTCCACATATTTCAGAGTCACTGGCTCAGGAGGAGCAGGAAATGTTCCCTAATGCCAGACTAACCGTGCTGCTCAGCCTGGAACTAAAATGATAATTTGGATTCTCACAATTTTTACTTTCTGGGAAATGGAAATTGCAGCCAAACCCTTCTCTCCACCTCTGGTTTGAGCTCAGGACTCCCCAGCCTGAACAAACCCTTCCCAGCAGAACCAAGCAAAAAAGAAAAATTCTTTTCTAAAGCTGCTCCCCTGGAGGCTTCTTCCAGCTGAGGTCCTTGTGCCCTTGAACATTTCTTCCACCAGAAAACTTTGTTTGCTCTTCTGACTTTCCACTCTGCACCCCTGGAGCCAGGGAGGAGGGTGGGTGGGGTGGGGTGGGGTGGGCAGCAGAGGGGGGGTGCCTGACACATCCCATCCCCAGACTGCTCACAGTTGCCTAAAACTCAGCCAAAGCCTCTGGGCTGGTTTCCAATGATGGTGCTCCTAAGTTTCAGCCAAAATAATTCATCCACTTTTGAGAATTAGAACAACATGCATTTGCTCTTTTTTTTTTTTTTTTTTCCCAAAAATGGCATTCACCTTCATTTTGCTGAACTCCAGCACTGCAGAGTTTGAAGGAGGGAATTCAAGAAGGGCCTTTTTTGGCTCCCATGAAAATCTTCCTAATACCAGCTAAGACATAAACACTGGAGGGAAAAAATAACTGCCCATATAAAATCAGGACAGTCTTTGCAACTAAACCAGGACACTTCAGTGTTCAAGTTCACAATTGTGATGGAGGCAACTGCCATTCTGGAATTATTAGTATTACTGATGAATTAATGATTATTAATTGTACTTCCTGCTTGGAACTAGAATTGAAAGCAAGGAGGCTGCTCCCTGATTCTTGCCAAACTGATTCTCTGTGAGCAGGACAGAAACCTCTTGGATTTGGATGCAGAATAAACCAGGCAAGACTGAGTGAGTGACATGATGCTGGAGGTATGCAGTACAGAAAATGGACTGGAAATTGGATGAAAATAAAAGGACTGGGAGAATGACAATGGGAAAAACAGCACCAGCAGAGTGGGAGCAGAGCCTAAACCAGGGCCTGGTTTAGGAAACAGAGATTGGGGCCACAGAGCAGGTGCACAGAGGGGCCAAGGGAGCAGAAGGGAAGGTGCTATGCTGTAAGTGGGAACTTGCAACAGAATCATGGGACGTATCAGATAAAAGAGTTCCTTGCTATTAATTTGGGGAAATTGATCTGCCTGGATGCATTCCTGTGTGACCTACACCAGGTGATCCTGCTCTGGCACAGGGGTTGGACTCTATGATCCCTTCCAACCCCAGACATTCTGTGATTGTGTGAGCACTGCAATAACAAAACCAAAAATATACTCCAAAGTTGTTACTGAAAATTTTTAGAAAAAAAGAAAACTTTTCAATAAAACAATGTTTCAGTCACTCTATTGAATTACAAAGTATGTGGAAAGCCAACCATAAGGTCAACATTTGCTGGTAAAGCTTAAATGACACCCATGCAGCCTTAACTCTGCTGTTTTCCCTAGGTCTTACACACCATGCTTTCAGTGTGTGGAAACATATTTAATTTTACCATAATCAGAGTAAAGCTGTCAGGCTCATATCTGTCTTAGACAAAGACAGACAAAACCAAAGCAATTTGGAAAGACTCAATAATTATTATAAATGACAAGAAAGGGCCATGAAGGACAATGAGACTATTGCAAGACTAGGAGAACAATGAATAATCTCTCATGTGTTGCTTGCCAAGACCAATTCCTGCAAGTAAACAAATCAATGAGGAGCCAAGAGTGTGCATTTCAGAAATAAAAAACAACAGCATCAGGGTGTTTCTGAGGTACAAGATCACACACCTTCCCAGAGACCCTGCCAGCCATGCTCCCCTGCCAGCCCAGTCCTGATGCTGCTTTCAGTAAGGTGCCCACTCCTGCTTCTGCTCCAGGGCTTCCAGGTTTCAGAACTGCCTGTGCAGCTCTCAAAAAGTCAACTTTTGAGCTTAGGCCAGACTGTAGATACTCTTTTATCTTTCAGACAAGAAATCAATAAGCCATTTACTACTCAGAACTCCCTCCAAGTTCATACTCAACTCCTGAACACAGCCTGAACTTCTTGCATAAACAAAAGTAAAGTCATAGAAGACTTCTTGCCACCAACACTCAAGAGCTAAACACATGTTTTCACTTACCCGGGTTTCCTTCAACTCCTCATTTCCATCAACTTCATCATCATCCTAGGATGAAAAGCAAACAATGTAGTTAGACAGCCTTGGACAGAACAAATGGGATCACAGAAAGATGATGGAATGAAAGATGATGACTTCATGTGAAAGCTAAGACTACATCTTTCAAAAGAAATGCATGTCTGGATGCTTTGGCTGATTATCTGGTAACCTAATGGCCATTTAGAAGATCTTGGTGCTGGGGAAGAATAACTCCCTTGAGGTGGCTACTGCAATTTGAAAGCTCCTGAAGAGTCAGTAGGAGAAGTGATACCCCTTCATATACTCAGGGACCAAAGGTGCCACTTGGGAAGACAGTATCTGAAATGCTGAGAGAATACTGACTTTCAAGGCATACCCTCCACCTCAGTTGGACTCCAGGAGGAAAGACCACTCATCCCAGACAGCCTGCCCTTACCCAGGCTCACTGCAACCCACTGCCTCTTTGTGCCATCTCCAGGATTTCATGGAGCAATGGTGAACCACCACAGCATCACACTTGGCTCTGTATTGAACTCAGGGTATTTCAGAAGTTGTAGCTGCAGCTTTGTGTAGAAACACTGGGGAAAGGAACTGAAACTCTGGGAAATGACTTGCTTTCTGCTAGTAATGTTGCTACAACAATCCAGCAGACAACTGGGTAAGCTGAAAAGCATTTCACCGAAAAAACAGTTAAGAAAAAAGAAATCGTATTCTGCATGCAAGTGAAAAATGTGAGAATCATTTGAAAACAATAAAAAGAGGGTGTTTGCAGCAAGACTTTCAATAGGGGTTTCCACCAGGACCATTCAACTGGTCTGTAGCTGCAAACATTCACCAGATCTCCTGCTGCCCCAAAGGAAGAACACTGAGGTGTTTCTTTCACTGTGCTGTGCAGGAAACCTTTGCCCCTCAGGTGAAGGAGGAAGCCTCCATGGCCACAGCTGGACTAGAACTGTTGCCAGTTTCCTAACCATGATTTCCTGAAGAAGGTGATCTATTGTCCTGAGTCTCTAACCAGGGGTTGGAGGGTTGGATTTCTCCTCTCAGACTGAAGAAATCCTTTAGAAACCAGGACTAAAAGCAACAACAATGACAGACAGCTCTTCTGCATTTATGCTGTGTGTGTTCTCTGGTGCTGGGCAGGGTTTTATTCCTCATTGTCTTCCTTTTAGGGGGCCTCAAGCACAGCCAAATTTGGGCTCAGAGGAATTTGAAAATACTTCCAGTGGCTCGTGACCTCCTTCTTCCAAAGAAGCCAGACTTCTAATCTCTCTTCTCCCACGTGGGCTCTTTCACAGCTCTGCAAGGATCACACTGATTTATGGCCCAGCAATAAGCTTCCCAGAGCCTGCTGCTTGGGTTTCACATGGGCCAAACAGGGACAAGATTCCTTTGGAAGTGTCAGTTTGAAATAAAGTTGGAGAGGGAAAGACTAACAGGAAATCGACTGACTCGGAAAAAAATCTGCAGCTTGGAACTGGAAGGGAATTCTGCCTGAATATGATAAGAAAAGTTTCTCATCTTGAAGGAACCCAAACTTACATCTTTGGTTGAGAAAATGATGCCTGTGCTTCTCCGCCGCTCTTTTGGCCGCCGCCTGTCTCGGATCGACTGCTTGTGTGGAGATCTGTCATCTAAATCCTGATCTTCACACTCTGGCCAAGCAAAGAAAGACTGCTTTGGTTTCAGCAATTTACATCTGTGGTTTTGCTAAGGTACTGGGGTTCTTTTCGAGCTGATCAAGGTCACCCTGGCTTGTGTCATATTACAAAGGAGTTACTAAAGCAAATGAAATGGAATCTGGAATCCTGCTAAATCTGGTTACTCACACTCCTTCCTCCCTTTATCACAGCCCAGAGGGGTTATCCTAGCTGTCAGCTCTCTCCTAATCATCCTGACTTACTCCTGTTCTTTGGACAAACGGTAGTAGTAGAACTGCTCTCCCCAGCTCAAAGATCTAAATGCTCCATGGATTTATGATCTCATTTACTTATCCAAAAAGGAAAACACCCTTTAAATTCCTCTGTAACAAGCAATAGGCTGCATTCTGCAATAGGATTTCCATTTAAACAAATAACATTTGTTTGATTACATGTCAGCTCCCCATACTGCTCCCCTCAGAGTAACAAAAAAACTTTTTTTGCCTGTATGCTACACACTGAATTTTCTAAAATTGATGGAAAGCCCTGATCTTTGAGTGTTCTTTTTTGCCCTGGGTACATACCATTTTTCTCCATCTCTGTGGCTTCCCCTCTGATGTCTGATGCATTCACAGAGTCAAGACCTAGATACTTATTTGTTCGAGTCAGGTATGAACTTGTATAAAGGAGAGGTGCTGATGCTGAAGGGGATACAGGTGTTGTAGGTTTGTCTGGTTGTACAGGGCACCTTAATCGTCGATAGACAGTCTAGAAACAAAGAACCATGACAAAAAGTTAGCAGAATGAAGAGGATCTGGCAGATCTGGGATTTCAGGGAACTGAGTAATCTTTTAGAGTGTTAGGTTTTCCCCACTGCTGCTGGAAATGATCATCTCCACCCACCAGATTCATGCCATCCAACTGGGATGAATGTTTAAAGCATATAACAGCTACAATGTCAAGGCTCCTTTCCACGGCTGGGCAGCCTGGGATCAGTGTTTGTTCCCACAGCCAATGGCAGGACAAACAAGTTACCTGATAGACACACATGATTTAGAGTAAAAAGCAGAAGTGGTGGCAGAGGGAGAAAAAAGATCTCTATGGTTCTCTTTGGAGAAATGTGAACACAAAGCCTCGGTCCAGCCTGCACAGCTAGGATGGATCCAGGCCACATTTCTATCATTAGTCTTCTGCACTAACTCCGTTTTCTGTGATTTACAGAGTTTTATTTTCTGGCAGGAGACAGAAAATTAAAATTCCCACCGGACAGCAAAGGACCAGCTGACCTCTCCCACCTCCATCCCACATCCCTGGAGAAGATCACTGAGGTGATGTTCTGCTCCTCAGCATCACTTCTTCCCCTTAAGATAAACAGAGACCCTCGAGGAATTTCTCCCAATCTCAGCAACACTAAATCACATTCATTTGAGTTGGAAGAACCTCTGGAGATCATCTAGTCCAACCCCCTGCCAGAGCAGGATTGCCCAGAGCACGTTCCACAGGATGGCATCCGGGCAGGTTTTGAAAGTCTCCAGAGAAGGAGACTCCATCACCTCTCTGGGCAGCCTGGGCCAGTGCTTGGTCACCCTCCCAGTAAAGAAGTTTTCCTGATGTTCAGCTGGAACTTCCCGTTTTCCAGCTTGTGCCCATTGGCCTGGCTTTGGGCACTGCTGAAATGGTTTCAATAACTCTGGAGCAGTGAGAAGGAAGGTGAGGAGAGTCACCTCCTCGTCTGTATTTCTGCTCCACCGTGGGCGGCTCTCCTGCCTCTCCCCGGGGTTCTCCCTGCTCTCTGCCCTCTCACTCTGCTGCTCCTGTGCTTGCCGCTCTGCCCGGGACCGGCTGAAGGTTCGCTCTGCTTCCTGCAGGTCTGTCAGCGTCACACCCTTGGGGAAAGAGAGAGAGGATTTTTAAATGTATGCATTTAGATTTTAAGTCTTGCAGGTCAGTTTAAAACACCCAGCAGGCTTACACCCAGCCAGGGTAATGTTTCATCTTCAGGCAAACAGGGGAAAAAAAAACCCAAACATTTCTCAGTACATCCACCTAATCACTGACTGAAAATAACCCAAGTATACGAGATCAAGCTGCTAACTAAAAGGCAGGTATACTGCAGAAATGAGAACTCGTGTGTGCTCAGGGAAAGATTTTGTAATAACTGATTGCAGGAACTTTTTCCAGAACCTCACTAACATGGTGAGGGTAGACAAGTCTCTCCTTCTAAGCAGCAACATAGTATAAAAGAAAATCTTCTATCTTTATACATCAGTTCTTTTCACCCTACACACCAACATTGTAAAGTTTTTCCATTCTTTACCTGTGTGGACCTGCGGGTCTGCCGGGCCTGCCTGGACCGCGCCTTCCGCAGGGACTCCGCTTCCTCATCCCGCACCGGAGTCAGATATGACCTGAAAAAAATCCCCCAAAAAGAAGGGCAGAAGATGTTAAAATAAAAACAGATGCTTTGCTTTCCTGCCTCTCCAAGCTCCAGAGCTGGAATACTATTCCCTTTTATATCAATAAAAATATTTTAAGCTCATCTACCACAACTACTGTCATCTGATTTGTAACAACCTTCCTATGAGTGTCTGATACACAAATGCTCACATTATGTTCACTGCAGGGTCTCCAAATAAACTCTTTAGTGTCAGAGATGTTCTGTTAAAAAAAAAAAGAAAAAAGATGCAACTATGGAGTATATTATTTGCTCCATGCCACGTCTCACTGCATCATTAGGAAAAAAACCCACAAATCACCTCTCCTTCTGATAAAGATCTCAATAACAGAAATCCTGCATTGGCACATTCCTCAGACCCCCCTTCCTGTCATTATATTTATGATCATATTCCTGGAATCTGGTGTCTTCACCACTATGAAATCCATCACGCTAGAAACTGGCAGAACTGCAGGCATCTTACAAAGACAAAACACCTTGAAAAAAAAACAACTATGAAATTAAAAAAATGACCTTCACACACCAGAGCAAACTGAGTCCTGAATACCGAAGGCTACAGTTAAAATGCAGAGCTGGCTGCCACTAGGTCATTAAACTGGGGAGGTTTCAATATAATTATTCACATGAAAATATATAAACTGAACTCTCTGCACTGGCATTCCCTGCAGCCGAACGGGAGGAATTTGGCAGTGTTCCCTCCTGCAGAGCTCGGGATCACACAGCAGTGAAGTCTCATTTCCATCCTCCTGGAGTGGCTTTCATCTTAGGAAAGATTAATTAGATTGGACACCATAGCCTGGTTAATAGGTGTCCTGGTTTGGGCCAGGATAAAGGTGATTTTCTGTCTTGTTGTTTTCAGCTAACTCTCTTGCCACGGTTTAACACCGGCCCGGCAATTAAACCAAATGACATTAGGGAATAATTATTAACACTGTCTCCCCATACAAGGATGAGGGTGCCTGAAATGCAATTCTCTTCCACAGGTCTGTCACTGCCACAGGTTAACAATATCAAAGATCCAGATACATTCAAAGAATAATTAGTTAAGTGAGGGATAAAGATCTAGCAAGGAATCATTTGCTTTGTCCTCAGACTCTTCTCAATTTCACGGAAAAGGCAATGGGCTAAGGAGATTTTGCATCTGATCCAGTAAGCTCAGACATTTATTAGAAAGATTCCTAATTAACAATCACAAAATCTGGCTCATTCTAAAATCATTTGCCATGATGGCCTTTAACCACCTTCACCACCATGCTCTTTAGCTGTGCAGCCAAGCACAGACATCACTGAATGGGGTTCCTTGGTCTGTTTGGAGGTACATCCATGGGAGCTTCACATCACACTTCAAATGCTGGTGGGGGACACATGAAAGTCTTCACCAGTTGTTCACCAGAGAGGGTAGTAACAGGACAAGGGGTAATGGTTCTAAACTGAAAGAGGGTAGATTTAATTTTGATATCAGGAAGAGATTCTTCACCATGAGGATAGTAAGACACTGGAAGAGGTTGCCTAGGGAGGTTGTTGGTGCCTCCTCCCTGGAAGTGTTTAAAGCCAGGTTGGATGAAACCTTGTGCACCCTGGGCTGGTGGGAGATGTCCCTGCCCATGCAGGGCAGTTGGATTTTGATGATCTGTAAGGTCCCTTCCAACCCAAACCATTCTGCTATTCTCACCTAAAACTGGTGAATTTGACCCACTAAGTCGTGCCCTTAGCTGCTCTGATCTCCCAGAGTAAAAGGAGAGTGCAAAGGATGGCTGCTCCCTGCTCAGATGCCTGCACTGCAGCCTGCTGGAGGAGATGACAAACAGGAGGTGGCTGGGATGGAGATGCCTGGGATGGAGATGCCTGGGATGGAGATGCCTCCCCCCAGGAGCTGGCTGGACTCATGGACCTGCACTCCAGGGCCCTGTTTGTTGTGTTCAGAAAGAGCCTCCAGCCCAGCTCCTGGGAGTGTGTTGGAGCTCACTGCTTTCCATGGATTAGCCAGACACCCCCCAGATGTGATGGATACACCAACATGGGAAGTGCCTGAAACCCAGAGGGATGGTCCCTTCCTGACAGCTCACTGCTGCAGGAACAGAAAAAGCTGCTATTTCATGAGTAAAAGCCATGCAGCTCCTCATTTTGCAGACAAATAGTTCTCTTCTGCTCTCCTTTACACAATGCATATGTGCTCCCCGGGTAATGGCACATTAAGGAAACAATGAGCATTTTCTGCAGCTTTTGACACAAGGTAGAGTGATTGCTGGATGCACAGCGTCCAAGAGCAATAAGCCACCTACAGAAATAACTCATTTGCAAAATATGCAGTAAATTAAATTCAGAACAGTAGTAAAAAAAAAAAGTAAAACAGTTCCTGAAACAAATAAACCAAGACAAATTGTAGCTAAGTAAGGTGGGCAGCTTAGTGCAGCAGCTCTGAAGCAGTGGGATTTACACCTCATATTCTGCAACGAGGACAACAGGCATGTACAGAAGACCTACGTGCATACAACAAGGAGTAAAAGGAGGAAAGATGAGATGTGCCTTTGCCCGAGGAGGAATTCAGCTCATACAACTGCATGCATGCAGAGGGCCACATCGGGCTTGCTCAGGAACACTCCTGGTATGTGTGAGCAACAGGAGATCACCCTTATGGCAGCTCAAGTAATTTTGCACACAGAAAAAAAAACCCACTGAGCTCCCTGCTGCTGGATGTGAGAGGGTGCAAACCAGAAGTTCCAAATAGTTGCAGGAAAGATCAGGGAAATCCTTGGAGTAGAGGTGAGCACCAGCTCCTGCACTGAGGAGCTGCAGAGCCCTGAGCAGGACTGAGGCAGAGCCAGGGGGGGTTTGCAGAGCTCAGGAGGGATGGAGGATCCCAGGAGGGATGGAGGATCCCCAGGAGGGATGCAGGATCCCCAGGGCTCAGATACAGCCTCCTGTGCTGCAGCGTACAGACACACCGCGATGGAAGCAGCAAGAGAATCAGCCCTGTCATCCTTCCAGACTTTTTTCCTCTGCTCCCCCAGAATTTCAATAAAACCAGCAATATTTCACAAACACCATCAGCAATTTTAGGTGTCCAACCTATAATAGTGACTTCATCTCCAGACAAGCACATTTTGCAAGTCAGAGCAGCTCAGCTGGGGCTGCAGCCTTTATCGATTGCTAACTTTTGGTTTCTTTCCATTTACACAATTCTTCACTTCTTGGAGCTCGCCCAAAGCCATTTTACAAGCATGAGACAACAGAATTTTCTGAAACAAGTCGGCAGAGCCATTGCACAGTGACAGAGCTGGTTTGTCCAAGTAAGCAGCTACAGCCTTTTCCTGGTGATGAAAGAAGCTGGCTGTGCAGTAAGCATTTCAAATGCAAAGAGCAGGTACCACACCTGCTAGCAATTCTATAGCAGTTTTGCTCATCTTAAGGTTTTTTTATGTTTTCCTTTGTGGTTTTTTTTTTTTTTTTTGTGCGTGGGGAAGGCAGGGAGTATAAAAAACAAGTTTTACAATTTCATGTGAAGCTTAATTTTTTTTACAAGCTGATTTTTAACATATAAAAAGGTGCTAAATGGGATGGGAGAAAGAAAGGAAGAGAGAACAAACTCACTGCAAGGAGATGGCAAGTCTGCTGCAGCAAGGCTGGGCTGGCTGACAGCAGGAGAGCAATACCCTGCTCTCCAAAGCAGAAAGACTGCAGATCAGAGCAAGCTGCAGGGGACAGACAGCAAATAGGGTACAAGGCAGTCTGGAAACAAGCCACAGAGTTTTTAATTACATTTTCAGCTCACTGAGGTGCAGTTATCATCCTCCTCATTCAAGCAAATATCACATGACCCAAGCAGATCTTCAAGGAAATGCATTGTGTTTTCCTGCAATAAGCTTTCTCTGAGAATTGCAAGAAATAAAAGCAGCCATCATGCCAGGTTCAAGGCACACATAAAGCACAGTGGATTCCTTCCAGAGTTTTGGTTGCAAGTACAAACAGCAAAATATAGAGATGTTAGAGATGTGTATGTGATAGTTAGCAAAAACACCACAGAAGTTTATAGTCCCCAGAGACAGAAGCAAGTGTGTCCTGCTGTCACAAGAGAGCCACAAGCTTGCACTGTGTGTATTAGCTTGAAAGAAGCTGGGAACAGAATGATGAATCTGGCTCCCACTTGTTTCTCTTTTCAAGAAAACACCGATTTTCTCTGGTAATTCTTTTCATCAGGATAGTGCAACACAGAAAATTGGATCCCGATGGCTCATCTCAAGGCAAAAGGAGCTGTAATAAAATCCTAACAGAAGATTTAAAACAGGGCAAGAGTAAGCCTGGATATACAAACTGGTAAACCAAGAATACAAGAGTAAATCTGGATACTGAGAGACAAAAATAGAGAACATACTGTGGAGAGAAACCCCTCCCAAGTAAAGAGTAAATGATGCAGAAAAGTAAATTACATTCGTCTTTTAATTGGTGCACAGAGGGCAAGAACAGATGATGAATGTCTCCAAGAAACAGGGAAGCCTTTGATCATCTTTTTAGAATACTGGTTCCTTCCTGGACTCCTTCTAGTACTGACAGACTGAAGCATTTGTGGCAAACACCATCTACTACTCTGTGGAGTCCTCTGGCAGAACACCATCACCCAGCCCCAGAGGGCACACCAAGAATCTATAAAACCTGCTGAGCACTGTGAAACATTTTCACACTGCAGTAACCCAGCATTTGCCTACAAGATACTTACCTACCTGTACCAAAACTTAGGAAGAAGTTTGGCAACTAAATGTTCATTTCATACTGCAGCTGCTCTCTTGGCTAAGTGGACTGGAGGTATTTTGTCTTGCTGCCAGCACAGCAAAAACTGAGATACAATTCTCTGCTGGTCCACTCTGACTCCTCTCAGCCCAAGCTCTCTTCCTAGTTTAGGAGTGACCCTGAGCTACCCCCACCAGACTAGACACTATAGTTACAGTTTTCTTGGAAGCCAGGATGGATTCTTGCTTCTTCCAGCTCTGGATAACATGGGTAGAGGGAGTCAGGCACAAGTTTGGCTTCTTGCACACAGAAATGTGTGTTCAGCATCCATAGCCATGCAGGTAGTCAGACTCTAAAATGTTGGAATAGCTTCTCTTAGGAGTACAATACCACCATTCCAAACACTAGTGTTTAAGAAGTCCTTACTGTATCTGTTTCATACATAGATACACACAGAAAAATATATACAGATGCATAGACACTGAAAAAAGAAAGACAGGAAAAAAAGCAACTGCAAAAGCCTCCAATACTGATACTGTTCCCCTGGAAATAATTGGAAAAGGACAGCATCCCAGCAATGCATTCCTACAAGCTGGAAATTTGCCACTGGCTAAGAAACAATCCATAAACTAGGGGAGGGAGGAGAGGCAAGCACAACTTTTTGCAGGCACCTATGCTGACAGCAGTTCCCAAAACACAATTCCTTAAGTTAGATAATAAAGTATGTACCCAGCAAGTCAATCATTGACCATTACATGGAAACAGTCTGAAACTTTCCTGCTCTCTCATTTAAGCAACCAACAGGTTTCAATTCCTCACAGTATCTACCACTTTGCTAACATGTTCTATGCATCAGCCCACTGCAGCTGGAAAAAAATCAGAGAAATTGCCATGAAAAGTTGTCTGACTAATTGCAGAAGACCATTCAGCAGACAGGAGAGGGGGATAACATGTCAGACTCTGCAAGTGTTGGAGCTGAGAATGAGGGGAGAGGCAGCCAGACAACGCTGAGTTATTTAATAAGCTGAAGACAGAGGGATAACAAGATTTCAGGATCATGCTCTTAAAGCATTTCACAGCTGGCTCAAAAAGGCTCAGCAGAGCATTCACCATTTTCAGGCCTTTGCTTTTCTCCCTGCTCAGTCCTGGCTGTTGTGAGCCATCCTGTTTCAATCTAGACGGTGAATTCTTGAAAGAATTTAATGAAACTCATGAAACTTTAAATGTCTGAATTTCAATCATCTATTTACAATATGGTTAGCAGATTAACAAGCACAAGCTGAAACTCCTTCTTTGCAACAGCTTTATTTTCCTAAATGCATTCAGGTGCTGATCCCAGAGATTAAGAGCTTTGTGATCTTTGTCACCTGTTAATCCAAACAAGTACCCTCTATCCTCCTCCATACTCAGGCTTTGATGTGCTGTTTAAAGTGGGCTGAGGTTTCCCCTACTGCACCTGATGCTCCCATACATCCCACCATATGGTTCTTGCTGATGTTGTTCATGCCTTCCTATCTGCCAGGGCTCATCTCTCTGGGTGCCCTTCAGAAGGCAGAAGTTCTGCTTCTGTGCTGTGTCCCCCTCCTCTGTGAGCTCAAGAGTTTGGGGCTGGGGGAGACAGCACATAGACTGGAAGCTTTTTAATAATCAAGGTTATCCCTTTGTGGTCATTAATGCCTCTCAACACCATGGTAAAAAGTAAAAAGGCAACAAACATCACAGGGATCACAGCCCTTACACTGCCTGCCTTGCCTGGAGAGGGTTTGCTGCCAACCTAGACCTTTGCAGATCTCCCAGGAAAAGGGAAAACATACTCCTTTAAAAGTCAAACAAACCAACCAGGAAATTTTTCTGCACGAGAGAAGTCAAGAGTGCTGCAAACACACACCAAGGCAAGCCAGGAAAACCTTTTTCCTACCATACTTCCCCCTTAACTCTTGAATGGGTTCATTGTGATTGTCACAAGCTCAAAGCATTCCAGGATGGAAAATTCTGAAATGGGTTTGTGTTCAGCACAGGACATTAGGTGTCAATATACACAACACTGAGCAGTCTGTCACTGCATCATGGAACAACGTGCACAAATGTCTGCAGTCCTCAGGGGCTGGATCTTTGCATCAAAAAAATTGCTGCATGAAACAGAGAGGGATGAAACTCCATCTCCTGCCAGCTGATGAATGAAATGAAGCCAGAGATGTGAGCATTCTGCCTCTATTCGTATTCCTCTATCTCATTTTCAAGTGAGCCAACACAATTTAACATTTTAAACAGCCTCAAGCAGCCCTGTCAAAGCTTTCCCAAAAGCTTGTTTACACAGTCCAAAACAAGGCAGGAAATCCCTGGAAAAACAAACAAACACACCAGCATAAAAATCACTCAGCAGAAATCTGAATATTTGGGAAATTGCCTTTTGCAACTAAAAAAATCAAGTCAAATCAAAAGTTGATGGTGATACAGAGCATTGAGCTCTTGCAGCCCATCCCCGCAGGCTTCGATCGCCACCTCGTGGGATCAGTTCCCCAGCAGAGTTACAGAAAACATCACCCGATGTTAATAATGGAGAAAAGATTTCCATTTCCTACTGAGCTAGGACTGCAATTTCTTAGCACGTGGAAGTGGTTGGGGTTTAATTTCAAGTGGCCACTGTTCTCAAGGACAGAAGATTCTTACTAAGTATGCTCAGAAGTTTTTCTTTTAGATATGCCAGGGTGACCAGCTGGCTTCCTTGGCTTCTCCACCTGTAAATTCCCTGGGTTGGTGGTGTGGAGCAAAGAATTTAACTAACAAACCAGCTCATTTTGTGCTAAATTAGCTTTCAGCTGGACCATCACACAGTACTTCCACAAATATTTTGGGCACACTCTGTAGTTTAATGGCCATTTTGGGGCACAGGAAAGGATCTGAACGTGCCAGAGTTGGTAAATGGCTGTACCCTGAGCATCCAGGGAATGGTGCCCAGCTGGAAGTAGGGCCCTACCTGCAGAACTCGCCATGAGACAAATGTGCTGTTAGACACAAGGATTAAACACATGAAACATGTCAGTGATTACAATTAGTAAGCAAAGAGGAACTGCACACAAATTTTGCATGGAGACAGGGACAGGGAAAGGCAGTTTTACCTTCTGCTTGCTCCAGGCTGCCAAGCTGCAGTTCTTTTACACTGGTTAGCTCAAGTGGTCCCTGCTTCCTTCCCTTGACCATTCCTGGAGGATCCCACATATATTCCTGCTTTGAGTGAGCAGGCCAACCTACAGCCTGGGCTCCTCCACCCAAAGCAAATGCCAGAATATCCCCCCTGCCTCCCACCCCTTTCCCTGAGCACTGGATAAAGTCAGACAGCAGCTGAGCACGCAGCAGCAAACCTGCTCCCCTTCTGTACAGGAACCCCAGCCCAGCAGCAGTGACCCCCAGCCCACACCTCGACCTTTTCCCAAATAAAAATTCTGATAGAGCAGGAGCAATCTTGCCTCTTCCCAACATGGGCAATCCCACAGCCAAGCAGAATTCCTGCCCTCCCACATCATCTGCACTGGCAGCCTCTTAACAAAAAAGAAAAAAAAAAAAAAAAAGACAACTTTATCTGAAAGAGATTAGCTGCAGAAGGGTGGCAGAAAAATGCTTTCAACAGGAGGTGCCAGCTGATGGTTTGGTTCTTCACAAGAGACCCCTTAACTTGTTGGTGTTTGCTGTGCAGTGTGAACAGGAGCCTGTCCCTTGCCATGCACCAGCACCCCCAGCACTCCTGGGACCTTGCCCAGGAGAATTAAGACCACTCAGCCTCATGTCAGACAGTGATAAGGATTAGAGAGACAAATACTACTGGAAACCCCAGAGGTAATAGTGAGACAACACTCACACCTCAAGTGACTTTTAAATATGCCTTGAATGCAAACCCCATAGTTTAAATTTTACAGAGATCAGGTTTTCTTGTATTTTTTTTTGTCAGTTAATATGGGTTAAGGGACATATCGGGCATCTGCACTCAGCCTAAGAGGAATCATGTTCTGAATTTGGACAGGACAAGTATCATGAGGTAAAAGGACTTGTCAAAAATTGTTCATCTAATAGTACTGGTGAAGGAGGATTCAGTTATTAATACATTATTAATATATGCTTCTATAGTTAGCAGCTGGATCCTCAGACTAAAGGGACAAAGAATGAAAAATAAATTCCTCTTGGGAATGAAGAAGAAAAGGGAAATGTTTGCTAGACACATTTACCTTGTATAGCAGTGAACTTTTTTCATCTAGAAAAAAATTCTAGGGGAAAAACTTTAGAGGGCATCAGCCTCAAAGCTGCTAGGAACACAAGCCCACCTCACTCTTATTCTTGATTTACCTGAGAAGCTGTTCAGAATCCATTAAAAATTAAGGAAAAGAGAGGAGTGTTTCCTGTCTCTAACAGCTTGCCTGATGCAAGTGCTACCATCTTGCTGGAACCTTCCTGAGGAACAGGAAGAACAAACACAGCTGCAGAATGCAACTGTACAAAGTGGCTGAGGAAAAACAATCAGGGAGGAAGGACAAGTTAAATTATTAAAAAAAATTTTCTTATGAAACAGGACAGATTTCAAATTAACAAGTGTCCTTTTAAGCTGGCCACATAATTGGGAATACAGCCTTGCCTTGCAGAAGTTCTTGGGCAAAGGTTGCCTTGCCCCAGGTGACCACTAGCCACCAGCTGTGGGCTGCAAAGTGGCTTCTCCATCCATCCTGGGTACCAAAGCTTCAGCAAGATTCAGACCTTCCTTTCAGCACCAGATGCCTGGTGGCACAAGTCATGTTCCAGCAGGGCAAGCTCTCCTGCAGATCTCTCTCCATGCACAGGGCAGCAGCTCCAAGCAGAGCTCCCTTGGGGGCTGCAGTGTGGGATCCCCAGGACCAGATGTGGCCACTGAGCCCTGTGCAGAACCTTCCCTGCCAAGGGTGGGGATGAGCTTTGCAGAGGAGCATCAGGTGGCACTAGAGGCCGCTGCATGCAGGACCAAGGTGGATAATCCAGCAATGGGCTGCAACCAACAGGATCCCCCTGAGTCCCCACCACCTCCTGACTCCGAGTGGAAACCAAAAGGAGGTGAGGTTTGCACCAGGAGTCTGCGTGAGGCACAGCATCCACTGTTCATCATTCATCCTCAGCAGAGCAAGTGCTGTTGTGAGCTCAGCTGAAATGCATTTGAAGTGGGAGACAATTAGAGGCGGCAGGAGATCATTAAGAAGACCAACCAGCAACATTCATCAGTGGCTCCAAAATTCCCACGAAAAAGAAAAATAGATTGCTTGGCAATAATCTTGACTCTGGAAGCTGGCGGGTTTCCAGGCTCCTGGCAGCAGCAGACTGCAGTGGGGCCAGGGGAAGCTGACTGTGCAGCTGGGTACATGGAACAGGCAGGGCAGCAGCTTGGCTGAACCCCCCTGACATACCCCTGTTCCAACCCCAGGGGCAGCCAGGTGCTGCAGCCCCTCCAGGCAGCCCACCTGTAGTGCATTGCTCCAAACCCATCTCTCCTCTGCTGCCACTTCTGTTACTTCTCTCCTCCCCTTTTCCTCCCCATGAATGGTGATGTCAGGCTCAATTCACATTTCCCAGTTGCTGGAGCATTTCTTGACCAGTTTAACTAGCAAACAAGCAGCAGGATTGGAGGAAACACTACGATGGGCTTGCTGGCCACCAAGGCATGCAGACCAGCACAGCAGAGAACTTGGCTACTTGCTACTCTCCAGACCCAGCAGTCTCTTCTATTTTAACCTTTTGCCTTCACGTAGATAATTTAAGGCCACAAGTTTGGAGACATCCCTATGATCTAATATTAGCTGATAATCTTGTTTATGTTTTTGTTGCTAAGAGCAAGCTGGAGCTTTGGAAACACTGAAGCAGATGAAATGCTGCTACAACAGCTGCCAGCGGGAACTGAAATCCATACAGTGCTTCCCTGACAACTGTTTGACATTTTCTGATTTTATTTTATTTTACTAGAATTGGTCTCCTTCCAAAGTAAGTTTTCTCCACTCAGGTGACCTCTCCTGGTTCTCTGGGTCTCTGTTTCCTAGTTCAAAACATGCTGGCAGTTCCTCAGTCAGAACATCCTGCTGTCAGAACATACATTCATAAATCGTTTCCTCCACCCACGAGCACAATGCATTGTTACTGGGCTTTTTTCCTATCACTAGTTTCAAAGCATCAATTAGAGGTGGGAGGAATTCTCTGGTGTTTCTCTTTACATTAGCATAATTCACAGGAGAAAGTTCTCTAATAAAAATGCAGACTTACACAGATCTTGTATATTATTTATAGAAACTGATTCGGCAATAAATGCTGGTGCAGGAATATTAATAGATGCTCTTTTGGGCACCTGCAAGACCCAGCACAGTCAAGCTCCCTGTCTGCAGACAGTGCCAAAAAGTCTGGTGGGCTTTGTGGAGCCCACTTCTCCTGGGAAGAATCTAAACCTTTTGCAACTTGATTCTGGGCTTGGAAAATGGAGATACTGCTGCAAAATGCTCTCAAGTGTGAACTGAAAGCACAATACTCACTCTGTCCTCTGCGCAATCTCTCTTTGCCCAGGGAGTATCTTTTGACAGCTCACCTCAATTCATCTGCAAATGACACCAAGCCAATTGACCCCTAGCAAAATGATGAGGAGCATACAGAGGCACTCCTAATATTAAATGTAAGTGTTCTTACAGACAGAGGAGGCTCTGCAGGAGCTACTTCAAGTTATGTCCCTGCATACAGTTGATGAATGTGGCTCATCCCCAATGCCTCAAATACCTTCAGAGTAGCACTCCCTGTGCTAGCTCTGCAGGAAAAAAAAAAAAAAAAAAAAGCCCAAATAGCATTAAAAGCTTGAGTATTTTCCAAATAGCACAGAACCCTTCCCTTCTCTGGCTCTGCTGTAGCTGAAGCCAGGAGAAGACAGCATCCAGCAGGCCCTCCCTCCACGGGAGAGCTCACGAGGCGGAACTGCAGAGGCCACGGCACGGCTGCACTCCCCCATCTTTATCAGTGTGAGCTGGGAATTTCCATTAGTGCTCTTCACATCCTTTGGCTTCAGGCCACTTAAAATATTTCAGAGTACAATCTCTGCTCAGGAAGGCCTGTATTTTAAGAAGTTATTATTTTAGACTGGGAGAATCTAATTACTAAAAACACGGCACAAACTGGTGGCTAATTAGAAATATCCAGTTCATTCCTGCATTTTATTTATTACCATTTATTTTCATCAGATGAAACAGATTTTGCAAAAGTTAATGTGCTCGCAGGACTAAATGTAGGCTATTTGATATTCTGTACTTATATGCACAAGGTAAATTTCATAGAATTGTAGAATGGCAGGGGTTGGAAGGGACCTCTAGGGCTCATCCAGCCCAACCCCTCTGCACAGCAGGATCACCCAGGAACACATCCAGGGGGGTTGGAAAGTCTCCAGAGAAGGAGACTCCACAACCTCTCTGGGCAGCCTGGGCCAGGGCTCCCTCACCCTTAAAAAGTTTCTCCTCGTGTGGAGGAGGAACTTCCTGTCTTCTACCTTCAACCCAGAATTCCTTGTCCTATTCCTGGGCACCACTGGAAAGAGATGGGGCTCCTCCTCTTGCCCCCACCCCTTAGATATTTACAAATAACATGGCATGATAAGGAAGAGATATCACCACCTAGATTCAGAGCTACTGCAGAAATAGCCTCGACTGCACATGTCAGACTCCTGCCTCTGTGCTGCCTTCCTTACAGTCAAGCAAAAGAAAGGTGAACTGCTGCTGGTGCACAATCCCTCTCCCTGATCACACATCTACACTCTCCAGAAATGTTTGTTTTCTCCCACCAGCCACAGAGGGAACCCAGGGGACTTGTGAAGCAAAGAGGTCTCCATTGGGGCATATGTAAACTTAAGAGAATCAGAAGGATGGAATTTATCTGAACCTGTCTCGGTCCAGTGCTTTTTCAGATGGGATTCACATCACAGAGCCCATAGCAACTGGCTGCTGGGCTCTGCCCCTTTACACCTAGAGACCTTAGGGATTGAGATCAGTAGCTGAGATGACTACTGAAGAAAAAGCCCAAGATGCTGAAAAGATAAGTAGAAAAATTACGAAGCTAAATTTAACCTACAACCCAGCCAAGCCTCAGTTCAAAACCTTACGAGGCAGCCGGGGCAGCAGCCTGTGACTCCACACAGCACTTGTGAGAAACATCCTTACACCCCCACCATCACCACAATGTGAGCCCTGATGAGAGGAGGATGGACACACACCAGCACTCTGCTCACTAACCTTCTGCGCTCCCTGGCTTCCTCAGCTGAGCAGTCCTTTCCTGGGGTGGAGGCAGCACCAGCATTGGCAATACCGTTAGCAGAGCCGAGTACGGGGCGGTTTGTGATTACACCTAGGGGGGTGCTAGCAGAGATGCCCTCTGTATTTTTCTCTACAGCAGAATCAGTTTGTTGCCTGAAAGGGGCTCTGAAATAAAGAAGACATAACGGAAAGCAAAGCAAGTGAACTCAACTGCTGACTGAGACACCAGCCACCTTGAGGGAGCATCGACAGGTCGTTCTCCTCATTCCGCACTCATGTTTTTTGGAGAGAACAGCACACACTAAAACAAGTTTTTAAAAACTTGCAGAAGAACAAGCAGGAGGAATTAATAGACTTCTCATCCCTGTTTGTAGCAAAAATGATTTTAAACAAAATATACCAGGTGAATAAGCAGGAGGAACCAGGTCCGAGAGCTTGTACACTGAAAACCCAAGAGCAGCCTGAGCAACAACCTTGTGTCTTTAACAGGGCAGGAAGAGGCACAACTGACCACTCCAGCACCAGGGAGCTCTGGGAACACATGAGCTGTGTGAGCTGCCTGCTGCTGCAAACACACTGCTGAAACTGCCCACCAAAACCATTCTGGGCATTCTGATCAGTGCTTCCTATGGGTAAGCATACTGCCAATCCCCTCATCCACTCCAGAATTCACAACTTCCAACCCAAATGTTGATTTTCTGCAGTGTTATCTGAGCTGTGAGCTGTTACCTGGTGTACTGGCGGGCTGATGCAGTAGTGTTCACACCGAGAGATGTGGGGCAGGAAGAGACAGGTTGCCACGGGGTGCCCAATGAGGTAGATGAACCAATGGCAGTGGGTGAGGTAGCTAGAGATGTATTGCGACTGGCTGAAATGTAGGGACTGCTGAGGTCACTACTTCTACCAAATGAAGCACTGTAAAACAGCACAAAATCACGTCCTTCAGAGCACAGTAAATATTCAACAGAACATCACCACCACAGCCAGTCTCTGGGCTGGGAAGGGAACACATGTTACCTCTAAGCAAAACGTAGGCAAGGAGATGAGAGCTGGGGCAGCATCTCCCACAGCTGAGCCTCAGGGAGAGGACAACGGTGTGGAGGTGAATGGGTGAAGGTCAGGGAAGGGACAACCTCAGGGCAGCAAAAGCGGCGCACACAGAGCACCCCTGGGTAAGGATGAGGTTGCTTAAAGCAGGACATAAGCAGGTCTGGCTGCACCACTTCCAAAGATGGATGCTCAGGACTTCCAAGTTTAAGAACTTGTTTTTAGTGGCTTAAAGCTTTGGCAAAAATGATTGGTTCAGGTTTCAATTCTTTTTAAGGCACGTTTGGCACAAACTCCACACTTCCGGAAAAAAGCTAATGAAACTGTCAAAAAAACATTCAGGAATGAGCAACGGGAATTCATATTTTGCCAATTTAAAACCTCAAAACCTTATTGAAAAGCTGTAGGTAAATAAAAGCACTTAAACTTTGGAGAGGAGACAGAAGAACAGGAGAAGGGCTCTCCTACAAGGATGTACCTTTTGCTACAAAAGAGAAAAGCCACTGTAGTGGGAGAAGTTGCACACCTCCAAAACCAGATTGATGAAAACTGACAAATCTCCTTTACTGCACATGGCTGAGCTTCACATCCAGGCTGCTCCTTGTCTGCACAGAGCAAATGAGCAGGCATCTGTGTTCTAGCACCCTGACACGCCTTTCCCAGCAACCTATTCCTGGTTGTTACTGGTCAGACTGGGCTGTCTGCAGGATCAAAGGGTGGGAAGGCTGGGAGCTGCCTCTCATCTCCTGCATCCTCATGACTCCCATGCACATGGAGGAAAGTGGTTGCACCAAGAATAAAAGCTACCATAGAGGAAAACATAGAGTGCAGAGATCCAAACAGGATTTGCTCATGGATGCTGCCCACAGGATGTTGGCTATAAAGAGCAACAGTGAACTATAACCCGTGGCTCCCAAATTCATCAGTGCTGTAAGCAAGGAGAGTGTGGGAGGTGGAAGCCTGCTCTTGTATTTTCCAAGCTTTCAGAACTTGTCCTTCAAGATCAGTTGCTGTCAGAAACAGAGCTGGACAGCCAGGTGCCAGCCTAACTTGCTGTGATGGTTTTCATGTGAACAAAAGCAGCAAGAAGGCAAATATGGAACTATGTAAAATGAAGGAGGAACTGTGTGAAAAAGTGATTTCATTCTGGTGTGTGGCCCCTTCCTGTGAGGCATCACACGTACAGATGATGGCGAAGTAAGAAAGCTGAATTAACTCCATCTGCTGTGCCAGTATTGCTCCAAATCCTTTCATATACAGGCAAAGTCAGCTGGCTGTTTGAAGGCCAATATGCACTGAAGTGAAGAACAGGCTGTCAGAACAGGGTTCTGAGAGTTTTTTGGGCTAGTGTTACTCCCACTGAGAAAGTGGAATGAATGACAGTCACTACCACTACAGAGAGAGTTTTAATGTTTATTTCAACTTACGCTAAAAAACATTTGAAATATTGCTGCAATCTTTTTTGTGACCTTTTAGAAAATAAGGCATTTTCAGCATCTTAAGATGATCTGTCTACTTGTTTGGGGGTCATATTAAGCACTTACAGCACATACCAAGGTACCATTATGGAGAGCAGTTAAATGCTAAGGGTAAAGGGAAATGCAGATGTATAGAAGTCACCTTGTCAGTAACATCCACGTATGTCATATTCACTTTAGTTCTTCCTCTCTCAAAATGAGCTCTTATCTTTTGGACTTGTGTTCAGAATTTTGGGAATACTTGGAAATGACAAAGAGCTTATTCTTAACAGGCATCCAGGTTCCTTCCTCATCTTTGAGGCTCAGAGTTTCAATATGATTATATTTATTTTCTCTGTGCTCTCTTATAGAAACCCATATGGGTTAGACATCAAATTGATCGCAATTTTCTTGTTTGAACACAAAATGCAAACCCAGTGATCTTTAGGAAAGTACAGTTCATTCCTCTGCCTGGCAAAGCTGTTCTCTGTAATTGCTTGTAAACTAACACACTCCTTTGAAAGGCCAGAATTCAGCCTTTGTGAGAAGAAATCAGTACCAGTCAAATACCACTGCCATCCAACCCCTCTGCTAGTCTCTGTACAGTTTAACCAAGGAAATACAGTACAGCTATGTGAATGTAATACTAAATCTGTCTCTGGATTAGGAGAGATAAACAGGCAATGTTTGCAAAATTTCAGCAGACAGCCACGTGAGGGACTGGGCTGTCTCTCAGACCAGGGAACAGTAAGGCATGGCAGCTGCAAGAGGTGTGATTTTTCCAATGTAATCAGCTGTGGCTTGTCAAGCTGCCTTCAGAAGGGACAAGTGATGGAGGTTGGCCTGTCATCATGTCCCAGGATAGATGTGAAGTCACCAGGATGGATCAGCAGATCAGGAGAAGCTCACTGCTTGAAGGGGCTGTTTCACCTTTTGTGGGAATGGGTCTGTACGTGCTCAGCAATTGGATGGATTGAGCACAATTTACCTCTACCAGCATAAGTACTAGAACAGAAAAAAATCTGCCACTTCCCAAGTATCTCAAAGCAACTGCTTCATCTTCAGGACAGTTATTTAGCTCTGGGTCTAGAATTAGGTGAAATACAATCTAAAACCTTGAAATATTTCTGCCCTTTTCCTTAAGCACAGCTCAACTGGCTCTGCAGCATGACAGGTTTATTCATGTTGTTTTGCTGGTTGCCAGTATTAGCTAAAAAAAAGGTGAGGTGATGGTACTTTGCTTGCACAAAGGGCTGATCCTCCTTCTCACGACTGAGATGAAAAGTCAATGGTGTATTATTGCCTTAACAGAGCAGGGCTTTCATTCATCTCATTCAGAGACTGCCATTATCTGGTACTTCAAGGAAACTGAGCCTCTCACTTCTAAAGGGGTAAAAGATCCTGCCAGTTACACAAGTTATGCACAGGATTGCTTTCCTGATTCTCCCTGGCTAGTTTACAAACAATCAGCCTCTACAATTTCTCATCCACTATGCAGAGTGTGCTTCCTTACTGCCACAAGAAAGTAGTTGGAAGCAGCAGTCTTCCCCCTTAGCAAGTGCTGTAAGGCATGCACAAATATTTTTGATAATGATGGTATAGACTCATATAAACCAAAATTAGAGATAAGCTACAACTTACCTGTCAATAGCTATCTGAACAATGTTTTCAGACTGTAATTACATTTTTTTTCTTTTTATGATCAATTTTTGTTTTATTATCTAGCTATAATACTAGCATAAAAGCCAGAAAGCACTTAGCATTTGAGTTGTGTGAAAAAGAGTACTTAAATTCATCTCAGCAATTTACAAGCTCACAAAAATGATGGCCTTTAAAAGTACTATTTAGCATGACAAATGTCAGTCAGCAAATCTTAATTTTCATTTCCTGCTTGCAGCAGAAGGTCCCACGGCCAGTTACACTCATGCAATAAGCAGCAAGCAGGAGGCTGGAATTTGGGAGGCATGTTAAGAGTAGAATTGCCAGGGAACCCACGTAAGACAGAACTGGACACACCTTTTCAAGTAGGTAGATACGTAGGTTGTAGGTGCACCAGAGTGGGGAGGTTCATTCCCCTTGGATTCATCCCTCCACGGCTGCCGGGTGTAGGAGCCGCTCCGCACCAGGTTAGCAGCTGATTCTCTAATGCAGGAGAGAGCAAAAAGTTTGTTTAGGGAACTCTTGGAATCTGCTTTTGACTCCTTTATAGTTACACAACACGAATGCTTCCCTTACACCTACATGCACTGTTGTCCACAGGTGATGCAACTCGCTGACTACCTCTTCTGGCCTTAACATCAGTTTGCAATTGCCAGTTGTATGACTTAAGAACTACCACAAGATGTAATGTATTGCATATCTGGAAGAGGATCCTTTTTAATCAGAAATATTTGCAATTGAAATTTAGATTGTCCATGAGTGTAATTTAACATAATAAAGAATGTCATTTGATATTGTCTCTGCTGTCTCATATCAAACAACATTCCACATACAGACAGACACTGCAACTGCAGGGGGAGTTTTTATTCTCTGAGGTATCCAGGCAATGACAATAAAGCAATTCAGCATGGCAAACCTTTTGCTATACTTAGCAGTAGGAAACAAAATATTTGGCAATACCTAAAACTACTTGACAAGTTATCAATATATTGCATTTGGGAAAGAACAACCCCAGGTAGTGGTGTTGGCTGGGGACTGAGTTGTTGGAGAGCAGCACAGGTGAAAGGGACCTGGGGGTGGTGGTGGGTGGAAGGATGCCCATAAGCCAACAATGTGTCCAAGAAAGCCAATGGCAACCTGGGGTGCTCTCTCTGCTTGAGAAAGTCCAGTGCAGAGTGACCAAGATGACTGAGGGAGTGGAACATCTCCTGGTGAGGAAAGGCTGAAGGACCTGGGGGTCTTCAGTCTGGAGGAGAATGAGGGGTGAGCTCATCAATGTTTATAAATATTTAAGAGGTGAGTGCCAGGAGGATGGAGTCAAGCTTTTTTCAGGGGTGACCAACAACAGGACAAGGGGCAATGGTTATAAACTGGCAGTTCATAACTATATATATGGCAGTTCCATATAAATATTAGGAAGAATTTTTTCACTGTGGGGGTGAGAGGGTGACAGAGCCCTGGCCCAGGCTGCCCAGAGAGGTTGGTGGAGTCTCCTTCCCTGGAGACATTCAAAGCCCACCTGGAGGTGTTCCAGTGGGAGCTGTTGTAGGTGACCCTGCTCTGGCAGGGGGGGTGGACTAGATGATCTTTTGAGGTCCCTTCCAAACCTTCACTTTCTATGATTCTATGATACTACTAGTAGTCCTATTCATGACAGTTATCTGAAATCAGGGCTCCTTTCCTAACATATGCTTTGGCAGGAGGTTCTGTTCTGGTCTTGGACAGAATCTCAAACTTGTAATGCCACACAAATGCACTTGTCAGCCTGCAGTTATTTTTCATTTTTCAACTGCTGTGTCCATGCTGATGCACTCTGAGAGACCTGTGATTTCTGTGAAGTGAAACTCAGCTGTTTTAAAAAGAAAGAATATTGAGAAAAAGCTGTACTACCCAGTAGGCCTGGGCACCATCTGTTCATGCAGGCCACTTCTCATTCCCTACTTGACCAGGCAAAGGACACTTCTCAGCAGTCAGCTGGAAATGCCACTCAATACGAGGCACTGCCAAAACTGTTCAAGCTTATCAGTAGACACAAATTGTCTGCTGAACTCCAAATCACAGTGACTGCCTGAGATTAGGAAGAACACAGCAGGGAGGTTCCAGCAAAAGATCAGCAAAGAATCTCAAACTGGGCTGAAATTCTCTCAGGGTGGTCATCTGCAGTGATTGCTTCCCAACAGTCACAGGACACAAAGACTTCTCTGTCCATGCCTTTCTGCTCTGACTGTGGGGGTGGCTGGAAATGAGGCTAAGCTCAAATTTTACTCCTTCCAGCACAAACTGTGAGGCATCTGTTTGTACAGATTAGCTCCTAAAATACATCTTGAAATACTAGATATTTATCCCATGTATAGTGCTGTTCTGTCCAGGGGCAACCATAAAAACAACCCTGCAATGGAAACAGTTCCCTGCATGTGGGAGTTCACAGACTCCAGTGAATCAAAAAATGAGAGATCTGTGAACAGAGGGACTGAACGTGACCACTGAGCAAGTGACAAGTGTAGATGTCAGCTACAAAGTGAGGCACTTGCATATAATAGGAAGAAGTATGCCCAAATCTAACTTCCTGCATGGAGAGTGTACATGGATGGGAAAGGGGAGGAGCAGCCAGCCTGCTGCCCTGCTCACCTGAATGGGAAGCAACTTTTATAGATCAGAGACAGCTCCTGATATTATGAATTCTCATGTACTTGGAACTGCTGAGAAAATATATGAGGCAAGAATAGAGAAAAAAGGTATTCCAAGGAACTATCCAAAGGAGAGAAAGGGGGCATTATGTTCAGTCAGTCTCACCTGTTTTCTTTTTCTTCTATATCACTTGTACTGCTTATTCTTCTGGGGGCTATTGTGGCAAGATAGCTCTTGCTGTCTTTATCCTGGTGAAGCAAAAGAAGTAAAAATGGGGTTGGTCTCGATCTTTTGAGGTCCCTTCCAATCCCTAATATTCTGTGAAAAAAAAGCTGCTATCTGTTACACTTCCAGCACGTTCAGTGACAACTAAATAATTTCTCCTGTCTAAGAACAAGTGGTTTAGGGCATTTCCTTGGGCAACACACGCCACAGAATAAAAATATCCATTCTGAAAATTATTTCCTGAAGAGCACACCAGTGAATAAAAGCAGCTTCTAATTAGAAGTAGTTATAAACCAGAGCATCATAAAATGATTTGGGTTGGAAGGCACCTTTAAAACTCATCCAGTCCAACCCCCCTGCAGTAAGCAGGGACAACTTCAACTAGATCAGGTTTCTCAGAGCCCCGTCCAACCTGACCTGGAATGTTTTCAGGGATGGGGCATCTACCCATGGGCACCAAAGCTAAAGGTAGTGAATACGTGGGATGGGATTCACAAATACAGCTGGTGGCTACGGGGAGAATACAGAGATGGCAATGAAGGAGAATTCCCACTGCAGGAATGTGCTCCTCTCTGGATTAGTTATTTTCTGCAAAAGAACAGGCCATGCCAGCTCAGCAGCCCTAATTCACTGGCAGCTCACTCCAAACCAAACAGAAATTAGGTCAAATGGGCAACAAACTCCAGTTCTGCAAGAATGACTGATAGGATAGGAATAATTTTCAGAGGACAAAAGAAAAAAGAATGAAAAAGACTCAAGTTTGTTATGGACACAAAACCAAGCAATAACTCAAAACAAAAGGGAAAGGGTCCTAAACTTGTGAGGTAAAGCCTGCTCAACTGGGGTGCACTGAAACAGCTTTGCTGAAAGCCAAACCTTTTCTTTGCTGTCTAACAATGCAGATATCCGAGGACTGGATGAAGAACGGTAGATGGAAGAAGTTTTCTCTCTTTGAGCCTCCTGAGTAGCTGTGACCTCACTCAACATGTTGTGGCTGCCAGTCTTCCGGAGTCCCAGCCGCCACGATGCAGGTGACTCGTCCTTCTGCTCCTCTGACTTGCTGAGCCAACTGAACTGGAGAGGACAAAAAGGGACATTTGCAGGAATCAGAGCACTGCAAGGCACAGTCTAAGTTCTGAAAGTGTTTCCACAAGCCCCAGTTTTTACTGGGCTACACTTGTAAGATGGATTGACTTTGATTTCCTGCTTAGCTTTAATTACAGGACACAGCTCAAGGTGAACTCACAGGGATGCAAACTCATCCCCAAGGACAGATGATGAAAGCAATCTTGTGTCATTGTGCAGCTCGCTTTGCCTACACAAAGCCCACCTCCAGATTTGCAGAAAGAGTATGAGGAACAATGAAGCTTTTATTAGCACCTGTTTAGGAAGGGGGAATTATTCATTAAAGGCAGAAAACAACAAAAAAAGTATTTGACTCTTTTGGGATTAGCTGCAAATAAAACCCTTACACAGATCAAACTGGAGAGAGTCCAGGAGAAGACATTAAGATCATCAGGCAGCTAGAACACAACACATTAAACAGCCTGGCTTGTTTAGCATGGAAATGGGAAGGCAAAGAAAGGATTTAATTTCTCTACTACTTGGGAGGTGGGGTTTGCAGAGATACAGAACCAGACTTCTTCTCAACAGTCTGCAGTGAAAGGAGAAGGAAAAACAGACAAGGTCCAACACAGGAAATCCCAGCTGGCATGAAGGAGGATGTACCTCCTGGTAGGAGTGATGCTGCACTGGGACAGGGAGCAAGAGAGCACCTCCCCCCTCAGAGACTTTAATTCTCAGGTGGTTCAAGGAAACATGACACTTGAAGTTGGCCCTGCTTTGAGCAAGAGATTGGACTACAGACTTAAGGGGCCAGCTCTAGCTTAAACCCTTCTGTGGCCAGGTAACCCCATACCTTATACATACTGCAGAACAGAGCTTCTTTGCCCACACACCTCAGTATGCTTTTCCCTTTAATACTTCCCTGCTAATTGAGCCTGAGTTGATCAATGCCCAGAGGAGCTCTACTTCATTTGATCTGGACAAGAAGTTAAGCTTAGCAGCATGTTAAAAAAAATAATTGTGACTAAGCAAGAAACATTTTCCCCCTCAAATGTGTGCTTCGGCCTTTGGCAAGGTGCCTGCATTGAATAGCTGTGCTCCATATTCTGATGCAAAAAGAATTTAGAAGTGTAAGACACCAATCCTCAGCAGAACAGAGTCTCCTGGTGCCATCTAGCTGAGTGACGCGAGAGCTGGAGAATTCAGATAAGATTTCAGTAACTCTACTTCACCTTTAAAAAGCATTCATAGCCAACCTATCTAGTCAGATGCAAACTTTATCCTCTCTGCTTACTGGGCCATAACATCATCATGCCTGAATCAACTGAGTTTGGCAAGGCAGAGGCACTTTAGATGAGAATGCCAGATTGACTGCTGATACATCAGCAGGACCCAGCTTTGGTGAAAGATCTCCTGCTGGTCAGAGATTGGCATCAGCCATCTCAGAAATGACAGTGACACAAAGCACTTGCAGTAAGCAGGTTTCTCTTGTGAACAGAGAAATTTGCTTCAGAGATTCAAGAGGAACCCCACAGTACAACTGTCCTCTGTTGTACCAGTCCTATACTGTTAACACAGCATCTACAGCAAAATTGCATGTACCATGCCTTCCTAAATTCCCATCTTCCAGCTCCTTTGAAAATCGGTTTCAGAGCATCCATTTCCCAAAAAACCTACTGCTTTCAAGCTCTGCCAGAGTCCCCATTGATTCCAAATTCACTTACTCTTCTGGCAGATGCAGTGAAGGAGTTGGACTCAGGTGGTGGTATTTGCTCAGTGATGCTAGGCCTGGTCTCATGGCTGGAGTGGTTAGCAAAGGGCTCTTCCTTCCTTTCTAAAAAGAAGAGAAACCAAATGTTTCAGCATTGCACTTCCCAAGGCCTTTCTTTACAAGCACAGTGTGCACTAAACTCAAGTTCAGAGGTGCTGTGACCTCTGTACCTTAGTTCATGAAGATGACACCAGTGCCAAGGCCAAGCAGTGCTGTCTGCAAGGAGGCTGGGCTGGCTGCTCACTGCACAATACCCTGCATACATTTGCCAGGCACAGCCTTTCAACTTCATCCCCACAGACAAGCAAAACCTTGGCAGAAAGCACATTAGGGAGGACAAACAGATATTTTGTTTATTCACAATTTTGTTTCCTCCCAGGGCTTGATCTCCCCAGGCAGCCCTCAGGAAGGCAGCAGGACATGCCATTCCCCTGGCAGTACAGGAGCATGGCCTGGATTTCATTCCACACTTTGCTGCAGTTCCTTATGCTGGTGGGCAAAATTCATGGTCTTCTACAGCACAATCCATTTTTCTACATGAAGCTAGGACTGATTCCTAAAAAATTCTTTAACAGGGCTAAAAACTAGCAAAGCAAACACTACCAAAACTCACAGCTGGCTCTATGCTTGTCAGAAAAGTGCAATCATCCAGTATTAACTTTTTTTGTATCTCTGCACCATGCTTGACAGAAGAACATTACCTGACTCCTTTTCAACATCTGATTCTGAAACTTCATCTTCAGCTTCTTCCTCTTCAGAACTAGAACTGCTGGAGTTCTTGTTCTCTTCCTCCATTTCCATGGACTTCAGTGTGTCTTCCTCACAAAGAATCTTCTCTTTGCTGTAAGATACAGAAATTCTAAGGACTACCAGGCCACAGAGTTTTTGAGTTCTACTTCTTAGGAACACATGGGCATGCTTTCCCACATAAAAAAATAGCAAAGGGACAATAATCCATCCACAGATTCAACTACACTTTCAGCACTGCCCATTTGCCATGGATTCCAATGCCAGTCTCACATTTCCTGGATTTGTAAGCATTTCTCAGTCCAGAACAATGTGGTGTCTCTTTTGCTAGTGCAACACAACCCACCATGGCTCTGTGGAACTGCAAAGATGCAGATCTCAGCTGGATGTATTTAAAAAACAGACAAAATTGCATTAAAGAGAGCTCAAATTTAAAAGAAACCATGAAATGAACATGAACAGCAATAAACTTCTACACCAGCTGAGGCCAGCTGACTACTAACAGGTGATGCTGCCTCCCATCACACTCTTGTGCAGCTTCTTTTCAACAAGGAGGAAAGAAACATACTTGGTGAAGAGTCTGCTTTGAGGTTTGCCATTCATGTCAGCTTCAATCAGCTTATTCCTCGTCTCCTTCTCACTTCTCAACTGTCAAAAAGTCCAAGTAGATTGGAGAAAGAATTAAAAGACATCTTCTTCACAAGCCATCACAGCAAAACCCAGTAATTACCACAGCATAAAGTCGTCCCAACCTCATTATATCAAAAATACTGTGAATTTCTTTAACAAGCCAATTGAACAGATGCACATCTGCAAGAGCACAGGGTGTCTTGGGCTAGAGCTCCATAAGGGCACAGCTACACACCCAACACATCCTTAGACTGATGCTGCAGTTTAATAAAACCTTCAGAGAAGTCTTCAGCTGTCACAGAATCACCAGGCATTTGGGCTGGAAAGGAGAGTCAAGATGATCAAGTCCACCATCAACACAGCACTGCCCAGGCCACCACTAACCCATGTCCCTCAGCACCACATCCTGCTGCATTCAAAGGTAGCTCAGAGAGGGGAAAAATCCAGACCCAAATCAAATTAATTACTTCCAGCAAACAAAATCCCCTCTTTTACCCAACAACAACAGCTGATCTTTTAGCAAGGATGGCATATTGTTCCATTACAAGAATCAGACTTTAAAAAAAATCTGATTCATAGCCATTTTAAAAACAAATAATGCACTATTATAATAGTCTATTACTATAGACTACAGGTCTGCCTATTTCATCCTATAAAAATGCTACATTTTCTATTTTAAGTGATAAAAATGGCATATGATAAACACATGATAAAATGGCATTTCTATAAAAAAATTCCTACCCGCTAAAACAAAGTATGATAAAATCTGGATTCATCTCTTCTTCCCAGCTCTACTATAGATTGCTGCAAACATTTAATAAACAGTGAAAGGCTTTATATATAGTGCTACTATATAGAGAACAAAAGGGCTTGCCAGCCCCTGTGAAGCCAACCTAAAAATGGGCTAACACCCATCAAAAAAATTCATGTAATTTTTTTTCTTTTCCTCTGAGGAGTGCAATTACCAGCAGAATCCTGGTGTAGTGAGAACAGAGGAAATCCAAAATACAACACTGGTAGTATGTATCAATACTTCATTGATACATACTGAAGAAGCTGATTAATTTTTAAAAAGTTTCTGAGAATGTTAAGGATGCTATTTAAGGGTGAGAGCAGCTGTGTTATGATCAGAGCTCGAGTTCCACCACCCACACTGCCAGTTCCTCAAAAGACTTTACTGGGTTTTATCAGCAGTGTTCTCATTATGTCTGTTTCTGAACATACCATTTTAAACAATACTTTCTGATTTTTATTTTTTTTTTTAAGGGGGTTGGTCTGTTTTTTGGAAACACCCAAATGAGATAATTGGGTAGACTAGATGAAACAGGAAAAATGCATTCAAACACCCAGCCTCCTAAATTGATGACTGGCTTCACTTTAATCAAGACAGATTTTTGCTTTCCTTTTCATGCCAACTTTCTGCTTGTAACCCCTTCCAATATCTCCATTGCATTAAGAAATAGCCATTTAATATGGTTTTGCAATCACAATTTTAGAGTTCTCTGAAATTTAAAATTTCTTCTTGTTCATTCAAATGCTTTCCCTATTTTATGAAAGACAGAGATGGTAACAAATCTCTTTCTCAATACTGAAAACATATTTCCAAACACAAATTTGACTTGGGTGATCCCTCATTAATAAAAGATGTCAGAGAGCTTGCCAGCTAAGAGAGCAACTACAGAATAATAAGAATTCCAAAGATGAACTGTACATTCCTTACCGGTTTACATAATTCTGCATATTAGCCTACTATTGACCTTCTTGGGGCAGTCATCTAGGTTTCCAGATTTCTAGCTATTAAAAATATTGGTGTAATTAAATATTCCAAATGACTCACAGAAAAAAAATAGAGCTGGGCCTCAGCTTCCTGTGTCTGTTGACACCATATGTCTTAGGGAACACCCGTGCACGGCAAGGTTATTGGAGAGGTGGAAAATGATCTGTCAGAAACTCACCACAGTCTGTTTCTTCTGCAGCATTTCTAAATGCTCAACCAGTCCCTCATCAGCCACATCAAATGGTGTCTGGCCCTGGTACAGTAAGAGAAGACAAGAGGGTATTGGATACAGCATGGTGTTAATATTCAGAAAAAGCACTATTAAACTGTGAGAACACAAGTGATTGTGTGCCATGTCCTCTCTCCCCAAATGCTGGGTAACATTGCTTCATTCCAGAGCGGGGAAAGCTGGGACACCAATGGTTGATTTTTTGACTCAATCCACAATTGGAGCAACCTTACCCATGGAAGTGCAGTTCCCCAACTGCTGCTGCTCAGATCTAACAGCCAGGACAAGGAGACTAGATTAGAATCTCCTGGTGAGATTCTGTTTGAGCACAAGAGGAAAATTCTTCCCCATGAGGACAGTCAGAGATTGGAATGGTCTCCCAGGGGAAGTGGTGGATTGCCCCACTTTGGAAAGTTTTAAGTCTCAGGTTGATGGGTGCTGAGACATCTAACATCAACACTAACAGAAGGGTTGGAGGTCCCTTCCTTGAGGTCCCTTCCAAGCTGACATTCTCAGATTCTATGATTCTCTTTGAGCTTCTGGTTTCCTAGAAACTCTTGTATTAAGAAGGAAAGAGATCAACCTGTTCTACTGTATCACTGTCTACTTGAATTTCCTGCAAAGCTGCAAATCATCATCAGGACAAAAAATCTGGAAGCTTTTTTTTTTCTGATGCTTTTAAAGCTCAAGTGCCAGGAGAGTTGCTCCTCACCATGCAACTGTGCCACAGCGTGGGGCAAGCAGTAGGCAATAAAGTTGGTATTTATCTGTCTAGGAAATACACCTCCTATGTTGTGCCAACACCTGTGTGCACTAACCAGCTTGTTCCTGATGTCCATGTCACACAGGGCCTCAGCCAGGATGGAACAAGCTTCCTTCACCCCCCAGTGTGCAGCAGCATGCAGCGGGGTCCAACCATCGTTGTCCTGGACGTTCAGGTTAAAGCCAGCCTGGATCAGGAGCCTGGGGAAAGAAGCAACACTGAGAATGACTTCACACCATGAGCCATGGAGTAGGTAACATGGCTCACAATAAGCCAGTAGTTTCTTAACTTGTTTGTTCACCTCCTAAGCAACATCCCACTTGATGTGCTGGCAACTGGAACAGAAACATCAGAGGGACATACAGCTCATGTAACAAAACTGACTGTTATCCGTGTTGCTTAAATATTGAAGAAGAATCCAAGGGAATTCTCCAAGTCTGGTAAAACAGCTGCTGAATGTTTCCATGGTGGGAAATTCCACCAGCCAGAGGCACCTTTGTGCAGTACAGGGGAAACCCAGTGGGACCCCAGAATGGTACCAACAGTTTTGAGGCTCCTGAAGCTTTACACTGATGCATTAATGTGCTAGATAAAAAACACAGCCATCCTATAGCAGCAGTGTGCTTCTCTGTGAAAGAAATTTTAAATTAGGTGCTGACTTTATGTTGATTTTCCAGATGGCAAAAGGGAGGCACATAGCTGCTAAGAGACTCAAGGTCACAGATTCCACATCTCATTTGGGAGCTAGGTAGCTCCTGGCTAGCTCCTTTGGTTTAGATTCACTGAAGCTTTGCATTGGAACCTAAAGGGTGGCCATAAAATACACAAGAGTGAAACAACATCAGCTCCTTGTGAGATCTGCTTAATTAATGCCAAGGAGCAGATGTCCAAAACCAACCACCCTGCAAACAGCTCCACTGACAAGTACTAGCTATACAACCCTTCACTCAAAGTCCATGAGACCAACACCTCTAATTCAGGAGATATTACATTTCTATTCCACATGAGCTGGGTGAGATCAGTGTTCTTGGGCATGGTACAGGCACAGTTTAATTCAATTATAAGTTCTAATGAATGAATACAAAAAGGAAACATAGAGAAGAACAAAATTCTTACAAGCTGTAAGAAACAGCTTGTACACATCAAGACACTTAACACTATGAAATTCAGAATCAAGAGAGAAACACTTCCAGAAAAGGTTTTAATGTGGGCAATAGAGTAGCCTTACTGATGTTTATGAGCAGCTCCACCCATACATAAAGAGTAGAGAAGAATGTTTTATTGTTGGAAACATTAATTTGACTTTATCTGTAAAAATATTAATGCTTTATTGCCAGGTCACACTAAAATGGAACATTTTATAATCACAATAAGCTTGTTAGTGCTGGAGCAGTAGAAGCAGGACTGTCAAGGTGTTGGAATCCCTCTGTCACTGATGATGGCAGCAGGAACAGCAGTACTAAGGAGCAGGGGACAGTGAGACAGGGGTGGGTGCTACACTTTTCCACTACACTGGTCATGTAAACTCTTGAGGTGTTTGCCATGCACCACCTATTGTCACTTTAAAAGTACAATTTCAGCATACATTCTCTAATCCTGTTTAACTTGCTGGTCCTAAAATTATTACTCTAACAGTGAAAATTAAATCTTCTAATTTCTGTCTCACTCTCAGAAAAGCTTTCATCACTGTAAAGGCCTTGAGTATGAAAGGGAATCTCCCCAGGGTGAACCTCTGTGGTTAAGCACATAAATCTACAGAGCCTTTTGGGAAAGAGCAGCCTGAAAATCTCAGTAGTAAACAAATCTCTCTCAACAATAAAGCTAGATGTGTTCCTTACAAAAAAACCAGCCTAATTTAGTGCATCAACCCTGGGAAGGAGCTCCTACCTCATGACTTCAGAGTAGCCCTTTGCTGCAGCAACGTGGAGAGCTGTGGCACCTGTCCGAGGCTGCTTTGTGTCTTCAATTCTCCCACTGTTCAGCCACTGCCTGGCATCCTGGAGCATTTGCTGCTCCTCTTCTTTTCTTGCCAAGTCTAGGTCTACACCTAAGAGAGTGATGGATAGAAGAAGAGATTATCAAGTAAAAGCTTGCATATGCTTGTTAAACTTACCTTATGTTTCATTTGCTATACAATATTAGTAAACTATCTGTAAACTTCCTGTACAAGAGCAGCACGATCCCAGCTGTGTGCCCACTCAAAATTCATACAAGCTGAGAGCTGCACACAGAGAGATCAGTACTGCATGCTCTGGGCACATCTAAAGGAATATTTAGGTAATTCCACTGAGCCACAAACCATCAGATTCTGACAAAACACAGTTCTAAATAATTTCTAATGCAAGAGGCCATAAACCAATTAATCTGATGACTTTAGAGATCTGCTTTACATGAAGTGAGATCAAGTAAGGTCATGAATACACACATCTGGTGTAACTGAGAGTGTGGAGCTTTCTGATAACAAGTGACAAGTTTCCCACCTCAGGAAACAACTGCTCCACTGTGGAGAGGCTGGGTGGGTTTGGCTGATGGGTTGTGTCAATTGTCACTGAACAGGAGGTACAACTATATAGGACTTCTTTTGTAACTGGAGTCTCCATAATAATGAGGTCATGTACAGGTGACATAGCAATCAGAAGTATAATACAGCTCCACACAAGATTAATCAGATCACTGACTCAGGAAAAAATATGGAGGAGATGACAAATCCCCAAAATCAAGAAGGGTGTTGAAGAGCACCTGTCCTATGGATTGTACTTTCAGTACAGGTAAGACATGATTCCCAAATAAATTATGGGGGGTTAGGATTAAAACAGAACAACAGATTAGGATTAGGATTGAAACAGAGCAAAAGAAAACACTTATCAACTCAGAGTCTGATCTGTGAAACCCACTACCATAGGATGTTGCAAAGATTAGAAATACAACTGGCTTCAGAACAAGGCTCAGACAAATTTGTAGCTATCAGGCACAATGCTGTACATGCAAAGAGCTCTCAAGAAGCACTGCCCAAGTTCCTAAAATGGAAAGCCATGGGGGATTCAGGAGCACACAGAAAGCCCATCTGGCTCAGGGATTCCTTGAGGCACAGTTGCTGGAGGCTGAGAAAATGTCCAGGAGGAGAATCATACACTTGTCCTGTTGTTATAGTTCACAGCAGGCTTCTGCTTGCAGGTACCACTGAAGAGAGGCTCCAGAGAGAGATGGACATTTATTTAAAGTGTCACATATATCACATTTACTCCAGCAGTTATGATCCTTTTAAACTGTGTCAACAGGAAGCTTCGCAGTGGAGACAGATGGTTGGTTCAGGGTATCTTAGCAGGATGCCACTAATGTGGTGAAGCAATGAAAAAGCCAAGCAGAATCCCAAGAAGTGTCAGGTAAAATATCTGCAGCTGAGGCACAATTACAGCCTGGATGTCCTGTAAGGTTTCAACCATGTTATCGCCACATAGGGTTCTGGATACCCACTTGAAAGAGGGACAAGTTACACTCCTGTAAATAAAGGATCTCTTGTCTTTCTGGGTGTCCAAGGAAGCCTGACTGCAGAGGGGAGGCAGGCATGGTTTAGACAGCCAAGTAAAATAAATGCTGTCTGTAGACACAATTCTTTTTAAATACCTGAGCAGACTAAATATGAGAGAAGGGCTATTCAAGCTTATTTAACAGTGGTTGGAAAAGGAAATAAAACAGGGGTAACATTGTCACAAATTCCACCAGACTAGAAAGTGAAGTTTCTATTTATCAGCAGGAACATGATCCTACAACTTTCCAAGAGAGACACTAACAGAAATAACAACCAGTTCTCAGATGGGCAGCTACAGCTCCTCAGAGAAACAGTAACACAGCTGACACAATAGCAACGGACTGACCTCTTCCTAACTAAACCTAAAATAGCTTCAAAAAATAAAAGTAACCACCATGTGGTGGTGCAGACTCGACCTATAGGCATAAGATAATGTAGGCTGCAAAGAGTCTTTGGGGATGCCTAGCTCAAATCCCTGCTCAAAGGAGGGTAAATTCAAATCCAGATCAAATTGCTCAGAGCTGAACGCAGCTGAGTTTTGATGAAAGCCAAGTGATGGAGATCACACAAATTCCTTGGGTGCCCGTTCCATTTCCCTGGGAGACATTTTTTCCCCATATGTATATGTAATCATAATGTCCTTGTTCAAACCTATGACTTTTTCTTCTCATCCTGGCACTCTGCAGCTCTGAGAAGACACTGGCTCCGCTGTCTCTGTAGCCTCCCTCAAGGCAGTAGAGCACAGCAGTGAGATCTCTTCTACCTATCTCTTCAGTGAGTGTCTCTTCTACCAGTGATGTTTTTGCAGGGCTGGGCAGAGTGCAGCCCATCTGATGAGGAAAGGGAAATGGCAGAGCTGCAGGAGTCAAGGGAAGGATGACTCCAGGCCAGGCACGATCAGTTCCTGCTCTTGGCAGGGTTGTAAATCTCACCACTGCATTATCAAGACTTAGTGAAACAAGACCTTTCACAGATACCAGAGGTCAGAATTAAATCAAACAGATCTAATGAATCAGGTTTCAGTATTGTGGTGCCTTGCTTTAGAGAACTGTTAAGGACAAAGACTGCACACCACAAACCTTCTGCATCTGTTCCACTGTTCTGCTACCAAAGCAAAATTTGTCTGCTGCCTCTTGGGACAGATTTCAGATCTCTTCACCTACAGACATAAGGCAACAGAATTTTCTTATAGAAACTCTTAAAGGTCTAACTCTTACCTACTCACTCCTCCCACTGATTTACCTTGTTTCTTTACTTGCTCCAGAAGCAGGTCCTTCATGGCTGCTTCCTCCGCGATGTCGGATGGGACGTCCCCTTCGCTGTTGACAGCAGCCACGTTGGCACCATGGCTGAGCAAGTACCTGTGGGAAGGAGACCCACAGCACCCTGTCAGCCCTCGTGTGCAGGACTCAGTGCAACTTGTACAGTAATCCAGGTAGCAGAACAAACAACTTGACTTTCTTGTTCAGTTCCCAAATGAGCACCTTACACTTTTTCCCTACAGTCGGTAAAATACCCCATGTTCTTGCACTAATCTGATCAATTGTGCTCATTAAAAATATAATCTTAAGCCAAGCCATCATCAATTTTCAAAGATGTCTTTTTAGAACTATACCCAAATTTCCTTCAAGAACAATCAACATATTCTTTGGCTCATACATCTTGTAACTGGTAAAATTCTGGGAAGTAAATGAAGCATTTTTTAAAAAACAGAATTCTAGGAGGCTGAGGTTGCTAAATTTTTTTTCATTGCTTTTGATTAATAGCTACCAGTATGCAAGTTTTGGCACCTTTTCGGTAGCTGTAAAGAGTAATATGTTTCATTTAATAACTAGCATTTGGAAAGAAGAAAAAACAACCTGATAAAGATTGTCCAAAGAGCTATGAATTGTTCCAGAACTAAAACACACAGAGGATTTCTTTTTGGTTAGTCATTTTTGTTAGAATATATTATACAGGACTATCTTGTGAAGTGCTACTGTTTTCCCTTAATTTTCTAACCTATAATGCAGCCTTTATCTCAGAGAAACTATTGCAGGTGGGAAACTACCATTTACATTTGCCTGTTCTTTGGTTCCAGCTATTCTAACACTCAAGGTCATGTATTTGAGCAACTCTCAAATTCCCAAAGCAACTTGTTGGGGCAGAGCAAGCAGTTTGTTATCAGTATCTTCTTCAAGATAGACTGATAGTCCTTTGTGTGCATAATGAACACTCAGATGAGATGCAGAATGTTATTTCAAACCCCATAATGAGAAACTGTGCCAAGAAAATCTTTATTGAGAGTCACTTAGAGCAGGTTACTGCTTTTCTTACTAGGTTATTTTATTTATTACTTTTTAACTCACTAGGTTATTTTATCTCCCTATAGCAGGCCACAGAATTTCACCTGGTCACCTCCAAACTGAGCTCAGAATCTTGTGTTGTAAACAAAACAAAATCAACAATACTCTAATTTTAAGTGGGATAAGTAACAAGTAGCTACTTTTATCTACTTTGTCAGATAGTCATGCAAGAAACAGAAACATCAGATCTGAATTTGAAGAAAGAAAATTATGCTTTTGGGATGTTTGTGACTGAGGAGCCCTGAACACTGCATTTCTGTCATAACTACATTGCTGCTCACACAGGTCTGGCTATGAGCAGAAAACCTGGAGGCTTTGCAGAGCCTCAGATCAAGTTAAGCATTGGTGCAGTTCCCTTTGGCACTGCTCATAGCATGCCCTCTATCTACTGTCTAGGGTTTATACCAGAACAGATCCACTCATGTCATCATGACACTAATGCACATTTTGCAGAAAGAACTCCCTTCAGTTAGAGGAACAGGATCCTAGATTGCTCTTTGGTAATACTTAAAATTTCACATGGGCTGCCTGCTGAAGGAGGTGCCCAGAGCTGTGCCTCACTGCACATCTCTCTGTTAGTGTGCCTGCCTGCCAGCCCTTGGGTTTTTCTTTTTGCTTGGTATTTGAGCTGGAGTATCTAATGAATCACAAGACACTGTGCTGGGATCAAGCAAAAGGCAACCAGTTGGAGGCTCCACCCTAATCCTCACAAATTAAGAATTCAGGAACAGAAGAAATTCATCTATTTCCAGCACTGCTTCCCACGATGTTGTGCAAGTCTGAGAGCATCAGCCACCTGGGTGCCTGTTTCAGAGATGGAGATGTGGAAAGTGTTAAAAATACCCAAAACAGCCTGAAACTCACTCACTCTGCTATGTTCAGATAGCCACACGATGCCACCGCATGGAGAGGGGTCCAGCCCTCGTTATCTTGCTGGTTCACATTAGCTCCATTTTCTACAAGGAACTTCACCATGTCCAGGTTCTCATCTATACAGGCCTGAGGGGGAACAGAGACATCCAGGGGAGGGGAGGATTGAAGAGAAAAAAAAAAAAGAAAAAAAAATGTTGGTATTAGAGCAAAACCTTTTAAACCTCTTGCCTCTAAGGAAGCATGCTCCAGAAAGCTAACTCCTCGTACAGGTACTTGGCAAACGCTGGGAAATGCAGGATCCAGGGCTCTGGGAAAGGACACCCCAGAGCAGGTTAAAGCACCCAAGTCCTGACTGTGCCTACACAGAATTGTCAGCATGTTTCCTTGCTCTCTCCTCATCTGCTTTAATCATACTCTCTGCCACAAAAGCACAAGCATAATTCTAGAAATGGTTTACTGCAAGGACTGCTCCAACCCCAGAATGGATGAGACTCCTCACCAGTTGGTTCCATTCACCCTGCCCAGTCCATAAACACTCTTCTACCCTTAGGCACAAAGCAACTCCAACCTGTAAAGCCAGCTCTGGGGGATGTTCCTTAGGTCATTTCAGGCACTGCAAAAAAATCCAACGACCCAAACCAAAACTACTGGGGACTGAAGGGAATCACACTGAAATCAGAGGAATCCCTGGTCCAAGCACAATGGGTTAAGACATGGTTAGGTCTGGGAAAAGGGGATGGAGCATCAGGAGCGAGGTTCCTTGGTCCTCTTTTATTTAGATCATGTATTGCAACCCCCACCTCAAAGCTAGGCTAAATCAGATGTTTGATCAGGTTGCTCAGAGCTTGCTCCAGACAGTTTTTACCATCTGCAAGGATGGAGACTCCCCAGCCAGTCTGGGCTCCTGCCCCAGTGATTCACCTGCAGTGGGAAACTGTTCTTAATAGATGAGAATTTTGCTTGCAACAGCTCATACCTCCTGCTAGAGTACTTCAGCCATACCCTCTACATCTCTCAGGTGATGAGAACAGGAAACACCAGCAGAATATCCCCACTGCACAGGGGAATTAATGAGTGCTGAATATACATGTGATTAATTATCAGACATACTCTAGAAGGGACTCCTAGTATCCCTAATCCTGCAAATTATGCAAACAAATCTGTTAGTGGCTTATTTCCATAACAGTGCTTTCAAATGCAGTAGGATGGTAAGGAATGCCATGCACACAGAAGTGGGAATGGATACACAGAGGAACAATCCCTTTTCAGCTCAAGGAGTATTTTTGGGGAATTCAAGTCTGAGTCTGCAAAGCTCAGAACTACCCTGTATTTTACAGCCACCATTATTGTGATATAATTCGAGCACACCCCAAATAAATTACACTCACAATGTTATTGATGAGTTATTTATATCTTGACCTGAGAACATAGAATTTGCATATCACTTCTTAAATAAAACTGACTTCATGTAAAAGCATATTGCTCTTAGAATAGCCAAGAAAAAAGTTCACCCACACAGTGGTTCCTTTGGAGCACAATCACTTCTGCCTGACTACAGAATTATAGCCTCAAAAAAGAATTTTATCAGCACAGCTCTGAAAAACCAGTGAGGTAAACATTCCATGCCTGTGCATACTTACTACATTTGTTTCAATAGTACTGACAGTTTGAGTGTAAATCTAAATTTAGACTCAAGAATGCCTCTATATTGTGAGCTTTGTGTATATCTGATAGAGAATTATATTTACATTGTTTATCATTTAAACCACCCAAATACACCCACTACAGCTGCACATACCAGGAACTGGCCAAGGGAAAAGACCAGCTCTTGCTGAAGTCACTAAATATACTGGAGTCCATAATGAATTATCTGCTGGGATGCATAGGGAGCCCAGCCCCCCCTGCCCTGATTTTGAATTTCTGCCTCTTATTGGCCTCCTTGCCCTGCTGGTCCCCATCTCGTGTGGTTTCTATGGAATGCATGCTAGAAACAAGAGAGGATAATGGGATCAAACCCCACCTGTTCCTCCAGAGAATTCTCCAGTAATCTGACTCGCCTGGCTCCTAAGGAGATAAAACGATGACAAAGTGACAAAGCTACATGGGTGCTGACAGCAGCAGGCATTTGCTTGCTGCCCCAGGGGAACTATAACTCATTTCATGCTTTGCTGTTTGCATTCACCACGAAGACAAAGTCAGACCAAAGGGGTACTGAGTCCAGGAGGAGCAGCAACGTATTCTTCAGTATCTAAGAAAAATAGCCCTCTCTCCTCCCTTCTGCACCTACATACCATGAAATACTGCTGCTCAAGATCTGTGACCCAGCAATGTGATGCTGCTTGCCAAATATTTATTTTAGTATTAGTTAGTGACACATAAGAATAGAAACCAGCACAGAGCTGAGTAACACAAGCGGTTTCTTAAATGACTTGAGGCTGCCTTGACATTATGAGCAGGTAGGACTTTTTGCCTGCCTCAAATACTGATTTTTTTTGTCTTCATTTTTGTAATATTACATGCTGCTAGTTATACTGGCCAAACTTCTAAAAAGTGAGGTGGAGGAGTTTTAGAAAATGGCATTCAACTAACAGAAGTACAGAATAAGCTCTGTGCAGTTCCAAAAACCTCATCGTTGTCTCATGTAAGAAACTATCAGGCACAGCATTATTTGCACCAATTTTTAATCAGACACTCTAAAACAATGCACTACTTGGATGTTAATAAGCTATCACATATTTACTATATCTCAGAGCAGTAACTGAGCCAATGAGGAAAGCTGGTGATTTCTGAAGATCTAACTTTTAAGAATATTAGAAAACGTGGAAAAAAATTGTGATGGATGAAATGGCTGCTTTTAAGGTTTGCAATGTATTTCTATGTATACTCTTAGAGTAAAAACTGATTAATACTTCTATGTTTCACTACTTCTATGTTACTTCTACAGAATTCATCCCTGCACACACTTTAGTGGCATTAATAGTTTCATACATGGCATCATTTTACCAAGCTATAAGTTAAAGAACAGAAATTCTCACTGTTTAGAAGGACACAGGGCACACAACTTGCCCACCTAAAATTTTTGAGAGCCCTGACTACTGATACCTCTCCAGAAAATTCTTCTGACTGTTTTATTGAGCATATTGGCCAAAATTAAGCACTGCAAAACACCACATAAGAAAAAGGCATTCTCTGAGATTCAGAGGGGGTTCATCTTTTGGCTAAGCACAATGGGTTACCTGAGGTTACTGGAGGAAGGAGAAAAGGACAAAGAGGAAGTAAAAGCAGTAGATGTGACCTCTTAAGTACCATTAATCCTCCAACCTTAAATTTAGGAGAGTGGATAAGTTTAGCAACCCGAGAGGATCTATCGCTATGCAAAGTTCTTTTATATGATGCAGCCTTCCTTGGGAACACTGAAAGAATAACATCAGACAGCAATATTACAGACAGACACCCACCCCTCCATCCCTGGGACAGAGGGACAGAGGGACAGAGGGACAGAGGGACAGAGGGAAAGAGGGAAAGAGGGAAAGAGGGAAAGAGGGAAAGAGGGAAAGAGGGAAAGAGGGAAAGAGGGAAAGAGGGAAAGAGGGAAAGAGGGAAGTCCTTGAAACTATCTTTGCATAAAGAAAAACACATAGATGGATAGGCTTAACTCTTTCAATTTTAAGCACTGGTAACCCTCATCTGCTTGGTAACACATGCAGAAGAGGCCAAACACAAGGCTAACTCCAGGGCACAGCCTTTTTGTCCCTACATTTTTAATTCCTTCTTTATCTTCTTTCTCTGTAAAAGACAAAATAAAACCTTCAAGGCAAGGCAACAGGGTGGGAAGAGGTGGTGACTATCTTTCCCTCTCATCAGAGAGCTGCAGCAGGCTGAACTCTTGCCATCCTTGTACTTTTCTTGGCAGTGGTTGAGCTCCAAGGGCTCCTGGAACAGCACTAATGTATTACAGTTTTAGCAGTCTTTGACACAAAGTGCATCCAGTGCCCAGAATTACCCACCAACCACTCAAAGAAAGTTGGCTCATAGGATTTAAATCCTGGGCATTGCTGGGCAAGACTCCATCCACAGCTCATGGTGTTCCTTCAGCTCCTGGCAGAGGCCCAGCATTTAGCAGTTTTTCCATAGGGAGGAAGTGCTCAGTTTCTAAAATTTGCAGATATGACATATTAGCTTCCCCCTCTTGGATAACAGGTGTAGCCCTTTACAGCCAGGGACACTCGCTGGGTATTTCTTTGTTGCCAGTAGCTAAGTTTACATTGCAATATCAAAACAGGGGACACCAGGAAACGTTACAGAACAGCTCTGCAAAACTCTGCTCGTCTGGCAAGGCTTGTTCAACAACCAGACAAAATCTGATCTTTATCTTGAATGAAACATCATTATTATATATTGTTAGTGTTTGCTTCTTCCTCAGAGCATACAGAACACACAAGCCTCAATCTCCTGATGAGTATCAGCAACACAGCAGCTCCAACTGCCTGCCAAGGTTTTTGGTTTGCATATCTCCTGGGCATCCCCCATATGACAGATAGGAAGAAGGGAGTAATATGAGCCAGATGGAACAAGACTGAAATGTTCAGAGGACCAAGAATGGAGCTCCAACAAGGTGTAAACACTACAATGCTGATCATTTTCTAGGGGTGCATTACATTTAGCAACCCCCCAGCCTATGACTGGTGTTACATTCCCACTATGTACAGGATAGGAGGAAGGAGAGCAACTAAACCACCTGACAGATTCCTACAAAATGGCTTGGGATTGGCTGAGTGAGAAAAAAACCACACCTTTTTGCCTCTACATGGAGAAAGGGGGATGGCTGCAGACCCAGAAGAACACAGGAGCCGTGGCAATGAGTGCGCATCAGCAATTCCCGTGACGGGCGCCCACATGAAGGCAACCATTTTCTCACCAGAGTTCTGGTGGTTTAAAATAAAAAAACATAGGAACAACATTCAGTGGAAGTGTTTTCAGGCAGAACAATTCTCATCAGTGTCTCAGCCCCAGAGCTCCTCGGTGGCAGGGGCAGGACCCGCACAGCCGGGGAGCACCGCGTCCGGTAGCGCCTCGAATGTGGGCTGAGGGCATCCTGCATTGCTAGCTGCAGCCCCACTGAGTCAATATTTAGTTTACAAATACTATGTCACATCACCCAGAGTCACTTGATGCTGTAATAAAATAGCAGCCCTGTGTAAACAAGAGTTTTGGAATCAAAGTGAGCCGTGAAACCTGTAATAACTGCTAACCATGGTTTTAATTTGGGCTGTGTTTAAATCCCTGGTGATCTCTCAGGTTGGTCAGGATTTGAGAGAACCTCTGCATTTTCTCAGGGCAGAGGAAAGATGTAAAAAGGGAAAAGAAGAAGGGCTACATGCTTGGCTTCTGTGTTACGTGTTTCTACTATGAATACATCAGTCTTGTGACAGAACCCTATCTCGGCGACTTCTCTGTGCAGATGAGTGAAAATCTTGTAATCCTACCATGTCAGATTCTTGGGTAGCAATCCTCATGGTTCCCATACAGAAATCATACTTGGCAGCTCCACTTGTCACACGTAAATACAACCCATAAACCAGCCAGTCAGACACATGCTGGCCTTTTTAAACAAGTACTAGAGACATCAGGCCAGGAGAGGCCACGGTTCACCTCTTAATTACCCCAGTATTTGTCTCCTGAGCCTCCCCAGCATATGATATCTCTTGGCCCATGCAAAATCAGATTGCTCATGAAAACCCCTATTATTAATTATGTTACCAGATTCTCCTCCAATCCAGAAATCAAGTGCTGATACCATCTCCAAAGCTCTTTATACATCCAGCCCTCTCCTGGCATGGTTTCTCTCCCTCAGTTCCATCACTGATCCCAGCTTCTGTAACCCTTAGGTAGTAACAACACCTCTGAGATTCTTCCATACAACCTTAGCCATGGTATGGCATTCTCACACTCACCTTCAGGACCCTTCTCCATACCAGTTTGCCCAGAAAGGCACTCCATTCCTCCATACGGTGAGGCAGTTTATATTTTAGATGACAAGATCCTCAGAACAGGGTCCGTCTGTGACTGTTCAGTGAGGACTCAGCTCTCAGCACAGTGTCAGGCAGGCAGCAACATACAGACCACTGGATCACTGCAGCTGGAAAGGACCTCAGGAGAATTCCAGTGCAATGCCTCCTGCCCAAGGAAGGCCCAAAGTGCATTCTCATCAGCTTTCCAGGCTGTGCTTGTGTTTGATATGCATATGTGTGCATATATCAACATATATACAAACAGTCATATTTATTCTCTGTAAATCCAGGGCACATGCAGTGGTGGGGAAGGAGTAGAATACACAGACTCGTGTCATGTGCCTGCATCCATTCTGATCCAGAACTGACTCACCTCCATTGCTTCTATGCTTTATTTGCCCAAGCCCCATGATGTTCTCATGCTAGAAGCCTGTCCTGGACTCATTTGTGTGGAAAGGCTGCACCACCCATGAGCTACAGAAGATTCTGCATAAGATAGAGGGTAACAAAAGTGGGGTTTGTTCATACAAACCAAGCACACCCTTTCCTAACACAACCACTGGGACCATTTTTTACAAGATCAGACAAATCCACATCAGACTCAAAATGATAAAAAGGTTTTTTTTGAGCTAAATGAAGAGCCAGAGAGTTATTGCAGTGAACACAGGTCATAAAACCCACTAAACTAAAAGCAGAACATTCCCTGTGTGCATACAAACACAGTCTGGAATTCAATCCAAGATGCCCCCCAACAGCTTCTGTAAGTTTAAATCGAGGTTGCCAGGGTCCCTCCTGCCCCAGCCATATGTCCCCACACCTTGCCTTGCACAGGATTTATTTCATCCACGTTTTCAAAGTGTAAAGAAACAGATGTCCCCAGAGGGTGTTGCCTCACAGTACCTGTCCTTTCCCACTGCCTGCAGGCCAGCATGAACCCATTCACACCGGGGTGAGATGAATCCCACCCTCAGTGGATTAAGAGCAGACACATGAGAAACCTCTGAGAGCTGAGATTTACCAGGTAGCTCCTTAACCTGATGCTTGGGATTATTTTCTTTGCCACAACCTCATGATATACAATTAGTGCAACTAGAGCATTATGAGGAGTTTTAGAAATGGTTGAAGAGTTACTGCCAACCACAGGATGACACTGACACCAGCAGTGACATTAACTGTTAATACATTGGGCTGGAAGAATTCTCTGGGCAGTTAAATCTTGCGGCCCCAACACACAGGTCACAGTCAAAGGGATTAAATGACAAGACTTAGTTCTCTACTGTTCTCCTGTCATAAGTCTAGAATGGACACGTAAGTCTATATGGAACAAGGTTAGCCAGGAGAATGCAAAGGAAGAGTAAATCCATGATGTCACCATGCACAGCAAAGGAAAGCAAGCCTGATGGCAGCCACCAGCACCAGGGTTAAATCTGGGAACACTGAGAGAGGAGTTCACAGAAAACAAAGAGAAAAGCACTCCCAAAATAGCCTTGCAACTGTCACCACTAGCTATTGTCAGCATGGCAGGTATGACCTTGCCATTGTGTCTCTTGATCACAGCTCTGCTCTTAATGGGGCATCTGTCACAACCAGCACTACCAAAAATTCCACTTCCAAGTGATGCTCTATCTCCAGCAGCAGAGATTACACTCGTCAGTGAGGTTGGGAACACCAAACAGCTCTTACTGCTGCTTCTGCAAAAACATGGAGCTCTGTTCCTTCCCCTCTCTCTTCTCAGCCCTGGCTGTATATACTAGGATATCCTGCACAGGTGCTTCTGTACCACAAGCCCAGTTTTAAAATCTGTATGCTTTTAAAATCCTTCTGCGAATCTAATTCTGACACTATTGGAACCAGCAGAAAGAGGTAAAAGAGGTTTTAAAGAGAGCAGGGGGAAAGGGAGGGAAATGAGATTAAAAGGGTATTAATAATTTTCTCATCTGATTATTTAGCTACATTGCTTCATTTTTTAACAGCAGTTGAGTCATACTTCTCATGCAAGCAGGAAAAGAGATATGGATTATGTCAGATTTTTCCATTGGAAAAAACCCCACAACAACTCTAAGTACTCAGCAGTATCCATGCCAGTCATCAAAAGAAACCAACAACAAATCTCTTAGAATGATTAGCACAACAAAAAACCCAGCAGAGCACAAGGGAAGACAGGAGTACGTGCAAAGGCATAATTATTTCATGAACATAGCATTTCCAAGATGAAACAGCAGCATGAAATGTCAAGTGGAGAAATGCTTTGAATAGAAGTCACATTCTGAAACTCCACACCTTCATATACGCACTGGGGACATCAACTTATTTAAAAGGAGGCAGAGGTAAATATCTACTACACTAGACTATAGATGGCTTAGCTAAATGTCTGTGCAATTCCTTGTAATTATGAGGAATTCTGCTTTAGCTCTGCAGCCATGGTATTGCCAGTGAATGCTGAAGCACTGCTGCCTGGGACACTCTCTCTGTTTCACTGGGCAGCCCTCAGCATGCCAAAGCTTCCACTCTGCTTCTTTGGGATAAACAGGAACCACTGATGGGAAGAAAGTGAAGGTCAGTTAGAGACTCACACTGTGTTACTGAAATGGGAAGAAAGTGGGAAGAAAGCTACAGTGCTCTGCTTTTACTTCTGCTAGGATGGCAGGCACAGGCACGCAGGATTGATGTCTTTTTGCCCATTTAAAATTTCTAATCAAATTTAGAAGACCAGTAAGGATCACAGACATAAGTATTTCACTGTGCAAAAAGCCACAGAGATCAACCCCCTGTGCCAACACCTCCAGCCTCCTATTATTTGTGCTCCCATGTGTCCAGCAACCTACACTTCATTTGACTCTCATTCAAACAGGATCCAATACAGTGATTTTTCCACTTCCACAGTGCTTTCCTCTGCAGTCGATGCTTTGCCATTTGCATTCACAGACCAGAACACATAGCACTAAACCAGAGACAGCCCACATGGAACTGACTTTAAAATCCAATCTAGATTATCATTTTACTCCCTTCCTTTTCATCATCTTCACTCCCCTAATTCTAACATCATTTTTAATACCCATTATTTTAACAGCAGTTGGAGGCTAATGCTTTGTACCATCTGAGAAGAGCTTGAAATGAGTCCAGTACTTGATCAACTGCCAACACTAAAAATAAAGTCTCTCTGTCACTAAAAAGCAGGGACTGCAAGTTTTCTAATGGTGTAGAGCAGCATTAGCTTTTCAAGTCTCACCAGTTCAGTCCTTCTGACCATGTCATTTCTCTACCACTCAGCCCATGCTCTCTGGCACTGGATCAAGACAGTATATGTGAAATCCTGCCCTTAAATTACTGAGATTTTAGCTCCTGCCAGAAATATCTCTACATTTCATAATTAGAAAGCTCACAAGCCTCTCTCTTCTGTGTGGAAAATGGAAATTTAGCTACTGCAGGTTTGCTTGGCAAAGAAATGTTGTGCTAACAACTGCATTGTTCTTCAGCCCTATAGATGCTACACCAGTGCTAATACTGTACCTATTTACCACAGTTCCTAGAGGCACTTTTCCAATACAAGCAAAATACACATGTGGTTTCTGCCATATTCTCTAAAATTCCAAGATGCAACCTTGGACCAGCTTCAGCCAAACTGATGTGGTCTCCTGCAGCCCAGGGCTGACACTTTCCCAGTTGTCTTGAAGGGCTCTGGAGGCTCTGCCATGTTTTGCTAATGCCAAATGTGAACTAACCTTGTCAGTTATGGAGAAAGAAATAAATATCACTTTTCAGACCACTTGTCAAGGTTACTCCACTTGCACCATCCCTGCCAGAAGGGTGAGATGGGGCAGGAAGGCATGGCAGGGCAACCTGTACTCCAGGAAAGAATCCTCTATGGGAAGAGTCTCTCTAGGTCTTCTCCTAACTATTCAGAGACATGGAAAAACAGCTGCAAATGGTTTTAGCTCCCACTTGGCAAATGAAAGATGAGATTTGTGTTACCTAACTATAGACCTTGAAGACTGAGAGATCTCCAGTGATCACTCTGGACTCTGTTTATGCCCTCCTGTAGTAGGATTTTGCATCAGGCTTTGCTGGCTGAAGGCAAAGCTGCTTTTGTCTTGCCCACTCTCCCCCAGCAAGGGGCATTGATATTAATTTTACCCCCCATGAAAGAGATCCAGGAGCTAAACTGGCTCACAGTGGGACCAGACAAACACTTACACTGGTATGAAAAGCATATGACAAGAACACCAGGAAGGGCAGAGTTAAGACAGTCTTATGCCATGTAACCATTCACTTGGACATCTTGCTTGTGTCAAGACAGACAGCTCATGCTATGTATGGCCCAGGGAAAAACTGTTGTTTTGGGGGTTTTTTCAGAGAAAGCAAAATCACTCCAGGCCAGTATTGATTTCACAGAACCCATCTCTTCCTTACAGATGCCAAAGCTGGGGTGGGAAAAGTACCATGAGCTCCTGAAACACCACCGAGTGCCCAATTAGCATCAGAGTGGATCACTGATTAGATATCTGCTCAAGAAAGCCCAACAACCTTGGTGCTGGCTGACAGGTCTCAATCATGTGAGGGCAATTCCATTCCTGCCATATCCTGGCCACTACAGCCAAGGCATCTTGCTGGCTCCAGCAGCTCCCACACTGCAGGGAGCACACTGCTTGCTTAGGGTCTTAATCTTTCAAAGCAATATTTACTAAATATACTGTTACAGTATTAATCATTTACAGCATTACTTCTAATTTTGTTTTTCCATCCCCACATCTCCATCCCCACTGGGTAATTAAAGCTTGGCTAAGTGACTCAGTGGGGTGCTGCTGAAGAAGAAAGCAAATCTCATTCTGGAATGCATTACAGACAACTGCTGATAGTAAGGCCCTGAAAAAAATAATTCTTGGTCTAGAGAGATCTCCACTTAAGTATCACATTCAGTGAAAGCAACATGCTCCTAAGAAACCCCGAGGAGAACAACAAGGCTCCTGGCAAGCTTAGAAGACATCAACCAGTTGGAAAGGTCAAATAAAACCAACTTTACTGTATCAAGGCAAAAGAAAATTAAAGTTTGAGGAGAACTGAGTCTTCCAGTAGTGAGAAGGCTGTTACGAAAGGGAAAGCAATTGCAACCAGAAGAAAACAAACGAATTTCACTTCATTTGGAAGAAAGCAGAAGTGGGTCAAACACTGAGATGCTTCCAGCTTGCCTGGCACTGGAGCAGGCTTCCAGGGAGATGCAGGCAAGCTCTTTGAGATGATGTTTAGGATTGGATTAGTTACCTGCCTTCTGAAAACAGCTCTGATTAACCTGGCTGTGCCTCAGTGCAGAGGACTGGACCAGAAGGTCTTCTATGATCTCTCCCAGCCAGGCATGGACAACTCTTCAGCTCAGCAGTCTGCCTTCAGCTCCCCCAGCACAGTACAGCCCTTCCCAGACAGATCTGAGAAAGCAAAGGGCAAAAAACCCAAGCAAATACTAGAGGAAGAGCTGCAGCTTTCAGCATTTACAACAGAGGAACTATCAAGGCCCTGCCCAGAGAAGACAAAGGATTAGGAGAGCAGCTAAGAGAATGGAGAAGAGGTGAGTGCTGAGAGGAACTGAGACCAGGCCATAGCAACAAACAGAAGAAAAGATCTGGTAGCTTTGTCAGAAACAGACATCCCCAAATCTCCAAGACTCTCAGGGCTTCAGCACCTTAACACTGTACTTTAAAGGATAACCCTGGAATCAGATTACATTATAATACCTTATTTTCCCTAATGCAGCAATTCTTGTTCTGGACAGGGCTTGAATTTTTAAGTTACCAGCACAATTTGCAGGAAGCTGGGCATAATGTCAGCACATGGATTCCCTCCCAATGACTACAATCAATTCTTTGTTCCTTGTTCACTTTCTGCAGTACTGAACAATTTTCTTAGAGATTAATAGCACCTAAACAAAAAAGAAAATAACAGATTTTGTGTACAAAATTGTAAACTGCAGAGCACTCAATACTCAAAATATCCATAAAGACAATATTTAGCCATAAACATAGAACTCCTCCTATAGCAGCTATTAATAAGGGATCAAAAATAACTCGTGCAATATGCTCTGAAGTTTAAACCTTGGCTCTTCTGGCATACAGGCTGGCACAGTCCTGAAGTCTCTCATCAAGAGACAGACATATTTACCACTTATCTTTTTCAGCGTGAGGGAATGCTTGTTCAGAATAACTCAAGTGATATCAATTTAAAAGACAAACCATTTAGGGCTGCAAAGGTCAAATTCTGTTTGTCAGTTCTCCAAGAAAGGAAAGAAAAGCAAGTGCAAACTGTGAAGTGAAGATGAAATCCACCCTTTGCAAGAATACCTGTTCAGTCAGACACAGCCATTCAGGCTGCTGCAAACCAGGAACAGAAAGGTCCCTGGATGGAAAGCTCTGAGGAGCTCCAGGGAACTATTGCTGCCTTTCAGCTTTCCCCCAGATTAGGCTGAGAGAAGGTGAGACAGAGTCTGGGAAACAAATGGCAGTGAGTAGGCAAGTAGGGAGACAAGGAGACTGGAGACAAGCTCCATAGCTCCAGGGCAGTCCAAAACCTCTGGAGCACTTTGGTCCCCAAAGCATCCGGGCTGCTGGGGAGCTGCACATGCACCCAGGGGATGCCAGAGCAGCCAGCACATGGTGAAAGTGCCCAAGAACAGCAGACAGGAGTCAGATCCCACCCAGGACTAAAGGAATACAAAACAAGTAGTCACACACTGCTCTTTTCCTCACTGGTTCCTTCTCATCCCAGCCAGAGGCTATTCAGCTTGGTCCAAGGGAAGCACTTTGTCTGCCACAACTGGTTCTCCCCTCGCAGCCCTGCTGGCTGAAATGATGGTCTGTAACCCATGGGACTTGCTGAGTCCTGCCTACCAGCCAGGCCTCCTCACCTGCTGGCAGGAGCAGAGCTTTGTCTGCACGAAGGTTTGGCTCTCAAGGTTACTTCTGAAACCCCAGCTCCTCTGCAGAGCACATCTCTTGCTGGGCACACAGGACAAAGAGCCCTGTCCATCTTCCTGAGCTCCTGTGGGTGCTGAGTTTACACAAAGCTGGACCCTCAGACATGCTTTTTGCAAGGACACAAGTTCTTGTAGCTGATCCACAGTGACCAAGCAGCCATCACCCATGGCTACAGCTGCTCATCCCCCCTTCCCCCAAGAGCCCAACCCATACGCTACTGCCTCCTGCACCCCCTTTCCATACTCAGAGGGCTGTGAACAGCAGATAATATTTGAAGTGCAGAGATTAAATTGGTAGCTGGACTGAAAACAAAAAGGGCTCTGCTAAAGTGGACTCACAAGCAAAAAAGGACAGTTCAGCTTGCTTAACAGCATCTTCTACAGTGTCAGCCACTCTGGACAGCCTTTTTCAGCAAGCAGAAGACAATTGCTTTGCCCATTTTTAAATTAAGGCATCCAAGAAAGATAAGAGAACACCCCTAGCCTTAAGAGCCACTGAAGTCTGTAGTGCAAGATGGTTAAGAAGCATTTTCCAAAGTGGAGGTAAGAAAAAGAAATCCACAATCATCATCTCCCTTGGGCAGGACTACTTCTCATTGCATGTCTACACCTGAATTAAAGAGGTCACGACATGCCTTAAAACTGAACTGGTGCTGACAGATAAGCAATTTGGAACCCTTGGTTAAGTCATCCTGCAAGTTTGCACCAAAATGTAAGGAAGGCATTGCAGGTATGAGATGATAGCAATTGCTCACTAACCACATTCCTATGAGACTGAACTCTGAAGAAGCTAAGAGACAAGTCAACCAGAAAGCACCCCTCCTGTTTCCCTCCTGGCAGGGACCTCACCTTACAACTTAAATATTTTAGAAGAGGGGAAAAAAATAATCAAGGAAATCAGGAAAGTGCTCTAGAAATGTTTAGTTTGGTGCACACAGGAGTGCCTGAAAGTCACTGCAAAGAGCTCCAGGCAGGTGAGGCTGAAGTTTCACCCAGAAGTACAGAACCCTGCAGCTGAACAATGGGATGGGCAAGTTTTGGAAGGAACAGAGGACAGTGCCCAGGAAAAGCAGTCAGGTCCAGAGCCCCAGGCCAGGTACCAGAGGGTCTCTGGATCACTTTTGGGACCAGGAAGGGTGCAGACATGGCTAAGGAGAGAGCTAGGTGATGTCACTGCAAAGTCACTGTCATTTTTCAAAGGTCATGGTGCCAAAGGGAGGTTCCTGATGACATGTGAACATCACACATCACAAAAGAAGGATCCAAGGAACTACAGGTCTGTCTGTCCTACCTTAGTCCCTGGAAAGGCTATGTAGTAAATCTTCCTGAAAGCTACTTCCAGCTGCATGCAGGAGGTGGTGGTGACAGGGAACAGCCAGCATGGATGTACCAGTGGCAAATCTTGCCTAACTTGATTGCCCTCCATGACAAGCTGGCAGGTACACACCTTTGACACCCTCACACACACCACTCTTAATAGGCAGATTGGTGACATCAGGACTACAGAGGCAGACAACAAGGTGATGGAAAACTGTCTAGAACATCAGGCTCAAGAATCACAGACAGAATCACCCAACAGAATTGGGTGATCAGCTCAAAAGGTGACCAGTCATGTGAAATCCATCCGGCAGCTGATGACCAGTGGCCTCCCTCAGGGGTGGTACTAGGGCCAAGACAATTCAATATCTTTATTAACAAATTAACACCAATTATGGGACAGAGAGCACTTTGAAGAAGCTTGCAGATGGCATCAAACTGGCTGGCAGGGCTGGAGCAGGAGATCCTCCTCAGAGAGACCAGCACAGGCTGGAGAAGTGGCCTGACAGAGATCTGGTGAAGGTCAACCAAGGCAAATGGAAAGTCCTACCCTGGGACAGACAAACTGGAACAACAGACTGGGGCACCTGGCTGGAAAGCAGCTCTGCAGAAGACCTGCCAAGCTCTCAGGATGGCAGAGCAGGCAGATGAGAGGCAGTCAAGATAAATGCTTCTATGGACTATCAATATAAGTGTCTGGAAGAGACTCTGAGACACAACATCGACTTTCTGCTTCTCAAAAGTCTTTGAAACGAATATTGAACACAACTTCTACCTTTCAAAGCTTGTGCACAGTACACAGAATCCCCTAAATGCTAACAAGACCGATGGGAATATCAGCACACAGTAAGTTTTGCTGGCTGGAGCATGGTGTAATTCAGTCAGCTTCCTTCAAACACAGTAAAGGAGCATGAAGTGAGGCAAGAACTGACAGCCAGCATCAAGTGATGAAATAAGCTCTGAAGGCTTAACCTAGATGCTACCTCCTTTGGAAGCAAGACAGCAGCACTTTATAACCATCGTTTGAGAGCACTATTTCAACTCTGTATTTATAATTCTGCTTGGAACACCTGCTTAAAAAAAAAACACTTCTTGCATTAAAAAAAAAAAAAAGGAACATGTGGTAATAGGCTGGATGCTGGATGGTAGCATTTTGTCATACCAGCCCTGTCAGCATCACTTGGAATGTTCACCAGAAGACTCAAGCAAGGGCATGTGGTCTGTTAGCACAGGAACTTCTGCATGCATGATCACATCACTTTAAAAAAAAAAAAAAATTAAACCACACTTGGGAAGTCAGTAGTGTTTGTGTGGTCACATGTGCAGTTAAACTCCTACCTGGGGTCAGGATATGCACCTCTTCCCCAACAGGTGTAGGTTGTGCCATTGCAACCAGTTAGCTCACAGTTGGTTGTTATCCACAAAACCACCAAACCTGTCTACACCAGAGAGCACATCCTCTCACTTGCAGAAACCAGAGAGCAAATGGGGTAAAAAAAAAAAAAAAGGCTTGTTAGGTAAAACTTAGAATACCTCATCCTCCAAATCTGCAACTGTATTTAAGGTAAATCTGATTATTTCTGTTGACAGAGGCAGGGTCTTTGTTAATGATGCAGCTGAGAGCAGTGTCCTGGCTGCACCAACACAATTACAAGCAGCCCCATCACTCACAGCCAGGGTCAGGGTTCACCTGCCCCACAACCTTCCCTGGCAGAACCCCCATTAACACGTCTCGCACGCAGGATCGAGTTGTCACTCAAGACCAGTCCATAATTAATAGTTGTTTTGGGTGAGGCTGGCAATTCATACAAATTGAAATCCTGGAAGAGGGAGAGAAACCCTGCTTCATGCTTTGACTTCAGAATGAACCCTTGCAGTGTCTCAGGAGGCAGCAGCTCAAGCACAAAAACCAAGAGGGTTGATTCGGTGCAGCTCTCTGTGCGGGCTCTACCACCTTCAAGCTGCTTTACATCCCTTTGGGTTGTGGTATTGTATTTACAAGTCCAAACTAAACAGATGTAAGCCAGGTTAGGCCACTGGAGCCCACACACAAAGTTTCACCAGCTCAGTGTATCACTACTCACCTCTTGCTACAGGAGCAGTTGTGTTTAGACAAGGGCTGGTACCACGCGTTGCTGCTACCGCATTATTTCAGAAGTAAAAAAGCATCAAGCTCTGTAACAAAATCACATTAACTGCCTAAGACAGTGAGGAATGACAAATTATAAATAGGAGGTGGCTTCAGACAGATTCCAGAAATGGATGGTGAGCAATCACTGTGGCAAACCAATGCCCCGGCTCAGAGTATCAGAGAAGGGCCAGGTTTAGTTTTACCTCGAAAAGGCAGCGACACATAAAAGGCTAATGGCAGGTGGTCATTCTGCATTCTGGACATTTCACAAAGATTTATGAGTGGGGCTGAATATTGGAAAAGCAATGCTGAAACTGCTTGTGTCCCTCTGCAAGGTCAGCTTATTGTATTATGGAAACATTTCTAGTGAGACTCTTATGAGTTAAGACTACTTTGGTTTTTTCAGCTTCAGAAAACAAGCCACTAAGAAAAAATATCATTAAAAAAATTCACACCATTTATCCCTAGAGTGAAGTTTCACATCTTTTCAGATGAGCAAAGACTGAAAGAGATTAAAGCTGGAAGGAGACTGATCTTTCAAAAATTTGTTTGCCTTGGAAATATTTAACAAAAGTGTACATACATGTATTTTCTAAAATACTAGTAATTTGTAAGTGCTGAACATCATCATTATTATGAACTAACGCTGTCATGAGAACTTGTGTAGGTGTCTGAATCAAGAATTTTGATGTTTGTGGCTGTCAGCAGGTTGAGGAAGAGAGGCTGACTCTTGGGATTTGGCTGTCAGCAGCGGGGATATCATTCTCATTAGCTTGGGAACCTAGAAAAACAAATTTCATCTGAAAAACATGTTTTAGGAATCAGGTATTTGAGAATGGTCCTGTTTCCACATCACTCAAGGAGGTCTGTTCCACCACAGTAAGAGATGCTCTCCTCTCTGGAGTGAAGGGAGGAAATAAAATCAGTCACCTCTAGGCTGGAGCTCCATCACAGTCAGGCTCTGAAAATTCAGCTCCAGCAGCTCGGGCAGGTCACGTCACCCTCCAGTTTCAAGAAGCTGACAGCAGCTTGAAAACGTTCCCCTGCACAGGCCTGCATGGCCTACACTCACCATGAAGCTGTTCTTAAATCTGAAGTGAGCCCCATAAAAATAGGCACCTAAATCCCCACCAAATCATTCCCTCAAAATTCTTACAACCTGAAATGTTCCTGCTGAGGCAGACCGAGCACCTCCTCCTGCGAGCTGCACCTTTCATCCCTGTGCAGATCAGTTTGCTGCAGCCCAATAAAGGAGATTGCAGGGACAGCTGTTGCACCTCCCTTCAGAAGGACAGCTGAAAATAAACTACAGGCTCAGTTCCCAGGATTTATCCTGGGCACCTTCACCGTGCTGGGGCCATACCATTGCCACTAGGTCAAACAGTTCACTTGTTGGACAGCTTGCAAGTGCAGGGTGGGGGCTGCCAGCTCTTGAAAGGGTCTGGCTATCTTGTTCATTTCTTTTTTTATCCAAACCCCATGCACAAACATATTTTTTTTAAAAAAAGCAGAGCAGAAAATTCAGAGTGTTCAATGTTCCCCCTGCTCTCTTTTTTTATTCAAAAGTTAGAAAGAAAAAAAATATACCTCAATTTATACAACCACTTACATAATGTTCCCTCTTCCCAAGCTTCTTTGAAAGATTCCTCTAGCATGCACAGTCTGACAGGCTAGCATACCAACCCAAAAGTCTTCTATCTTAATATTAGTTATTATCTCTGCATATTACAACACAGAGCACTTAAGATGTCTCACAAGCCCTGCAGTACCTCATCTGAATTCTATCTCCAAACCTGATTGTAACAGAAACAACTCCTGGCCCCCAACACCTAATGTTAAAATAAGCAGGAGGCATTATAAATTGTAAATACTACCAGGCTGATGGCAGTTTTGTCTAGGTTACAGCTGAGAGAGTTGTGCACATAAAGGTTGCCTTTTATGTTTCAGTAGGTTTCAGCCATGCCAACAGGAACCAGGAGACACAGCTCTGGAACAGCGACCGTTCCAGGCACTGCATTCACTGCTCATTCCTGCATTTTTTGCTGAGCCAGCCTCCAATCTTATCAAACAATGTTGATTCAGACAAGTATGCAGCATTAAAGGCTTGTCTCCATCTCTAGTGCAGGCTCAAGAATTTTATTTGTGAAAGTCAGAAAGCTTTCAGCATGTATTAAGTAAGTATAACAAGCTTTCCCTAAAATACCTTCATTTCCACGTGGGGCCAGAGCTCTGGGCTGCCGTGGAACTCTTCCATATACAGCACTAAGGAACCAGGGTGATCACTTCTAGCTGCTGCCATAAAGGAAGTTGTAGCTGAAAATTCCCTAAGTTCCCTTGCTCACTGTTTATGGGGAGCAACAGAGCTTGACAGCCCAGCGCTAGATAGGATAAACAGAGACTGAGGAAGGAAACAATGAAGATATGCATTTCCCATCACAAATATCCATCTGCTTACTGAAGCAAAGTTTCCTCCCAGCATCCAGTAGCTGAGTGAATGCTGGGGTTGGCTTCACTTCCCAGAGCCCAGCTAACCAGCTGAGAAATGGCCCTTAACCCAAACAAAGTTCCTCCAGTGGCTGCAAGGAGCAGCAGCTCTCTGAGCCTCTCACTCCTTTCAGTTTGAGGTTCATTTGTTTAGACTGGAGTTAATTCTGCCCACTTAGGAGACTGTTTTGAAACAGAGATGTAAGGGACAGACAATTGACCTAAGCCCACAGGGACAAAACATCAAGTCAAAAAAGGGACTGAGTAAGCTAAAGCAAGAAAAGAAAAGCGTTAGGTTGGTAAAACAGCACTTCAGATTTTTATTAGCTTTATCTAGTAAATTCCTGCTGCACTGAAAGTAGCTTCCAAGCTTTCTCACTTCATTTGGAGTACATACTATTGTACTCCCGTTTATAAGTGGAAACCCAAAAAAAGGTATTTCACCTGCCCTAGTGATAAGCCTTATTTTTGACAGTGTCATATTTCAGTTTGATGAGCAGCATTAAATACAGTACAAACAGCTTGCAACTTCTATTTTCACTGGCAGAAGCATACCTTCAGAAAGAAACTTCCACTGCAGTAGAAAAGGTATGACCCTCCCTCGACAGCTTTCTCTTCCTAGGATGAATGTATTTTTAGGCACTGCAGGCATCCAACCTTAAAAAACACACTCTGATTTATGACACTATCATCACTGGTTAAAAGATCACAAGATAAACTACCTCCAAGTACAGCTGTGATCTCCCAAACACATGCATACGGAGCACCTGAACACTTCATTCAAGACTCTTTCATGCCCCTGGATGTTGTGTTATACCCCCACATCTCAGGGCTAAAGCTAACTTTTACCTTTTGTCAGCTCAGGCACTCCTGTTGCCATGTCAGCACTCTGCATGGGTAATGCCTGTTGGATCTAGCCCACTTACCCTGTAAAACAGCTCCAGGCTGCTTCAGTCCCAACCTTTTGCTTCATACTCCTAGCAGTGATGTCCTAGCTAAAAACACCATCAATCCCCACAGAAATCCTCTCTTCCTTCACCTCAGTCTCCCTGATTTTGTTCCAGGGTTAGCCCCTCGATCTTTCCTCCAAGTCTCCAGTTTGCTGTGATTTGGGAGGGTGGTCTGGAATGTGTTCCCCCAGCTCTGTTTTTAGACTGTCTGAAAACTCTGCTGCCTTCTGCTCTGCTAGGACTCCACACAGTGCTTGGAAGTGAGTAAAGAGCCAATCTGCTGAGCAGCAACCGACCTTAGTGTGACATGGATGCTGCTTTATAAAGCTCTGAAGAGCTGCTAGACCTTGCCTGCAGTTTCACAGTTCTAGCTCCAAGGCAGGAATAACTGAAATTGGGACTGCCAGAGAGGTACAGCCCCTATCTGCCCCAAAATCACTACACAAAGTACCTGACTTTTCATGAAACAGCTTCTGAATCACCACAGGTGCCCAGCAAATCTAAAAAAACCCAAGTGCCAAGCTACTTTAAGAGTACTGTAAATGACAGGAACTCAGGAGCTATTTCACGAGCAATTTGCTTCTCTGTGGAACAGGCAAAAAAAACATCAAGTAAAGCATCAAAGGGCAGACAAAGGATAAACAATTTTTTCTGTTGTCATAATTTGCAAACTGGTCTTTAAAGACAAACAAACATTACCTGTTATCTTCGGAGATGCCTTTTTAACTAGTAGCATCAGAAATTTTTTTCCCTTACGACTGAATTTTCATGAAATTTCACCCTTCAGCTTCATCTGTTGCTCAGGAGGGCGAGAAAGCATTTCATGCCACTTCCCCCCAGCTGCAAGCACTAAAGTTCAACTGCAACCAATAGTTTGTTCACAGAATTACTGAGGCTGGAAAAGACCCCAGATCATCAAGTCCAGCCTATGACCTATGAATGTTTGACCTACTGTCAGTAGTTGTCTTGATGATGTTCACGGAAAATTAATATCCCCCTTTCCATTCTGCATTAGACACCAAATCATTCCCCAAAATACACAATATTCAATGAATTAAGTTAATCACTGATAATAGAGGATTGATGTTCATGCAGAAGCAGTTACCAGGCACTGAGATAAAGACACATGTATGACTAAAGTCACAGTACAGATAAGACCCTGGCCTGTGGGGCAGGCTTATGCTGTGTCTGATGTCTCCAAAGAGGAGGATGATATAAGCTGCAGGCCCAGAAACACCACTATAAGTGAAAAAGTTATTTTCAAAATACGGCTTCATGGCTATAAATAGCAAAGAGAGCTTCTCACCCAGCAAGTACACAATGGCTCTAAGTCACAGTGGCCCAGACACCAGAAAAAGTGTAATTTTACCTTTGTTGAATGCCACACAACATTTGGGGCCACTGTGCTCTTCAAACAAGCAAACCCAATTGGTAAAACTGGTGTGAGGTTTTGTAGCAGCAGAAGCTGGCTTTGACAAATAATTAAGTCAATTGACTTTGTTAACCCTTCCCTTACCTAAAAGACATTTGCTTGTACAGAACAAGTCTCACTTAAGTTCTTTAACTGAGCCTTCTCCTCAACAAAGCAAACTCTTTGCAATGTGTAGCATTTCCTTCCTCACTATATGGCTGTTTGGTTTTCCAGGTGTTAAATGAGAGCAGACTGTCCCTCCCACCTGCCCTGTATCTCATAATATTATGTTTCTAACACTAGGAGAAGTCAGTAAAAAACTCTTCCTCTCTACTACATACATTTCTTTTGTTAACCAGCAATCTGGGAACCCACAACCAAACCGTGCCACAGCTGAGACTTCAACCACAGTAACATTCCCCAGGTAATATGAAAACAAACCTGTTTTGGATAGATTCAGTGAAAAAGAACTCAAAACAACCTCTGCAACCAAGATGATGACAAACATTTTTATCCAATGCAGATTTATAGACTCAAAATGCACATGTACAACAAAACCTCTAACAAATCAGTGTTTGTTCCATTTGGGTGTGGGAGAACATCTCAGCACTGTGGTGTTGGCTGAGATAGGCAGATGAGACAAAGTAACATCACTGGGACATTGGAACAAAGCTTTTATTAAATGAAAGGGTCAGTCTCCCTTCCTGTAAAGTTTCTAAAGAAAACCATCACCAGCAGAACTGCTTGTGCAGATAGCATCTGCTCCACTCCTCACTCATCTAAAAGCCTTCCCAAGCATCCAAGCCCTGGGTGTTCTGTTCAATACGTTACCTGATACCTAGTTCCTGAGACACATTTCTTTACATATACAGAATTATATTTGCAGCCTCCTTGTCAATATATGGCTTCTCAGAGATGGGAGAAGTCTGACCTTGCAGAGACAACTGTCCATTGTCTGATGAGTTTAATGCACTTCACGATGCACTTTTAGCCAAATGTCACATTATATGCATCAGCAAGATACCCAGTTAATTCCAGAGATCATAATCAATCCTGGCTAGAAATCCCTCATGAAGCCACCCCAAGTCTACCATACTTCTACCTGCCTTACATATTATTATCTAAATGTGTTCACCCTGTGTTGGAGATTAATTAAATTTATTTACCAGGAACAAACAAAACAAAAAACCAACCAACCAAACAAAAAAAAAATAAAACCACAGAGCCATTCCGGAGTTCACTGCTTTGCCAGCTCAAGTCTTATACAGCCTGATGGTCTATAGGTTCCTATGCTCTTTACCTCACAACTTATTTTTGGAACTCCAGTACAAAATGAACAAATATCACTGCTCACTGAGAGCCACAAGCAAGCTTGTGAGCCAAGCTTTTAAAGATTCTAAATGCTTCAGTGCAGTAGTATCAGCCCAGCAAAGAAGAAAATTTAATCAGCTCAATTACTGTCCTGCTATTTGTGCTATTAAAGCATTGTTTTTTACAAACACATTATTTCCAGATATTGTTCTTGGACTGTGCTTCTTTTCCCAGTCCTGTCATTACACTTAGTTTAATCTACAAGATCTTAAACTAAGAAAATTTTCTTCCTGAGGCTGGCCTGGATTCAAATGAGATTCATTTCACTGACCAGATGCAGCAGCCTGGGACACTGATTTCACATGCCCTGCTAAATTCTGAATCAGTCTTGGATGGCAACAGGTTTTCCAATATTAAGGGGTAGCAATTTCACATGCTCCCTTACATTCCTCTCTTTTACACAATGACAGCAGCAGCTACAGATGAAACACAGCACATGTTTCTAGGCAGGAAAAGCTTCACCCCTCTGAAGGTAACTTCTGCAACCACTTCTGTATGTGCTCTTCAGCACATTTAGAAAAATATTAGTGGAATATAGTCACTTATCTGAGCTGCGGGCAGCCTCTGGTCTCTGCAAAGGTTTGTTTGGGGAGTTTCAAGGCAACTTTGATATAACACAAACCCAGAAGCCAACGAGACACTTCTGACCTTGCAAAAACCGCACTGCCCACGGGACGTTTTCCAAGTCCTGATGCTATTTCGGCAGACCCCAAGCACAAAGGCAGAAGTTTTCCAAAATTAATAAATTAGCCACTTAGCCAGGCTCGCGGCTCTGCCAGCCCCATGCTTTATTTTGCTAATTAAACTATTTAATAACCCTGGGAGAACTCGGCACAGCAAGCTGCTCGACTGGAACATGCCACCACGCTCCCTTCCCAACTGGGTCTCCGCTTCAGACACCCGCTGAATATTCAGGACCAGGCTCAGATCAAAGCTTTCTCTCACGGCTTTGTTTATAAACACCGCTGCAGGTATCGCTCAGACCCCGGGTCCCCCCCTCTCCTCCGGGGCTGAGGGGGGGGCAGTGCCCGTGTCCCCTGCCCGCCAGCCCCGGGAGGTCTCGGGGAAGCCTCGGACGAAGGGAAGGAGCCACCGGGCCGCCCCCTCCCCGGGCCCAGTTCCCCGAACCCGGGCTGCCGGTACCTGGTGTAGGGCTGTCAGCCCGTCCACGTTGGTGGTGTTGATACGGGCGCCGCGGCCCAGCAGGCGCTTCACCTCCTCGGTGTCCCCGCTGGAGCAGGCGGCCAGGAAGACGGCGCCTTCCTCGAAGCGAACGCGGGACCCCCCGGCGCCGCCGTGCCTGCTCCGGCCGCCCCCCGCCGCCACCGGCTCCTGCTCCGTCAGGGAGCCCTTCCAGCGCCGCAGCTGCTCGGCCCGCCGCAGCCGTGCCGATTCGGCCCGCTTCCCGCCCAGGTGCTCCGGCTCCGACATCGCCGCCGCCGCACTGAGGCGCAGGGAGCGCCGCGCCTCAGCCGGGAGCGGGGCGCAGCGCCCCCGCCGCCATCTTCGCTACGCCCCCGCCGCCGCCGCCGCCGCCGCGCCCGAGCCGCCCGCGCCCCGCGGCATGCCGGGAGATGTAGTTCCCGTGCGCGACGCCGCACCTGCCCGCGGGGCGGACACAACTCCCGGCAGCCCCCGCGAGCGCCGCACCTGGGACCGAGCCGGGACTACAACTCCCAGCAGCCCCCGCGCCGCCGCCATGACTGTGTGCTCCCGGCAGCCGGCAGCTGGGAGTCCCCATTTCCTTCTTTTCAGGCTCTGAATTTCCTTAACTGCTCTGTTACGAGTAACCGCTTTATTTATAAAATAAAATAACCTTCTAGGATGACTTAGATTTGTTCTTCTCAGTCACACCTGCCAGCAGCATCTTTGCCTGCAGTTAAAAACATACAAATTTCTGGGCACTGCAAAATTCTGTTCCACCAGCAGCCAGGAGAGCTGAGGTAGATCCATGCAGGGCTTGAACAGTTGGTGAACTCCACTCGCTTTGAAGGTTTTGATTTCCTGTGGGTACTGATGGTATTGTTTCAAACTCTAAATGGCAGTTTTGATGCCTTGATTGGTTCTGGTCACTCTTTTTGGCACCTCTGATCCCAATCCATTGTCCCAAGGCTGGAGCAGCTCTGGTCCTGCCGCCAGGCTGAGAGTTGGGGGTGTTGAGGCTGGAGAAGAGAAGGCTGCAATGGGGAGACCTTAGAGCACCTTCCAGTGCCTGAAGGGGCTCCAGGAAAGCTGGGGAGGGACTTGGGACAAGGGCCTGGAGGGATGGGATGAGGGGGAATGGCTCCGAACTGGAAAACAGAAGATTGAGATGAGATCTGAGGAAGAAATTGGTGTGAGGGTGCTGAGCCCCAGGTTGCCCCCAGAAGCTGTGGCTGCCCCATCCCTGGCAGTGTTGAAGGTTGGATGGGGCTTGGAGCAGCCTGGGCTGGGGGAGGTGTCCCTGACCATGGCAGGGGTGGCACTGGGGGAGCTTTAGTCCCTTCCAACCCAAACCAGTCTGGGGTTCAATGATAATTCTGTTTGAGAAGGGCAATGGAGCTGGGGAAGGGTCTGGAGCAGAAGTGTGACCAGGAGCAGCTGAAGGAGCTGGGGGTGTTCAGCCTGGATGCTGTGGTTTTGACCCATCTGGTATCACCCCGACTTCTGCTTGTTCACCTCTCCCATACCCCCATCTCCCCATCCCCCCATATGACAGAGAGGAGAAAATCCACCTTAAAGTTTGTTAATTGAGACAAAGATGGGGTGGTTCCATTCCCCAGTTGTGCTAACAGGCAAAAAACAAGTTCAACTTGGGAAAGAAAAAAAAATGGAACTAATTTAATCTGCAAGGGAAAGAGAAAACGTGGCCAGATCTTAATATCTTCTTCCCCCACCCCTCCCTTTTTTCAGGGTCCAGATCACTTCACTGCTGCTTCCCCTCAGGGCTCAGGGACACGCAGGGGGGGTTCAGGGTCAGTTCCCCACCTGGGGTTTCTGCCACTCTTTCCTCCTCAGGGGGTGGACTCAGGTGCTGAGGGACAGGGGTTAGTGGTGGCCTTGGCAGTGCTGGGGGGATGGTTTAATGGGATGTCTTGAAGGACTTTTCCAGCTCCAACCATTCTGTGTGGGGCTCTCCAGTGATGCTGTGTGACCATTCCCCACTCCAGGCTGCGTGAAGCTGAGCAAATGCTCAACTCTTTCTGGAAATCCAACTGGAGTGGGTAAAATTCCCAGTTACAGCCTGCATCCTGAGCTGGCTGGGGAAGCTCCCGGTGTCCCATCCCACTGTGACACTAGATGGCGTGGGGACCCAGGGCACAGCTCAACCTCCAGCCCTGAGAGGACACGGGAATCCTTGCTGTGGGAACTTCTGATCCCCTGCACCCCCTGTTGAGATGCTGTTGAGATAGATGGGGAGGCTGCAGCGAGCAAAATGGTGAAATTAGGAAAATGAGACAGAGCAAAGGGAAAGGACAGCCAAAGCCAGCACATCCACTGGGAGTGAGTGTGGTCCAGGACGTGCTGGGGAGGGGACAGGACTGGACAACACTCACTGTCTGTGGATGGGTTATGTACTTCACATCCCCAATCTCCTCCTACGAGCAAGATTCCTTTCTGAAGCTGACAGCCAGAATTGTTTGGGTGGGAAAAGACCTTAAAGATCATCAAGTCTGACGACTTATGTAGCTCTGCTGAGTCAAGTGTTAAACCATATCCTCCAGCACCACATCTCCACAGCTTTCACATTCCCCCAGGAATGGTGATTTAACCACCCCTGCCCTGGGCAGCCTGGGCCAGGCCCTGGCAACCCTTTCCACGGAGAAATTGCTCCGCAGCTCCAATCTAAACCTCCCCTGGCACAACTTGAGGACAAAAGTTCCTCTCATCCCATCCCTTGTTCCTTGGGAGCAGAGCCCGACGCCCCCTGGCTCCAACCTCCTCTCAGGGGGTGTCAGAGAGCCAGAAGCTCTCCCCTCAGCCTCCTCTGCTCCAGGATCAACACCCCCAGGGCCCTCAGCTGCTCCTGGGCAGAGCTGAGCTCCAGACCCTTCTCCAGCTCCATTGCCCTTCTCTGGACACTCTCCAGCCCCTCAATGTCCTCCTAGTCATGAGAGACCCAAAAATCAACACAGGATTCAAGGTGCACTCCATCTCCCCTGAAGAAAAGAAATAGATGATCATGAGCCTCTGAAACTTTACAGCCCCTGCCTCACGCTGCTGGGAAGCCAGTGAAAGGGGCAGCTCTGTCTGAGTCTGCTGGAAGCATCTCCAGCATCATCTCAAGCACCCTGTGTTACACACATCCTCTGAGTCATCTGGCAGAGGCTTCCCAACCTCCAAGGAAAAGGATGCTCATCCCTGTATGCTGTGGTGATGTCAGCTCTGGGCTATGACTTTAACTCTCTATATGACCTCAGGGAACCCTTTGAAAGGTCTGTGGACAACACAACCAATTGCACTGGGTGGTATCAAGGTGCTCATGTCACCATCCTCTTCAGAGTGTCCCAATCTGCATCATGGCCCACTCTGTAATATAGGTGAACCCTGTTATCTGAGACCCACACATCCCCTTCAGTGGGGCCTCGAGCACCTGGTTAACCATAGAATCATAGAATTCCCAATGTCACCTCTTCCTAATGTCCCCAGTGATGAGGTGACCTGCTGTGCTCTGAGCTGTTGGATGGGCCATGCCCAGCAGCCCAGGGTCCTCCAGGTCACTTCTGCTCTGCTTGTTGGTGCTTGGTCAGGGGGTGGGATCCCCCAGCAAGCCCCCAGATGGCCATTCCTGCAGGTGGTGCACACAGCATGGCACCTCCAGCAGCTGCAGGAGAAAAGGCATCCTGGTCCTCTGCAACAAAAGCTTTCCTTGCACACAAGACATGAGCAGCACATTCTCCCCTTGTAATCCCTATCCTTTTCCTGCCTTTCAGGCCTTTATTCAGGACCAGGAAATTCTTACCCAGAGGTCAGGGCAAAATTACTGTTGAATCTAATGCCAAAGTTTTCCAGGTCCAAAGGAAGCACCTCCCTGCCTCTGCTCCCCTCCTTTCCTCTCAGTTTCCCAGTGCACTCTCAGCAGCCACACCAACCCTGGCTCCTCAGCCCTCCTGCACATGGGCTGCCCACCCAAGGTGAGCTGCTCAGAGGAGGAGAATCAGTGGGAAGGGTCCCACGATCCCCGGAGAGCAGCAGACAGTCTCTTCCTGCCTTGTTTCCTTTAATGCCTACTTACATTTTTTCAAGTAGGAAAAGGCCAGCCCAGGCAAGAAAAATTAAATAATAACCTACTGCAGGGGTCAGAAAGTCCTCATGGAGCACTGCTACCCCAGGGACTCCCAGGACAGAGGCTCAGGCTGGGAAGCAGCTACAGATAGAATCATAGAATCATAGAATCATAGAATCATAGAATCATAGAATCATAGAATCATAGAACTGTCTGGGTTGGAAGGGACCTCAGAGATCATGATGTCCAACCCTTGACCCACTGCTGCAGTTGCTAGACCATGGCACTGAGTGCCACCTCCAGGCTCTTTTTAAATATCTCCAGGGACGGAGAATCCACCACTTGACTGGAAAGTCCATTCCAATGCCTGACCACCCTCTCCGTGAAGAAATTCTTTCTAATATTCAACCTAAACTTCCCCTGGCACAACTTAAAACCGTGTCCTCTTGTCTTGTTGAAAGTTGCCTGGGAAAAGAGCCCAACCCCCCCCTGGCTCCAGCCTCCTTTCAGGGAGTTGTAGAGAGTGATGAGGTCTCCCCTGAGCCTCCTCTTCTCCAGGCTGAACACCCCCAGCTCCCTCAGCCTCTCCTCACAGGGTCTGTGCTCGGGTCCCTTCACCAGCCTGCTTGCCCTGGTAAAACCATTCCCTTCTCCTAGCTCCCCTTCCCGTGGAGCTGCTCCTGGAAGGGATTGCCTTCTGCTGGCCTCCAAGTATCGGTGATGGAGCACTGACGGACTGAATCTTCTCTGAATCTTCTAGAACACCAACACTCCCTGAGAGGGGAGGCTCCCGGGGGCAGGGGTCGAGGTGGGGCTGGGGCCGGGGTGATCCGGGAGCCGGGGCTGAAGCTGGGGGTGGCTGTGGAGCAGTTCGGGGGCTGATACCGGTGTCGGGGCCGGGGTGGCTCTGGGACCCGTCCCTGCTCTCCTCTGCAGGGCCCTGAGCGGCGCTGGGCTCCTCCGGGCCGGGCCGGGCCGGGCCGGGCTGATGTCACGGCCACCGCCCCACGACCCGCCTTCCCCCACCGCCCACAAAAACCGCGGGCAGCTGCCACCCCCAGACCGCTTCGACACCGACACCGATCCCCATCCTGATCCCCATCCCCATCCCGGCCCGGCTACAGGTAGGAGCGGGACCGGGGTGGCCGGTGGGTCCCGCGGGACCGAGTGTCCCGTCCCGTCCCCCCTTCCCCCTCCCCGCGGCGGAGCCTCCGGGGGTGCCTCGGGTCGGGCAGAGCCCATCGGTCCCGCTGCCCCCCGGCACCTCCCCTGGGCTGGGGGTTGGGGGCTGGGGGCTGAGCCCTGGCCGTGCGGGACCCACCCGTGGGGGGGAAGCACCCGAGGAGCCGTGCAGATGCGGAAGGCAAAGCTCTTGCATCAGATGGGGTGAAATTCCCGGAGCCGGCAGAGAGCGGCTCAGCGTCGGCGCCAAACTTTCTGCTGGTGTTAACCTCGGCTGAGCCTCCTGTGCCCTCGGGAAAACCTCGGGCTCGGCTGTGAGCAGAGTCCTTGACCCCCCCATCCCCTCACCGCAACGCGGGGTCTGCTGTGGCCTTGGCTTTGCAGCTGAAGTAAAGTTTATATTGGGGAAACTGAGGCAGATCCTCTGCTGGTGTGGCCTGGGGTTGCTTTATGCGGGTTTGCAGCGCTGAGGGTCCGGCTGGGCACACGCTTCAGGTGCTGCTTTCCAAGCCTCCGAGGTGCCTGTGGGTGGCAGGGGGAGGGAATCAGCACTTGGCAAAAATGCTCCCTGGTGCCAGGACTTTGTGACTCTCCTGACTCCTGGACTGGGAGCTCTCTGGGATGTCAGTGCCTGAACCCAACCTCTGGAGTGGCTGAGCTTGGCTCTCACTCTTGGGAGATGACACAAAATGATGAGGAGTGAGGAATCCCAGAATTGAAGACTGGTTTGGGCTGGAAGGGACCTTAATCCAGTGCCACCCCTGCCATGGTCAGGGACACCTCCCCCAGCCCAGGCTGCTTCAAGCCCCATCCAACCTTCAACACTGCCAGGGATGGGGCAGCCACAGCTTCTGGGGGCAACCTGGGCCAGGGGCTCAGCACCCTCATGGTGAAGAATTTCCTTCTCATGTCTAACCTAAATCTACCCCCTTCCAGTTTAAAGCTGTTATGCCTTGTCCTATCACTACATGCCCTTGTAAAATGTAATGTATAAATATAAAATATAAGGGCTTTGCAAAAGCTCAAGTGATCTTGTTCAGGTTCTGGATTTTGATTCCTGCAGGAGTCAGGAGCTTTCCTCAGCACTCCTGCAAATGCCACATCTGGCAGGTGGCTCAGCTGGTGCTGTCCTCATGCTGTCCCCTTCCTTGGCACAGCAAGCCTGAACTTAGTGGTGGCAGCAAAAATAATGCCTGACTGTGTTGCTTTGGGAGCTGTAGAGTAGATGAGCCATCTGTGAGGATCACTGTGGACCTTGGACCGTCCTGACCTCCTGTGGTCCCATGGCAAAGCCCTCAGAGATGTCTGATCTGACACAACTGCATCTCCTGGGTCAGTTCTCTGATTTCTCCATGGTGATGCCCAGTGTTTTACCAGTGCTCACCAGCCTCAGGTCCCCGTTCACCAGTTTCACATCACTGCTCCCCAAATTGCCTTCATTTATCCTGCTGCCTTGGTTTGATCTGCTTGCTGCTTCCCCTCTTAGCCTGGGTTTAGATGACACCACAAAGCACCAGCACAGACTGGTTCCATACTGGTTTTATGTCTGAAAGGAAGCTGGGGCAGGGTGGGTCACAGCCTCTTCTCCCAAGGAAGAAGGGATGGGACAAGAGGAACTTTTGGCCTCAAGTTGTGCCAGGGGAGGTTTAGGTTGGAGCTGGGGAAGAATTTCTCCCTGGCAAGGGTTGTCAGGGCCTGGCCCAGGCTGCCCAGGGCAGGGCTGGAGTCCCCATCATCCCTGGAGGGGTTTCAGACCCTGGAGATGTGGTGCTGAGGGACATGGGCTGGGGGTGGCCTGGGCACTTCTGGGTTAATGGCTCAGTGAACCTCAAAGGTCTTCTCCAACTAAAACCATTTGATGGTTCTATGCTTCTGTGCCTAGTTCTTTAGTGTGGCTCAGGTGCAGGAGGAAAAACAGGATCTGGAGAGAAACCAGTTGTGTCCTTTTAAGGCAATGCAAACTCTGGGAGTGGAAGGATCAGGCTGGAAGGGAGGGATTTGGCACAAGCTGGGCAGTGGTGGGAAGGCCAGCCTGCAGGAAAGGAACTGCCCAGTGGCTGTGGTGACAGCCTGGACACAGCTCCTGGGGCCCCTGGAGCCAGCACAGACCCCCAGTCCCAGTCCCCACACCCTCCACAGCTCCATCTGTCTGCCCCATGGCCACCCCATGGCTGCCCCATGCCTGCCCCATGGCCACCCCATGCCTGCCCCCTGACACTGTCTGTGTTTTTCCTGCAGGATGCCGAACTGGGGAGGAGGGAAGAAGTGTGGTGTGTGCCAGAAGGCCGTGTACTTTGCCGAGGAGGTGCAGTGTGAAGGCAACAGCTTCCACAAGTCCTGTTTCTTGTGCAGTGAGTACCAGCCCTTTCCTCTGCCCTCCCACCCTGCTTCCTGGCTCTCTGACATCCTGTTTATGGGCCACGTAAACACTCCGTAAGATCCCTACCTCCCGTGGGTTGCAGGCTTTCTGCTTTCCTCCTGACTTGGAAGTTATTTCTGCTGAAGGAAACAGGTCACCCCAGGACACCAGGGACCATCCAAGCTGTCAGGGCTGACCTCAGCCAGCACCCACGCAAAGGCTTCGTCTGTCCCTACACCAGGCTGAGTCCTTTAGACCATCTCCAGATGTTCAAAATTAGAGTATGAGCCGGGGACTGTCCAAACAAGTGGTGGCAGGAGGTGGCACATTGCATGCAATGCTCTGGGGTGATGGTAGTTTTAGTCTTCTAGGTGGGTTTGCCATAATAAAAAGGTTTCTGGGCCTCAGGAGCTTGCATGAGATCTGCTCCTGTGTCTCAGGGGGTGTTGGGAAGAAGATGTCATCCTGGCCTGGCCTTTGTGCTGGTTGAAAGCTTACTGCAAAAGCATCACCTCCAGCTTGCCTGTCAGTTTCCTATTGAGGATATCAGGTGTCTCTGTTGTGTGTTTGGATCTAAGTGTCACCTCCAGGGACGGGCAGCAGAACAGGATCTGGGTTAACTCAGTGCAGAGGTCCCTTCCTACAGATCCTGTTGGGTTCATGCTGCAGGTCCCCAGACACCTTTCCTGGCCCTTTGGAGATCCCAGGGCAGCAGTGCAGGAACAGGGGAGTAGAGCTATGGTACTGAGAGCAGCTTTTTAAACCTGAGGCATCCACATCCAACGGGGCTACAGGACCTTCATCCCCTGTTCTCAGCCTGTGTTTTGCCAGATTTCTGTCCCCTGCCCTTGAAGGTGAGCCCATAACAGGACCAATGGTTCTCATGGAGCGTGTGTGTTGCCTGTGGTCACTGCTGGCTCATCAGCACACTCCTCCTGCTGCTCTGTGACCCATGCAGCATCTTCAGAGCTGTCCTGCAGCAAGGTCCTGCTGAAGTTTCACTTTCTCAGCTGGTCCCTGTACCTGTTCCCAGTTTCACCATCCCCCTGCAGCAGGGAACACAGATGTCATATTTTCTGGGTGGGCAGCAAGAAGAACTGTGTCCAGAATCAGGCAGACAGCTAGAACTGATCTCATTAGACCTATTCCAGCAGGAAAATTCCTGTGTCCCCATGGGACTGATCCGTGCCATGCTTCTGTGTCCACCTGGAGCAGATACTGGATCCTTTCTGCCAGGGATGTGGATAGAGCTGTGAGGCTGTTGCTGTGTCCCTGCTCCCTGTGCAGGGTGAGGGGTGACCGACCTGGCTGGTGGCTCCATACGTGGGAGTTTCCAGGCTGGGAACCTTGTTTTTGCTTGAGAGGACTCACAGAGGCTTTCCCAGGGTGGGCAGAGGGTGACAGGCAGGAAGCTGTGTATTTCTGCAGCCTCAGATAAGGTGGGTGGCAATGTTGCCCTCATCTCTGTCATCTTCACATGGGTGAAGGACCTCAAGCTCCATGGCACTGCATCTGCCCTGCCCCTGTGGATGGTACAGGGAGAGCTTCTGCTGCACAGTGCAGCACCCAGGGCATGGGGCAGTCCTGCAGGAGCCATAGAATCAGGCCAAAGGCTCTGCCTGCAGCAGGAAGCACTGCCCAGAATGGGGAAGAAGGTCATCCCGTGTCTGCTCTTGGGAGCAAGTCACCAGAGAGTGGTGCAGAGCTGCCCACACCCGGGGCTTCCCTCCCTGGGTTCTGCAGATGGACACAACCCCACTCCACACCTACTCCAGCAGTTCTGCCTGGTCTGCCCGTGGCCTCCCCACTCCAGCTCATGGCTTTCATGCCATCCCATGGTGCTGCCAGCTGTTCCCAGTCCCACCCCACAGGGTGCAGGTGATGCCAAGCTGCACTGAACTGGAATTGTTTTGGTTGGAAAAGACCTTTTATACCATCCAGTCCGACTGTCAACCCGGCACTGCCAAGGCCACCACTGAACCATATCCCTCAGCACCACATCTACACGTCTGAAATCCCTCCAGGGATCCCTCAGTGCCACATTTGTGTGTTATCAGGGGATTTAGACATTATCTTTAAGTGAAAAAAACCCCAAACACTTGTGACCCAATAAAAATAAAAACAATCAAGAAGGAGCCAAACCTACCGCAGTGCATCAGAGCTGGAGATCAGCTCAGGGACTGACTTGCTGATTGACTCAGTGGCATTGATCCAACTGAGGCAATAGCACATGGCAGAGCTGTGCTGTAATGAGGCTGTTTGGCCTCTGGAAGTGGCAGCACCTCTTGTCTAATTGTTTTGTGGAGCAATTCAGATTCTCTTAAAAAAACAAAGGGTCCTTAACTCAGTGAGTGCAGGCCGATGGAATTCCTGCAATGCAGAAACCCGGGAGCTGTGTGTGATTTCTAGGAAGAAGACAAGGAAAGAATTTTCCTCTTGCCTCCTGAAGCTCTGTGGATCATGCAGATGAGTCGTGAAAGCTTCACTTATAGCTCTAAATCCACCCAGCATGGTGGGAGAGAAAGAAGCTGCTGAGATCATTCATTCCCACCACTAGGTCAGATCCCTTTAAAACTGTCAGTAAAAGTTTCTTGCCCAAATTGCCCAGATTCCTATCCTGGGGCATGTGTCTGAATGCAGTTCCCGAGGAGCTCTAGGAAAAGCAGACACCCCCAACACCAGCTTGGCAGCAACAGAACCAGTTATCCAGAACTGGTCTTTCTCGACTAGGATGTGTGCTCCATCCCCACCTCCTGCCATGGTGGGCTGGGGGGCTCATAACCAGGAGGGGACCCTTCCAGACCCTCCCTAGATGCCAGGAGGCATTTCCCTTCCCATCCCCTTCTCCCAGAAGCAGCACCCAGGGTTCTCCACAGCCCAGGAGCAGAAGAACCATATTTAGCAGTTGGGCTGAGGGAGGCTGCCTCTCACCCCCACACTGAGTGCTGTGGTTTGCACAGCTCTGGGAGGAGAGCTCTGCTGTGTTTGCATTCCTGCCATTCTGGAAAAGGCCAAGAAACTTTCCAGCTGGTGAAGAGGCCAGCAGGCTGCTGGGAGCCCTGACATTTAAGGCATGTAAGCAGGATGGGGGGAGGCTGTGTCACAGCTGGATCAGGATTTGTTTTTGAGGGCTGGATGCCACTGCTGTGGACTCTGCCCTGGGTATGGGGATGCTGCACTGGGGCAGGTAAACACCAGAGATCTCTGTGAGCTCGTTTGGGTGCTGCTCCCCTCCTCCTCCAGCTGGCTGGGCAGCATGTTCCAGGATGGGTTTGGAAGCCCATGTGGAGGCAGAGATCAGAGGTGGGACAGGAGTAATTAAAAATCAGGAGAAGGGTCTGTGTGGTCTGAGCCAGCACCAACCTCAAACTCTGGATGGGCTCAGCTGGGACCCCAAGCCTGGATGCTGGCTGCTTCTGGCCCATCTTACACCCCATATTGGTCCCTAAGGCTTGAATACCCAGCTGAGGTGATGTTCCTTACCTGAGACCACCTTGTGCAGCCATCCTCATGGTGGCAGGGACCAGGGGGTATATGTTAGCATGGACTCTTCCATCCTGGTCTCAGGGTCTGGGAAGGGAACTGTAATGTCCCAGACCACTTCCAATAGCAGTCAGTGGTTGCAGGTCTGCTTGAAGTCTGTCCCAAACATAAGGGAAAATCCACGTGCTGACATCTCCTTCCCCTGTGCCCCTCACTGCCCATGTGCCTGGGACAGGGACCTCCATTCCGGGCTTGTCAGTCCCGCAGTGATCTGAGGGGAGGGTTCAGCCCCTTGGGTTTGGTGCCTTGCTAGGATACCAGCATCCAGGGGGTTAAAGGAGTTTCTTCTCAGCATCACCCTCCAGCTTTGGGGCTGCTTCCTTTTAAAGCCAGACACTCTTCTGGTTGTGATCCTTATCTCCCTGGTTTGCATGCTCTCCCTTTTTGTCTGGGGTTTCCTTACTCCTTGAAAGCCCCGAGCTGTGCTTTCCCTTGTGAGGACTTGTTTTCTCCAGCTCATTAGTGAGCACAGGCTAATGGCACGGCCCTCCCCTCTTTCCTAGTGGTCTGCAAGAAGAACTTGGACAGCACGACAGTTGCTGTGCATGGAGAGGAGATTTACTGCAAGTCCTGCTATGGGAAGAAGTACGGACCCAAGGGCTATGGCTACGGGCAGGGTGCAGGGACCCTGAGCACTGACAGGGGCGAGTCCCTGGGAATCAAATACGAAGAGTGAGTTTTTTCAGTCTTGTTTTGGAAACCAGGGCAGTTGTGGGCACCTTCCCCCTTAGATCTGGCCACTGGTGAAGCTTGGCAGGGGAGCCCACGCTGAAATTCCAGCAGCCTCTGATCCGGAGCGTGCCGGGGGCTGTGCTGCCTCTGCTCCTCGGGTTAAACCCACTGAGCCCCTTTGCAGGGTGGGATGGGGCTTGATGGGACCTGTCCTGGTTCCCTGAGCAGGCTGCCCACCCCCTCCCAGCACGCAGCCCTGAGGCTGAACTTTCCACGGGCCTCAACATAATGTGCCTAAAGCTCCAGGCCCTTCAAAAACTGGGTTGGCGTTTTTGATCCCACAGCTCTTCCCACCTCCCTCTTACTGATGCAGCCCTGACCATGAGCTCCCTCCCATCCACAGGGGTCAGCCCCACCGACCCACCAACCCCAATGCAGCCAGGATGGCCCAGAAGGTTGGAGGTGCTGACGGGTGCCCTCGCTGTGGTCAAGCAGTGTATGCAGCTGAGAAGGTGATTGGAGCTGGCAAGGTAAGGAAGGGGATGGAGTGGAGAGGGCAAGAAGGTGCCACAAATTGCTGTGTGGCTGGAAGACCTCTGGAAAGTTCTTGACCTGACCAATTGGCTGCTGCAGGTTGGGCTTGGGCTCTGGTGGCTGTGCTCATCTGGAAGGCTGGCACCAAAGGAGAGCTGGGCATATCTAGAAGCCAGGTTCCCCAGGCTGCATCACAACTTACAGACTTGTAGATGGGACAGAAAAATATTTTATAATAAATAATTGGTGCGCTGCTCAGCAGAGGTGACAGTGGATGTCCCTGCTGCTGGATGTGTTGGGAGGATGAGAAGTGATCTGGGTCATGGCCACTGCTGCTGCTAACTGCACAAATGCAATATCCAGCAAGCCTTCTCCACCCTCTGCTTCAGGCTGGGATGCCACTGCCCAAATCTGGGGCAGAGAATGGATTCCAGTGGTCAGTGCTGCCCACAGGCAGGGCAAGGTGGTTGGAGGTGTGGGCATGGGCTTGGTGCATCTCCCCCAGGGCTCCTCTGCTGGACTGGGTCTGTTCAGGACCAGGTGTGAAGGGGATTCCATAACAGTCCTGGTATTTCCAGTGTCAAGTTCCTTACTTCACCAGGGTCCTTGATGTGGCCCAGCTCTGGGAAGCCTGGAAAGGCATGGGGACACCTTCTGCTCTGTCAACCCTGGGACCCCAGAGGAGGTCCCTGCCCTGAAGTAACCTTTCCTCTGAGGTTGAGTATGAGTCCAGAGCTTGCCAAGGCCACTGGGTCAGACTGCTTGATTCTGTGCCACAGGAGACCCAGTGGCCATGCTGGGAAAGCCTCACCACCTCACCACTGATGCTGGGTCACCCCTGCTGTACTCTGTCTTCTCTGGGGGTTTTGTGTTTGTCCTCTGTCCCCAGAGTGAGGAAAGGGGCATGTAGACAACAGAAAGGGCCTCCAAGCTCATCACACCCTAGCTGGCAGTGCAGGGATTGGTGATGGACACATTGAGAGTCAGTCCAAGGTCAGAAGCCAAACTTACCCTTAAAATAATCATCTGAGCTTCCTGGTGAGCTTCTGGGGAGCTGATGGGGAACCAAAGCTGGCAAAACAATCACACTCACACAAACCCGGAGAGGATTCCAGAGCATGTATTTCATGTGCTAATGTTTGTGGGATGACTCCATCTGCTACCTCCTCCTCCAGCCCCTAATTTAACATTTTCTTCCAAAAAAGGTTTCATTTTTTCCAGAGTGTTTATTTAAACTCCTCTTTGAGCAGCTCTGGCTACTCAAGGTCTGCCCAAAGGCTCTGAACTCATTTATCCCCAGGGGACTGGGGGAGCTGTGTGTGTGGGGGCTGTTATTTTTAAACACTGGCTGATTTCTGCATTCCTTGTATCTGTTTGCTGCCTTCCTTGGAGCTGTAGTTTCGCAGGGGATGGTGCCCAACCCTGCTGCAGCCCTGGGCTAACATCCAGCAGCAGAGCACCTCAGTTGGATAGCTCATGGGATTTATCATCCTGCTTTAATTCAGAGATGATGATCTCCAACAAGGGCAGGATTGGTCCTTACAAGATATGCTACAAATTATTGTACAAATGACTTCTGTGAGCGGTGGTGAAAGCTCTCTGAAACCAGATGAATGTGGGAGCAGTGACCACACCTGATGTTTCTTCTCTGTATCTTCCCACCTCCTGGGTCTGGGAGGGATGCTCACTCTTCCCAAAGAGCTTTCACCCTGTTGAGACCTCTTTGGGTTAGAAACAGAGGAGTGACCCTGTTTGGTAGCCAAAGCATCACTGCCCTGTCCCTGGGTGTTTTCTGACCCAGCTCTGCTCCTGTCCCACAGTCCTGGCACAAGTCTTGCTTCCGCTGTGCCAAGTGTGGCAAAAGCCTGGAGTCCACCACACTGGCAGACAAAGATGGGGAGATCTACTGCAAAGGTGAGTGTCACCTTCCCTCTGCCTTGTCTCCACTCTGAAGAGTGGAGGTGGGAGTGAGAACCTCCCAGCTGGGGCTGAAGTTTGGGGTCTGAGGTTTGGGGTCTGAGGCTTTTCCTCCTGGGGCCTCTCTGCCCAACGAGTACAGCAAACCCTGTCCTGTTTATGCAGTGCCTGTTTCAAGAGGAGGACCTGCTTGTCTTCAGCTGACAGTCTTACACCTCTCCTCATTCTTTGCAGGTTGCTACGCCAAGAACTTCGGTCCCAAGGGCTTTGGCTTTGGGCAGGGTGCTGGGGCACTCGTCCACTCACAGTGAGGCACCAGAGCTGAGTTCCCTGCTCTCCCAAGGCTTGTCCAGACCAGCGTGTGCTGTCCAAGCCTTCTCTCACTGCAGTGAGCATCCTCACCACCATCAATAACCACCCGCTGCTTCACAGCACCAGCCCCTTCCTTCCCACCCTGGCCCAGTGCACCCCGAAGCTGTGGGGGTCCCAACATCATCCCCATCGGGTCCTGCTGGTGGGGGGACAGCTCACACCCCCCATCTGCGAGGGCCCCAAAAGTTCTGCTCCAGGTTGCCCATCCCACTGGGATGGCTCAGCTGTGCCGTGTCACCGAGCAAGCAATAAATGTCAAAGCTGACCCCTGCCTGGGCTTACTGGAGTTCATTGTCCCCAGCTGGGGCTGAGGGGGTCACTGGGTGACCAGAGCTGGAGGTCGGGAGGCAGGGGGAAATGTTTGCAGTCATGGTTTGCAATTAAATCACCAGGGATGGGCGTGCTTGGTGATCCTTGGCGTGGCCTGGCTGTGTCCAGCTGAACTCTGTCCCTGCTCTCGCCATGGATGACCCTTTCAGAAGCAGCAGTTGATGCTTGGGAGGCCCTGGCTGGACCTTCCTGGGTGTGTGGGTAGCACAAGATGTGTGCCTGCCCCATGGAAACCCCTGGCAGTGCTCTGACTTGGTCCCTCTCCAAGCAGGCTTGCCCAGCAGCACTGGCAAGTCACAACTTTCACCTACTCCCTGCGTTTTCAGCAGCACCAGGAAGCTGTCAGGTTTGGCAGCTTCCCAGGTTAAATTTATTTTCGTCTAAACATCTTTGCTTTCTTTCTGTGATTCTCTTCTTTGACCCATGTGAGGTGCCCACAAGGGCCTCACTGCAGCTTACAGCTGGGAACTCCACAGGGAATTCAGGGTTTTGTTTGGTTTGTTTTTTCTAATGTTTAAAACTTTGTGGTTGAGTAAATGAGACAGGTTGTGTTTTGAGAAGCACAGCAGAGGCAGAAATCCTTTCCTGGGGCAGGACGGGGGCTCCTTTATCAACTTCACCACTCTCTCCCATTCATCCCACTCTCGGCTTCCAAGAAGGTATTTTGGATGCTCTTAAAGCACCTCTAAAGCTCCTCCCCCCCAGGTTTCCCAGCCTGGTACACAAGTTTTAGCTGCCCCTCTTGCTCTGGGGTGTGTGCTTGGGGTTTGGTGAGGCCACAGCAGTTGTCACTCGGGGTGCAGAGCCCCATCCCAGGGATGCAGTAGAGGGTTGGGAGCTGTAGTACAGGGGGCTCATGTCCCACCCTGTGGAGACTGAAACCTGGCTCCTGGGGTTGGCAGAGGCCCGTGGAGGTGTGGGGGGTTAGGAAGCTGCCTGCCTTCCCCCGGAGCGTGGGGTGGATGCTGCTGATGTGCTGCGGGCAGGGACTGTGCCCAAGCAATGCTGTTGAGTCAATACAGCTGGAATGAGTCTTCCTTGAGTCTCTCCTCCCCGTGGTTATAGAGGCTATGTAAGAAAGAAGAGAGATACTGCCATAGCCTCTGCACTGATGAGACTGCATCTCCACTCCTGGGGTCACTTTTGGGCTCCCCACAACAAGAAGGACATTGAGGGGCTGGAGAGTGTCCAGAGAAGGGCAATGGAGCTGGGGAAGGGTCTGGAGCTCAGCTCTGCCCAGGAGCAGCTGAGGGCCCTGGGGGTGTTGATCCTGGAGCAGAGGAGGCTGAGGGGCTGAGCCTGACATCAGCCTCTGGGCACCCTCCAGCACCCCTTTAATGGCTGGCTGAGGAGAGGGGAGAACAGGACTTTGCCAAAGCTCATTTATATCCACAACTACAGGAAAATGACCTTCATGGGGTGTCTGGAGCCTGGAGAGGCAACGAGCAGAGAGAGAGGGGCAAAGCTGGCATCTAGTGGCTCTGCCATGGTGATGAAGGAGACCTTGGCTCTCACCAGGGTGATGAGGAAGGAGGCCGGGCTGGCTGATGAACCTAAAGTGCCCACAGACAGGTCAGCTCACCCCAGCAGAGCAGGGAGCAACAGTACTGAAGGTACTGAACCCCTGTTTCTAGATGTCAGCACCCCAAAGCTGTGTGTGGGAAAGCAGCCTTGGGAGGGGGGACCCAGCATCTGCCAGTGCCGGGGGGCTTGGGGTGACCCCCGGGGCTGTGCTGCCCCCCCGGCTGTGCCAGGGTCCAGGAGTGGTGAGGGCTGAGAGGGATCTGGGGCTGCCCCATGGCAGGAACCCGGGTCTCCTGGGACACCTGGGACCTCTGCCAGTGTGGTGAAGTTGGCCTCGGGGAGCATGAACCAGTTCCTGGCTCCGACAGCCGCTGCCCTGCCCTCCTAATGAGGGATAATGAGGTAAAATCTCATCAGTGCTGCAGACTTTGCCCCCCGGCCATACCGGCTGCAGGTGAAGCCCCCAGGGATGGCGGAGGGGCTGGGGGCAAAGGGGGCTCTGCCTGGGGGCTCCGGGGGGCTGAGGCAGAGTGATTTGGGAGGTCAGCTCCAGGGAAGGTGCCCAGGAACCATGGGCTGCCAGCCCCCATCCAGCCCCCCCCAGCCCGGGGCCACACCGGGGGAATTCATTCCCCTTCCAGACCTCACCTGGGTGAAGGGACTCGCACCCTCCCCGTCTCTGGGGACACGTCCATCAGGCTGTCACCATCACCCCGCTGGCAGCCCATGGCCAGCACAGTGGCCCCAGGTGTCCCTGCTGGGACATGGAGCCCCCCCAGACCGCACCGCTCTCCCTCCATCCCAGCCCATGGTGAACCCTTGTGTGCCAGGCGCTGGCACAGGAACAGAGGGAACTGGGCTTGCTGGGAACGAGACGGGCTGGAAAGGAGCCGGGTGTTTGGCTGCAGGGGAGGGTGGACGCCGGCGGGACCGGGCTGTGCCGGGCTGCTCCTGCCCCTCTCCGGGGCTGCATCCCCCCTGCACAGGTCACACGAGGCTGGGGGATGCTGCTCCCCACTGGGGGACATGCGGGGGGGGGGCTTCAAATGCTTGTCCCAGGGGATTTGGGGGATGGGAATTGAGTGTGCTGAGGGCTCGGCCAGCACCCTGAGGTGTGGGGCTGAGAGGGAGGTGGGTGCCAAGGGCTGTCCCCATTGCAGGGCAGCCCTGCACAGCCAGCTTGGACTGGTGACATTGGACACCTCCTATTTGCATGTGTCCCCCCTCCTGGACCCCACCTAGGGGTCCCCACAGCCCCTGCTTGTGTGGTGCTGCACTCAGAGCCCCCTGCCCCTGATGGCACTGAACCCCATGCACCCCTGCTCCTGGTGTTGCTGAACCCCATACCCCTATGACCCTGGATGCGACTGCACCCCGTTCTGCTTTCCTGGCTGGCACTGCACCCAGAGCCACACAGCCCCAGCTGCAAGTGACAGTGTGCCCCAAAACTCCGTGCCAGGCTGGTGCTCTGCACCCCCAAAGGCTGGCACTACACCCCAAAAGCTGGCACTGCACCCCAAAGGCTGGCATTGCACCCCAAAGGCTGACACTGCACCCCAAAAGCTGGCACTACACCCCAAAGGCTGTCACTGCACCCCAAAGGCTGGCATTGCACCCCAAAGGCTGACACTGCACCCCAAAAGCTGGCACTGCACCCCGTGTCTGGGCTGCCAGGACCCCCAGCCCCTCTGCCACGCCGCCCCCCACCCAACCCCTGCCTGTTCACACAAGGACCCCGGGGCAGCGCCTGCCCGCGGGCATCCTCAGGCACCTCCCGGGTGAAGCGGGGCCGCGCCGGGCTTGGCCTGGGCGTGAAGGGTGCTGGGTGCAGGAGGGGCCAGGCGAGGCGGGCAGGAATGCGAGTGGGAGAGCGGCCGGGCATGTACCGACAGCTCCTGGGGAGCACGGAGCTGGGGATCCCACACGCTGCGAGGAGCAGAGTCCCGGCTGCAGGGCTGGAGGCTGCCCCGGGCCTCCCCGGCACCAGCACCCTCTGAGCACCGGGGAGAGGAGAGCAGAGGGTGCCCCCCCGAAGGGCAGAGTGGGGGTCCCGACTCTGGGGAGCGCGGCTCTGGCGTGGATGGGCTGGAAATCTCCTGGTGGGTGATGCCCGGCTGTGCTGCTGAAAGGTGCTGAGGGTCCCCAGGAGCCGCTATGACCCCCGAGAAGGTGCTGAGAGAGGGGGTGCTGGAGAAGCGGAGCGGGGGGCTGCTGCAGCTCTGGAAGAAGAAGCGTTGCCTGCTGACGGAGAAGGGGCTCCAGCTCTTTGAGCCCAAGGGCTCGCGGCGCAAGGAGCTGAGCTTCGCCCGCATGAAGGCGGTGGAGTGCGTGGAGTGGAAGGAGCGGCACGTCTACTTCACGGTGGTGATGGACAACAGCCACGAGATCGACTTCCGCTGCGCCCAGGAGGACCTGGGATGGAACGCAGAGATCACCATGGGCCTCGTCCGCTTCAAGAACCAGCAGGCCATCCAGGTCGTCCGTGCCCGGCACAGCTGCCGAGCAGGTACCAGACCCTAGAGCAGGTACCAGACCCTAGAGCAGGTACCAGACCCCAGAGCAGGTACCAGACCCCGAGCTGTGCCGTGGGTCAGGGTGTGGGACCCGGCAGAGGGTGAGGTCCCCGGCTGTTTGGTTCCATCTCTGAGTGGATCAGCTTCCCACTGGGAATCACAAAGGGGGGCCCATAGGTGGGGGTGGGTCTGCAGGGACTGAGTGGTCCTGTGTCCCCCACACTGGCCAGGCTCTGCCCTTCATGTCCCCTCTGGGTTTCACCTCCCTTTGTCCCTGGAGAGGGTCTTCCTCCTCCTCTCCCCCTTGTCTGGGGTGGCCCCGAGGGATGTGGGGCTCTTTGCCATCTTACAAGGGGGAGGACAGTGTTTGGATCCACTCCACATCCCCCCCACAGGGTCAGATCCTGCCCTCTTCCCCCCCCCCATCCCAGTGCCAGCCTGGGGGTGACAAGTGCCTTCTCTTTGCAGTGGTGCAGTTCGAGGCAGCCCCGGTGGGACAGCCCATGGACGTACAGCATCCGAGGAACAGGATGGAGATGGCCCTCAGCTCGGTGGGTGCAGGGGAGAACGGGATCCCAGCGGGCAAGTGAGGCCACTGCTGTCTGCAGCCCAGGGACAGGGATGGTGGCCACAGGGAGGCCAGTGCAGGCATTGGACCCCCCGCCCTGGAGACAGGACAGGGACAGAAGGACTGCAGGACCCATTTTGCCATGGCATGATGGGACAAAGGACACAGCCAGGGCCACCACCTGGGGCTTCAGACATGGCAGGAGGTGATGTCCCTGCCTGAGGACCCAACTGTCTGATGTGCCCAGGACCTTAGTTGACTGATGGAGACCCCCAAGCATCTCCTGCAGGACAGAGGATGGATGGGTCAGAGCCTGCAGGAAGCAGCACAACGGTGAGCTCTGCCCCAATGCCATGGACACTGGCACAGATGGCTATAGGGGGGACACAGCTCCCCCTGAACCCCCCCCCGAGAAGGGGCTGGAGAGCTGCTGCAGCAGCAGCAACCCCGCTGGGCACCATGGTGACACAGCCATGCTGCTGGACACTGTCCTGCCCCTGACAGGGGGGTGACACTGGGGAAGACAATGGGGCCCCCAATTCCCTGTACCCTACACAAAAGTGTCCCCAAAGAGTACCTCCTGCTGCTTAGCCTGGTCTTTGCTTTGTATTGCCCTGCAGAGTGTGGGAGAGTTTTTGCCATCTGTTGGTTCTCCCCAACATCTGCTGCCACCCTGAGCCTCTCCCAGCATCTGTGTCCCCAGGGATTCCCACGGTGGTTTGTGGGCAGGTGACCCAGGCACAGTGCTGCCTGGCTCTGCGGGAAGGGATGGGATGGGACAGGATGAGATGGGACGGGATGAGATGGGACGGGATGGGACGGGATGGTTCTGCCCCGACAGGCAGCGCAGACACCGGCGCCTCGAGCCACCCCGGCTCCACAAGCCAGAACCTGAGCCCCAGGCAGGGCCAGAGAGAGGGCAGATCCTCCTGGAGAGCTGGCTGCCTGGGAATGGGGGAGACCTGAGCCCCCCTGGGATGTGCTGCCCACCTCCACCAACCCCTACCATGTCCTGTCCTCTCTCTGAGGCAGCTCCAGGGAGGTTCTGGGGAGGGGTGGTGGCAGCCTGGGAGTAAGACTTTGGTGGTTTTCCACCTGAGGAAACCTGCTTGGCCACCCCTGCTCCTTAGAGCTTTGGTTGTAGAGCCCCCCAGCTTGTGAGCAGAGACAAGAGGGGATCCAAACCGTGGGCATGACACCCACCTTTTCTCCAGGTGACTATTTGCAAAGAGTTCATGGTTCCAAGGAGCTCACAGGGCACTTCCAGACAGCCCAGAAAGCAGAAAGAGGACACAGAAAGTTTCCCCCCCACCCTTGGAGGTGGGGAAACTGAGGCACGGCAGCAGCTGGTAGGCCCCCAAGTAACACTCCAGTTCCTGCTGTGGGGAGGAGCTGGCTCCTCGGGATCTCCATGATGGGGGCACTGGGTTGGGGCTGAGCCCCAAAATGGAGCGAGGTGCCCTGGAGCTGCCTGAGTTCAAAGGCAGGAGCCTGAAAATCCTGCTCTGCTGCTCCCAGCCCCGAGGTGCCCCTGCTCCACCGACCCTCCTGGTGCTGCTCAGAGGATGCTCCAGTACTGGGGCTCCTTCAGGGGCTGCCCTGGGCCTCCCCCCACGGGGCCAGGGGCTCTGCAGCACCGTGAGGGTGAGGTGGGGTGCAGGGGAAGTGGCAGGAGGAGCTTCAGGGCCCTTTTTTTTGGCTCAGTGAAATCCCAGGGCCCAGCCCTGGTTGTGGGGTCAGTTTGGGGCTGGCTGGAGCCCCCCATGGCTGATGAAGGTCACGGTGCCCAGATGAGGGTTTGCAGGGTGATGGTGCCAACCAAATATCCCAGGTGGGATATTTAAAGTGACATGGCTGGTGAACCATGTCAGCCCATTAACACAGATAGAACAGCTAATACCCTCCTCTTCTTTATAAGATCAACAAGGTCACTATTGGGAAGGTTTAATGTGTCAAAAACAAAGCAAGCTTGAAGTCTTCAGTGGGCAGCTCAGCTCCCCTTCAGTGAGGTCTTTTCCCTGTCCCAAAGTAGATAATTCCTCCTTATTTTTCTGTGTGCCACTGATTCATAAAGAATCACTCAGGTTTGGTAAGAATCACACGTGCAGCAGGCTGAGGAAATCCTTTGCAGGGCTACATAAAGTGTTGGTTGTTGGAGAGCATCCCCTGGAGGCTGTCACCTTCTGCTCTCCCAGCTTGATGGAGCAGTTGGGATGAGCTGGATCCCTTCTAGTGGTTCATCTGCCAGATGATCTGCAGAAGAAACACCCGGGTGGGGACACTTTCAAGTCTCAGGAACACTCACCACTTCGTTGCAAGGTGCCCCTGCAGACTTGCAGCCTTACAAACACATTGTTTGTAGGAGGTGACCCTGATGATCCTGTGTCTCTGAGCTCTTCCACCCAGGGAAAAACTTCCCCCACCTCATGGTGAGGCTGTGGGACATCCTCTGTCCCAGCCTGGTGTGAAACCTGAGGCAGCTGGTGGGCTCCTGCCATCTACTCTGTCATTTGGGGCTGGCCCTGAGCCTGGCAGCCGAGGGGTGGGATGGACACACTTGGAGGGGAGGTCCCAAAGGGCAGCAGTGGCTCAGCTGTTGTTTCTAACTCCATCCTGGATGCCCTGGGAAGCCCATTGTCTTTGTGAATGCCATCAGGGTTGGTGAAAAGAGGATGATGCTTGGAAGAGAACAAGGACAGGATAGTGGGATGGCTCCAGGGCCCTGAGGAGGGAAAGAGATCCCTCCAGCACTGCTTTGAATTCTACCCCAGCACTCCTCTGCCTCAGAGATTTCCAGCTTGCCCCATTCCTACCTACCAGCAGCTCAGAGGGGTCCCCACAACTGAGTAAAAACAACCCCTCATTTTGGGGCAGCTTAGTGCTGCTTGAGAGACAGGGATGGAGATGCAAATTGTCCTCATCGTGTCAGCTGGAGAGGAAATTCTGGGCTTAGAATCAGAGAATAGTTTGGATTGGAAAAGAGCTTTCAGATTATCCAGTCCAACCCTGACCCCAGCAGTGCCCAGGCCACCCCCCAGCCCATGTCCCTCAGCACCACATCTCCAGGGTCTGAAACCCCTCCAGGGATGATGGGGACTCCAGCCCTGCCCTGGGCAGCCTGGGCCAGGCCCTGACAACCCTTGCCAGGGAGAAATTCTTCCCCAGCTCCAACCTAAACCTCCCCTGGCACAACTTCACTTGTGCCAAAAGTTCCTCTTGTCCCATCCCTTCTTCCTTGGGAGCAGAGCCCGACCCCCCCTGGCTCCAACCTCCTCTCAGGGGGTGTCAGAGAGCCAGAAGCTCTCCCCTCAGCCTCCTCTGCTCCTGCCCCATGGCTTTGAAACTGAAACCCTTAAACGAGGGGTCCTGCTCCCCCCTCCCTCACCTGCCCTTTCTTCCTCCTCCTCCCCACCCCAGGTCCCAGCAGAGGATGAAACCTGAGCCTGGAGCCAGTGGCATCTGGAGCAGCCCCTGGGTCCCAGGGCGCCTTTGTCACGGGCTAAATTTGGCTCCTCTGTGTTCTGAAAACAATCCCAAGGCAGGCGGGAGGAGAAAGATGCTGGAAGCACAGCCCCGTGCTGGCTTTTGCCTTATAAAGTTCTGTCGGGGTTGGTAGAAAACCTCCGGGGCAGCCCAGGGAGCAAATCCACTGCTCTGGCACTTGGGAGTGGAAAGGTCCTTGGAGGGGCTGTGAGGAGGGGGGGGGCTGGGGGGGGGTTCTGCTGGGCTTGCTGGGACTCAAGTAGTGCAGGTCAGACACGGGTGGGACTGCCACTCTCACTGCCACTGTCACCATCACCCACCTGACACCAGCTCAGGATGCACCATTCCAGCTTTGGTGTCCCAGGAGGGGGAAGGAGCCAGGGAAGGCAGCTGAGCATCCAGCTCTGCAGGACAGGGGGGCTGTCTCTGCTCCCCACCATGGCAGCATGCAGCTGTGTCTCCCTCCGTGACCATAATAGTCTCAGGATTAAAATACCAGGCATTGTCCCTGCCAGGCTGCACGCTGGGAATTGTTTGCTCCTAAACTTGCCCCTAAAAATATCCCGGGGAACAGGTGTCCCCTGGCCCTGCAGCCCTCTGCCATTAGAAGCCTCCATCTGTGGGGTCTCTGGGTTAGGGTCTGGCGAGGGGTGCAGGGGTCGAGGCTGGAGCTTTATTGCTGCTTTTCAGGAATTTCATGGGAAAAACCTATGGGCTGAATGGGGCTGAACTTTGCTTGAGCATCCCAACCCACTGTGCTGTGTGGGTGGTTCTGAATGGTTCTACTCCCCCCCCCCCCAAACCTGGGGAGGACACTGCTCTGTCCTGGGTCCCTGTCACTGTGACCCCAGCCTTTGCTGCTTCACCCCATCACCCCTCAGCCCTGGGGAGGGGCCCTCCTGGCAGCTCTGGTGGCTTCAGTGCTCCCCTGGGGTCATGTACTCTGTGCTTGTCCCATCAGGCATGGGGGACAGCACCACAGCATCTCTCCAGGCTGCTCAACCCCCAGCCCCCTGGACCCTTCAGATGCTTTCCAAAAGAGAAAAAAAGAAAATAAATAAAAGGAAAAAAAAATCAGGATATTTTCTGCAAAGAAAAAGCACTGCAGTGTTGGGGATCGTGGTTTCTGCAGACTTGGGACCTTTCCAGCATTTGGAAAAGGAGGAGAATGAAGAAGAGGAAGGCAGATGTGCCCTGGAGACTACACCCCATCTTCATGGCATTGGCACTGCAGGAGGGTCAGCCTGACCCTGTCCTTCTTCACTCTGCTACACACAGGAACGAGCAGGGCCCGGCCAAGCCCTCACAGCTTCACAGAATCATGGATTTCTCATGGTTGAAAAAATCACCATCCCACTTGAACATGTCCCAAAGTCCTCCATCTCCACAGTTCCTGATCCCTCCAGGGATGGTGACTCCACCACTTCCCTGGGCAGCCCTTTCCAGTTCCCTGCTGCCCCTTCAGCAAACACCAAACATTCCCGTGCTGGGATTGCCGTGGACAGGAGGACACGGGTGCCCTGACACCCGGGTGGGATGTGTGTGCATCACCCCATGCCCAGGTGTGTGCTGCACGTCGCGGGGCTCCAGGGCTCCAACAAAAGTGTCAGTGCAGCACCAGAGGGGATTTGTGCTATTTTTACTGACCACTTACAGGCAGGCTGGGGTTTCATCCTCCCCCCCAGCCGCCAGCCCCCGGCAGTGCACGGAGCTCTGGAGAGCAGACATCACCTCCCTCCTGTGCAGCCCCAAGGTAAGGCACTGTCCCCGTGTCCCCCACATCCTTGCTCCAGGGGTGGGCTGGCAGGGACACAGGACTAAGACCACATGTGCCCTCAGCACACGAATTTCTCCAAATTTCCTCCCCTGTCTGAGGCTGCTCAGACACTTTTTCTCAGTGATACTGCAATGGGGAGAAATACCTCTGTAATACCCAGCAGGGCTTGGGAGCTGAGATGTGCTGCATTTTTCTGAAAACTGGTGAACAGGGAGCCTTTTGGTGAGCCTTTGTCCCTGTGTCCTAGCCTGACTGCTCAGGGTCACTGGTGTGACCAGGGAGGTGAAGCTGGGGGTGGGAGCAGTTTGTGGGGGGCATCGTGGTGGCTGGGCCTGTGTTGCTGCTGTGAATCTGATCCCTTGGGATGGGGAAGGATGTCAGGATTGATGGTGTTTGGCTTAAGGAGTTATTTCTTTTAAGGATTTTCATGATCTGATGGCTTAATAAACTTTTCATGGCTGAGTGTATGCAGAATTCACTTGTCCAGAGCCTCTTGGACCCATCAAAATCTCTGTGGATGCTTCAGATCTAGCTGGAGCCTAAAAGTCTCTGCACAAGATTCCTGGGGATGTCTCACCAGAACAGCCGAGTCCTGACTCTCCTCTGGGAAGATAATTTAGAACTATCTGGTCCTAAAAATTGATTGACCTTGGTAGAGGTCATCAGCTTGAGGTACAGTGTGGGTCTCACCTCCTAGGGAGCTTTGCTTCAACCTGGGATGCTGGAGGTGCTGAGAGGCTTTGCACAGCCCTCACCCCTCTCCAGGGACACAAAGGCTTTTCTGTCTCCCCCAAAATAAACTGGGGGGAGCAGATGGGACCTGGCCCCCTCAATGTACCCATGTCAGGCAGGAGGAGCCACCTTCCCTGCCTGTCCTCTGGGACATCTGTTGTATCAGCAAAAACCTCCAAAAAGGCCTGAAATGGGCAGCTCTGGCTGCATGGTAATGCTGTGGCTTTTGGGAGAAAAAAAAAAAAAATTGTGCTCTTGGGATTTTACCTTGTAAATCCAGCGATGTGGCAGGCTCTGGGGAAATGATTCCTGCTGGGATTTTATGGCATTTCCCACCCAAACTCCATCCCTTCAGGCCACTTCTCTGGCCAGGCAGCTCAGGCAGAAGGCAGGGGACAGGAACACATGGGTGGAGCTGGGAGTTTGCATTGAGATTTCCCTGGCACAGGCTCCACACATGCCTGGGAGCAGCTGTTTGGGACCCTCATTGTTCCTTTTTCCCAGCAGGAATCTCTAGGGTATCAGTTTCCAGTTTTAGGGGGATGCAAAGAGAACAAGGCAATAAAATCCCAGCTTTGCCATTTCAGTCCTAGGGAAAAGGACTAAACCCACCACTGGAAAATGCTGTTTCTTTCTGAAATATGACATCAGTTTTTCACTCCTGGTTGGAAAGAGGAAAAAAGAAGTTGATTGGCATTTCCCCCCACATTTTTCTATTCCTCAGGCTTACACAGTGCCCTGGCTTCTTGGCAAGAGAGGGAAGTATTAGAGGCAGTGAGGGGGAAGGTATTAAGGCAGCACATTTTGAAGCAGCTGCCATAGGATTAGGATAGGCATAGGATTACCCAGAAAATTTCAGACACGAAGCCCTGAGTATTCCAGCAGGGACGTGGCTGCTGAAGGAATCTGCTTGGCTGGGACTTGTTGCTCCTTGCTTTGCTGCTGCGTTTTGGCTCCATCATCCCCATGAGGGTGCCCATGGAGAGCTGTTGGATGGGATTCCCAACACAGAAGGGGGTCCCAGAGGTCCCCATTACTTCTGAGTTTCCCAACCACCTTCATCTCCATCCCCTCGCCCCTCGGGGTGGGAGATGCAGCTGAAGGGGAGCAGCTCCGTGCTTGGGAAAATCCCTGAGGAGCAGCAGAGCGAGCCCCGTGAGCTGGGCTGGAGGCGGGATGGAGCTTGCAGGAAATAAAGTTTCCTCTGGGCGAGGCACTTGGCTCCCGGGCTTCCCAGAGGGATGGAGAAGATGCCGAGACACTTCCCTGGCCCGACTGCACGGGGCAGCACCCGACCTCAGGAGCATCCTGCTGCCACCCTCTGGGTGTGGGAGGATTCGGGATTTGCTCCTTTTCCTTTCCCTCTCCTCTCCTCTCCTCTCCTCTCCTCTCCTCTCCTCTCCTCTCCTCTCCTCTCCTCTCCTCTCCTCTCCTCTCCTCTCCTCTCCTCTCCTCTCCTCTCCTCTCCTCTCCTCTCCTCTCCTCTCCTCTCCTCTCCTCTCCTCTCCTCTCCTCTCCTCTCCTCTCCTCTCCTCTCCTCTCCTCTCCTCTCCTCTCCTCTCCTCTCCTCTCCTCTCCTCTCCTCTCCTCTCCTCTCCTCTCCTCTCCTCTCCTCTCCTCTCCTCTCCTCTCCTCTCCTCTCCTCTCCTCTCCTCTCCTCTCCTCTCCTCTCCTCTCCTCTCCTCTCCTCTCCTCTCCTCTCCTCTCCTCTCCTCTCCTCTCCTCTCCTCTCCTCTCCTCTCCTCTCCTCTCCTCTCCTTCCCTTCCCTTCCCTTCCCTTCCCTTCCCTTCCCTTCCCTTCCCTTCCCTTCCCTTCCCTTCCCTTCCCTTCCCTTCCCTTCCCTTCCCTTCCCTTCCCTTCCCTTCCCTTCCCTTCCCTTCCCTTCCCTTCCCTTCCCTTCCCTTCCCTTCCCTTCCCTTCCCTTCCCTTCCCTTCCCTTCCCTTCCCTTTTTAATTTTTTTTTTTTTTTTTTCAGAAGCAAAGACCCCCGCACCGCCATGCCCGAGCCGTGAGTAGCCCGAGTTTCCCTGGGGTTTCATTCATCCCGACCAAGCTTGTCTGGTTTTAGAGGGGTTCAGCTGGGGGACTGGCCCATGCCCCAGACCTCTGTGACATTTCAATGTCCCAATTTCAAACCTCGGAGCTTTTTTAGATCCCAAAACAAAGCCCCAAAGTGGATACCAGTGCTCGCGGTGCCTTCAGGCTCTGTCACAGCTCACAGAACCCCCCAAACGTATTCCCCAGGGTGATCAGAAGGAAGGGACCTTCCATGGGACCACCCAGCCACCCCCAGGGGACCCCCAGCCCTGCAGACCTGGGCAGGACCCAAGCACCCTGCACACCATCCCTGGCTCATGGGGAGTGAGGGTGCTGTGGCCCCAACTGCAGGGACCTAAGGCTGGCACAAAGGGCACAGTGACAGCCTGTGTGGCACCTCTGAGTGGCATTTTGGCTTCCTGAGCCATGGCCCTGAGCTCCCACTGCATTTCCAGAGAGCACGGCTACCTCAGGGCCAGCTCACTTGTAGGTGGCAGCTGTCAGATGCAGGGATGAGGAGCCAGATGCAGTGACACCAGATGCCATCCCTTGATGTCACCGCTTTTGACTCATTCACTGTTCTCTTCTTCCTTTCTGCCCTTCCCGATGGCACTCCTGCCTTCAGGGAGGTAAGTGCCTGTCCTCTCAGGAGACATCTTGATGCTGCTCTGCATTTACTGTGTGTTTGTTTTTGAAGGGTTTCATGCTTTTTTGGTTTTTTTGTTTTTCCCCCCTAGAGAAAATCCAAGATCACAGCCTCACGCAAACTCTTGTTGAAGGTGAGTCCCGAGGGCTGGAAACTCCCTGAGGTTTTTCTTGCTGGGGTAAAGGAGCCAGAGCTGAAGTGCGTGGTTGGTGGGACAGCAGTGAGGAACAGCAGAAGTTTGGGCCTTGGGGAGTAGCTCCCATCCCCATCTCTGATCTTCTCCAAACTCCTCACTCATGTGGGATTTGTGGCCAAACAAACCTCCCCCTCCACTTCACTGAGAGACTCTGACGCCTCCAGCCCCAAAGCCTCAGGGCTGATGGTTGAGTGAGCTCCTTGGGAGGATGGAGGGGGTGTCCCTCACTGCTCTCCTGTTGGGTTTGTCCCCCAGGACCTGGGGTTTGTGGAGCAGGAGCTCTGGAAATGCTGACATCAGCAGCACCCACCAGGGCCACCACAGCCCCATGGTACCTCCAGCCCTGCTCCTCCCCTGCCCCCACGGTCACCACAAAAAAGGTGCCGGGAGTTTTTGATGTGCAGGGAGGTTTTGATGTGCAGGGAGTTTTTGATGTGCAGGGAGTTTTTGATGTGCAGGGAGGTTTTGATGTGCAGGGAGGTTTTGATGTAGCAGCATAGGGATTTGAGGAGGACAAGGGGAGCAGGGAGCAGGGAGGAGGTCTGGGACTGTCCATCCCACAGGCGTGCGAGGAGCCCCCATGTTTGTTGACATTTCTGTCATTGACTTGTGCCCCTTAGAGTCTGATGCTGGCAAAGGCAAAGGAGGAGTGGGATCAGGAGATCTTGGACAAGCAGGCAGAGAAGGAGAGGTACCTGTCGGAGCGGATCGCACCCCTGCACACCAGCGGGCTCTCCTTGAGCCAGCTCCAGGTATTTCTCAGGACTAATGGTTGAGAGAGCTCCTTGGGAGGAGGGAGGGCTGTCCCTCACCACTCTCCTGGTGTGCTCGGCCCCCAGGACCTGTGCAAGGAGCTGCATGAGAAGGTTGAGATTGTGGATGAAGAGAGATATGACATCGAAGCAAAATGCAACCACAACACTCGGGAGGTAGGGGACAGGCAGGAGAGGCACAGACCCCTGGGCTCATTGTTGGCAGAACTCCTGTGCAAGGAGATTTTTGTGCATTCCACAGCCTCCCACTCCTCCTCCTTTCCTCAACCTGCAGATTAAAGATCTGAAAATCAAAGTCCTCGACCTCCGAGGGAAGTTCAAGCGCCCTCCCCTGCGGCGGGTCCGTGTCTCTGCTGACGCCATGCTGAGGGCTCTGCTGGGCTCCAAGCACAAGGTATCCATGGATCTCAGAGCCAACCTGAAGTCTGTCAAGAAGGAGGACACAGAGAAGGTGGGTGTCCCTTCTACAGGTCAGCAATGGAGACACCTCCTAGGGATGCCCTTGCCCTTCCCCAGGGTCTCCTGTGAAGTCTCCAGGGCTTGTGCTTGCAAACCTCAGAAAAAATGTGGGGAGAGACCCAGCTTAGATTAGGAAGAGTGAGCCCAGCAGACCCAGCCTGGCCTGAGATCAACAGCCCAGTTCTCACCAGCTTTGCAGAGATGTGAGAGGGGATATCTCAACACCAGAGACTGAGAGTGATGCCCAAACCTGAGGTGTGCAGGCATCCCAACAACTGGAGCTGTGCAGCTCTCCTAAGGCCTCTCTCCAGAGGGGTTTTACTCCTTGGTTCCAGCTCAGTAGACCAGATGAGAATCTCAGTTATCAATTAATTTTCCTTTTTCTTCTCCCCATTGCACATTTTCAGTCCTTTGGAGAGAAAACTGTATTTTCAGCTTTCAGCTGGTGGTGAAAAGATCTGAGTTTATTTTAGCTGTCCTGAGATGATTTGGGGCCATGCATTCTGACTGCTGAATGCCCGTGGTTGGCAGGGCTGTCCCCTAGACGTGCTGCCAGAATCTCCCCTTTTTGTTCTGGAAATGACTGCCAGGATCTCCCTGTCTCAGCATCAATCCCAGCCCCTTCCAAAATCTTGGAGAAGGTGCAGATGGTTTCCATATGGTCTGGGAGGTCTACAGAGAAAGTGATTTTTGCTTCACCTCAATGTGCTGGTGTAAATCTGGAGTCCCATGAACCGCTTTTCTCCCTCTTAAATACATTTTCTGGGATTTTTATGCCATTCATGCAAATTAGGCTGAGGGGGAGGAGCCACATGAGCCCAGGGCTCCCTGCAGGGACCAGAGGGTTGGTTGCCATCTATCCCAGCCAGGGACACATGGCAGAGGTGGCTCCGAGGGAGAGGAGCTGCCTTCTCCTCACTGCTGTTGCCCCGGGGCTGGGGGTGCCCTGCTCGGGGTTGGTGGCCATGGCACGGCCACTGCAGCCCTTGTCCCTGTCCCTCCTGGCAGGAACGCCCCGTGGAAGTGGGTGACTGGCGCAAGAATGTGGAGGCCATGTCAGGGATGGAGGGGAGAAAGAAGATGTTCGATGCTGCCAAGTCACCCACGGGCCAGTGAGAGGTAGGGGACATCTCCTCCTGCCACGTCCCTGCACTGTCCCTGGCTTCAGCTTGTGGCTGGGCACACACAGAAACTGCCCCTCATTCTTTATAGAAAAAGACACCACACATCCCATCTCACATCCCCCACTTGGGACATCCCCAGCTCCCCGCCAAGGGCTGGAGCAGCTCTGGAGCCAGGCTGAGAGAGTTGGGGGTGTTCAGGCTGGAGAAGAGAAGGTTCTGGGCAGACCTTAGAGCACCTTCCAGTGCCTGAAGGGGCTCCAGGAAAGCTGGGGAGGGTCTTGGGACAAGGGTCTGGAGAGATGAGACAAGTGGGAATGGCTTTAAACTGGAAGATGGGAGGTTTAGGTGAGATGTAAGGAAGAAATTGTTTGGTGTGAGGGTGCTGAGCCCCAGGTTGCCCCCAGAAGCTGTGGCTGCCCCATCCCTGGCAGTGTTGAAGGTTGGATGGGGCTTGGAGCACCCTGGGCTGGGGGAGGTGTCCCTGACCATGGCAGGGGTGGCACTGGGGGAGCTTTAAGGTCCCTTAAAGCCCAAACCATTCCATGATTCTGTGATTTCATGATGTATCCTCCTCCTAGCTCATCCTCCCCAGCTCTCCAGGGTTTGCTGCCCACACCACACTCACCTTGGCCATCACTGCCACCAACTTGAGGCTGATTTCACTAGCCACAAAAACTCCTCTTCTCTCCCACTGCTCTGTTTCTTTCCCACAGGAGCATCGAGAAGAAGAGCCCCCTCCACCCCTGCTGCCTCCCTGTCCCTTGCTGCCCCTTTGTGCTCTTTGTGCCTTTACCCCGAGTTCACCACTGACCTGAAACACGTGGACAACTGTGAGGGAAGGATACCTGAGCTGCTTTCTTTCAGCCCTGCCACCACCCCTGCTCCTGCATGGCCCCAGCACAGCAGCTCCCCAGTGTCACCTGCACAGGCCACTCTGTCCCCAAGGGGCCACCCATCACCCCTTTCCTCCTACCACTGCAGAGGTCCCAGGGACAGCTGCTGGTCCTCCCATTGCTGCTGGTCACCCCACCCCTCAGTCCTCTGGTGGGTGCAGCCTGAGATGTACCCAGAGGTGTATTAAAGGCTGGTCTCTCAGGCAGTGTGTGGGCTCATCACTGGGGGGTCCCTCACCCTGATCCTTTCCTGCCACCCCGCAGTGTCCCCGTGCTGGTGCTCAGACCAGCAGCACACCCTGGGATCAGACTTGCTTTGGCTTCATCTCATCCAAGTCCCAGCTGCTCCCAGATGTCCCCAGACCCCCTCCAGCTCTGTTCACACACTCTGGCCACGAACCCCCCAACTTTCCACCCACCCAGCCCCCGTGGGCCTCCAGCCATTCCCCAGCCCCCAGGCAACATGATTTGAGTCTTGGTGTGAAGATGTCTGTCTGCCTACTAACCCCTCCCCTCCTCTCCTGGTTTTGGAAAAGCTTCTGGAGCTTTGTGTGGTTGCCTGAGCCCAATGCCAGGTGATGGGACAGGGTTCCAGGTGCCATCCTGCCCCTCCGAGGTCACTGCCCAAGGAGGGAGTGGTGCTGAGGCAGCGTCCTGGGCTCACACTCTCCCCAGAGGGAACTCACACACTCGGCTGCCATCCTGGCAGAGGAAGAAAGATTTGCAGGGAGATGTAATGAGAGTTACCTGACCAACTGGTAGAGCTGGAAAATGAAAGAGAGGTTTCAGGGAAACAAAGCCTTCTGCAGAGTTGGAGCAGAAGCAGCAAATGGTAAGCAAAGCCCAGACTGAGAACAGTTGCTCTGGGCTCACTGCAACTACCCTAATTTGGTAATTAAATAAAATAAAGAAGGGGTGGTGTTTGTGGGGTGGGAAGGGATGGTAATGAGATGAAAGGCAATAATGGGTGGTGGGTGCTGTGGGACCAGGCTCTGGTTGATGCCTGACAGCCAGTCTGTGCCCATGCCCAGCTCATCATCAGATCCTGAGCACAAAGACACCTGAAACCACTGTGGAGCAGAACCCCAGGGCTGGGCAGAACCTCCCTGCAGCCCCAATTGGAACCATCTGGGCTCAGCAGGGTCCCAGAGCCCATCTGCAGCCAGCCTGGGCTATGGGTGACTGACTTTGTGTGGCTACCTTGTTTAGAGTGAGGAGGGGAGAGAAAAACTCAGCCCCAAAGCTCTTAGCTCTGCAAGTTCCACTTTTTCATCCTCTGAAGCTATTCAGCCACCCTGTCCTGCTTTCACCCTTACCTGGTGGAAACCCACAGGAGAATAGTTTTCAGGATTTCAGTTTTATTAGAAACAAACAACTCCCCCATCTCTTTTTAGAGGTTGAATCTTGAAGGGAAAATGCAGCTGTCTGCTCCAAGCACCAGGCTCTCCTGGCTGGAATGGGGGACTGGGAGCCAAGGCTTTTCCTCCACCTCTGCTCTGGAGCAGAGATAATCTGCAGAGGAGAATGGGAACCTGAAGGACACTGTAGCAGCAACACAGTGGCATTCCCAAAATGGGATTTGCCTAAAATATTTCTTGTTTTTTAAAGAATAAATTAAATTATAAATGAAAAAGAGACCTCTGCCAGCTGGGTGGGAGGCAATTTGGACATCACTCCCTTCCAACAGTGAACACTGGGGGTGGCTTTGTTCCCTTGTTCCCTTCCCAATTCCCAGAGCCAGCACACATCAACCTCAGATACTTTCTGGCTTGGCACAGCAGAGGTGTCCCCGTGCCACCCATCTCTAGTGCAGCTTCACAGCTTCCCCAAAGCTGAAGGAATTGTAGCTGGGGAAGGACCCAGGGCCACCCCACCCCTGCAGATGAGCTGTGGAGCCCAAAGTGGCTGGGGGATCAACATGAGTGAAAAAAAAAAGGTGGAGGTGGAGGGTTCCCTTCTGGGCCCCAGGGTGAAGTTGAGGAATCCCTAATTACAGCCCAGTGTGGAAACTGGAAGTTCTCCACTGCCCTGGAGCCAAAGAAACAGGCTCTGCATAGGGATGAGACACAGGACACTGTTCCCAAGGGAAAAAAAAAACAAACCACCCTGCTGACACCAGTCTAGCTCCTTAGAGGGTATAAATTGGTGTCTTCTGCTGATCTGCATCAGATGAACATCTGGCCTCCCTGAGCTCCTCAGGCAGATGCAGGTCTGGGGCAGAGCCCTTCTGGAAAAGCCCCCCCAGGGCAGAGCAGATACCTGGAGAGAAGGGTGGGCTTAGAATGCAGCTCTCCTCCCATGGCTGTAGATCTGGGGTAGCAGATCTGAGCCTGGGGAGTGGGGCAGGTCTGGGTCAGTCTGGTTCCTTTGAGCATCCCTTCCCCACCTGGGCTTATGCCCCTGCTTAATTTTGTCACCTTCAGCTTTGTGGACCTTCAGCTGGGTCTGGACCTCAGTGATGACCTCAGGGTGGTGAAAATAGATTTTGCAAAAGAAGTCTGGTCTCAGAAAAGTGACTGGTGTTTGCTGAAGGCATCAATGAGCTTATGGATAAGGCTGACCTGATAGAGAAGAGTTTTCCTGGATTTCCAGAAGCAAAGACCTTCAGGTCACCCACAGCTAAGAAAGTCCAGTGAGAGGTAAATAATGAATTAGGAACCTAACAAACTCTACTGATAATTCTTGTGTGTTCAGCAGAGCAGAGATGAAGGCTGATGGTGCTGATGTCTTGCAGAACTTGTGGTTAAAATGGCAGGAGGTGTTTGGGGGAGAATAAAGTGAAACAGAGAGAAAAAAGTCCAACATGACTTTGGATATACAACAGGCACTGAGTTGACTGGTGCCTACTTGGGAGTGATAGTTTGGGACTGTGGTAAACACAAAAATACATGAGGAATGTCAGGGAAAATAGGGGCCAGGTGTTCTGTCTCAAACCATGAGAAATCAATGCTTTGTGCTGCCAAAGAGCTCAGCAGGATCTCATCCAAACTGAAGGAGAGGCAGAAGCTTTGCTAGCAGTGAGGAACAGACCTGGGGAACTCCTCACAGAAGGATTTTTTTAATGCTAGTAATTTTGCTCTGTTTGAAGGAAACTGGGCAAATCCCTTGAGAAGAAGCTCAGTGAGGGGCCTTAAAAACAGATAAAAGCATGTTCAGTTCAGGTCTCTGAGCTGAAAATAAGGACCAGGGGCATGTGAGGGGTGAGTGCCATCAGGGCTCATCCTCTGCCTAATCCCCAGCTGCTAAATGCCTGTCTAGAATTTCTCTCCATCCTCATATTAGGTGGAATCACAAACTGTGAAGTTTTATATTCCTTTGCCACGTAGATCCCAGCTGGGGGTGTTCTGTCACTGCATTCAATCTAATCCTTTTTAAAACCCTGGTAAGTCCTCTGCTCCAGTGATATCCTTTGGCAACGAGTTTTGCAAATAAAGTGCTCCTTGTGCATTAGTCAGGAAGGTTTATGTCTTTATAGTAGCTTGCTGATGCTGGGATGCTATATATAGATTGTCAGCAATTAGCAGGATGCTTGCAAGGTTATTTAAGTAATTTTTTTTCTTTATGCCTCAACTTAGTGAATTTTCTGTATGTACGAAAACACTTGAAAGTCAGCTTGTGATTGCAAGAAGAAAGAAAAGCAGAGAAAGAGCCTTGCTTGGAGCAGATGGCTCATTTGACAGGGCTATCTTTTAGAAATGGGATTTTAATCAGGAACCTTTGATTAAAATAGTTTCTTTGATTGCTCAGGTCCCGGGCACACCCCTGTGGGCTGGAGGTATGTGTGGTGAGCCCAGCCCTATAACCAGTCCCTCGGGCTGGTGGAGAGATGGATCTTGCCAGGATCAGAGACTCAGTTAGTGCTTCAGGGGTCCGAGAGTTTTTCCACTGGCATCTCTTCCCCCAGCACTGGGAGCACTGGGAACACTGGGGCCCTGGCCATGTTGGGTACTGGAGGCACCCAGGCAAAAACCAGACTTGGACCCAGCTCTGCATTGGGTGCTTGGTGAGACAGACCCCGTCACCTTCACACCTGCCCTTTGAAGGAGAGGGCCAGGGGGCTGGATGGGGTCTTGGGACCACCCTGGGCACACAGCACCCCTTGGGCACAAGGCTTCAGCATCCAAAAATTGGATTTCCCCCCACCCCCATCATCCACCCTCTGAGACTCCACGAGTTTTTTCCATCACGGCAAAGCTGGTAACAACAGGGAGCCCCTGATGGCTCAATCCAAGACACCCAGAAACATCTGAAAGGAGCAGGGCCCCCTCCTCTGCTCTTTGGAAAGGGCTGGACTGCACCCAGGCGGAGGTGTTTTAATGACTGTTTTGGATCCCTGGGGAGCCAACCTCCTCCCACCCAGCCCAAGGTAATTCACCTCCTCCACCAGCGTTGGAGGAGTTGTTGACTGGTGGAGAGGGTGGCTGGTAGAACAGGTTCTCCACAGGGAGTTGTCTCTGAAACCCTGGGAGACCTGGATGGATGAAGCCCGGAGCTGAGCTCTGGTCTCTGCTCCAGCTCTGGCCCAGCCGGGAGTTGTTGGTGTTTGTGTGGCACTCCTGGGCAGGGCGGCTTTCGCCCGGCGCCTCTGGCAGACAAATTACAGCTTTGCCTCTGTCAAGGTAGATAAGAAACCATGTGATGCAGCGTGGTGGTGAACGGGCTGCAGGCAGGGTAAAGGTGCACAGGGAAATAACCTTGCAGGGAGTTCTTCCCTCCTCGGGGAGCGGAGTCTCCGGGCAGAGCAGAGCCGGCGCCTTGGCCTTGATGCTCGCACAAGTTTTGGGGTCTCCGTGAAACTCAGGGAAAGCGGGAATGTCTTCCAGCAGAAGGAATTGGTCTGATCTCTCCAGGTAGGTGCTGTGGTTTAATGCTTAACCCTTTCCACCGGCGGGAGGGAGGGGTGAGGGTGCTCTGCCAGCTCAGCCAGCCTGGGCTGGAGGGTGCTGGGGAGGTTGGGGAGAGGGGAGAGACCCCATGGGGGCTGCTGCTGGCAGAGGGGTTCAGTGCTCGGCACTGCTGGAGGTTGACTGAACAAGTTCAGGGTTTTTTCTGCTGCCAGGGGAAGGTGAGCACTGCAGAGGAAGCATGGCTCTGGAAACACAGCCTTGCCCTGTGTTGGCTTGGAGCAACCTGGTCTGGTGGGAGGTGTCCCTGTCCTCACAGGGGGGTTACAACTGGATGATCTGTAAGGTCCCTTCCAACCCAAACCGTTCCTTGATTCTGTATTTTTATCTGGTTTGCTTTTTGTTGGCTGGGCTGTGTCTCCAGCCTTACCCTGGTGAGGTTCTTTCACCCTCCCCATACAGTCCCTGGGTGTGGGTCCTGGGTCCATCCTGAGGAGGCTGAGCACCCAGCCAGTGCTGAGCAAGCACTGATTCATTGGCAGTCTCTGGAGGATCCCCACAGCCCTGGGTGTTGGTCCTTCCCAAAAAGTGATCTGGCTCTGATGGGAGCCAGGGAAGGTGAAGCTTCTGGGCATCATAGGGTGAGTCAGGGGCTCACCCAGTGCCTGGGTGATGTGTGGATGTTGGCACCGACAACTTCATCTGCACAGACTGGGTGCTGGGGACTCTAACACATCCACAAAATGGAGCAGAAATCCTACTTTTAGTGAATGTGATGGCTCCAAGACTTAACTGTAAATAACTTTGGGAAAGACTGTATCCTGGTCTGCTGCTGCATCACCAGCAGCATGCCCAGCAGGTTGAGGGAGGGGATTCTCTACTCTGCTAGTGGGAGGCATCAATACTCACAGAAGGGTGTTGGAACTAGATGATTTTTAAGGTCCCTTCAAACCCAAACCAGTCTGGGATTCTCTGAGACACCTCCCATGGACAACCCAGAACTGGGAATGAAATGGGACCATACTGCTGAGTGGTTCTCTGGCCTGCCTCCATCATCCATGGGATGGATCCAGAGGGTATCCCGACCCCATCCAGATCCAGGTCCTCCAAGCCTGAACACAAGCCCTGTGGGGTCCTGCTCCTGGGTTGTTTCACAACCCAAGGAGGCTGCTTCTGCACTCTCATTAGATGAGGCAGTGGTCACTGAAACAGCAGAAATGTCAGATACCTCAGCACTAATGATTAACAGGGCAGGAAAGGACAAGGCAGGGGGACACTCACCCATTTTTAGTCATCTCTTTGAGGCCGAAAAGGGTGAGATGGTGAAAAACAAACTCTGCTTTGAAAAGAGGAGGGAAAGATTGGCAAAGCAAATCCACAGCCTAATGGGTGGATTACTCAAGTAAAAATAACGAGAAGCTGCATGTTGGCAGTGCCAGGTTACGTGCTGCCTCCAAGGGAGCCAAGCAAATTCAAGGCAGGAAAATCTCATTTTCATTTTGAAGGAGCCTGTGCCTGCAAAAACAAGAACTGACTGGCTCTGACGTGGGGCTGAGCAGGCGTCAGAGCTGTCACTGAGTGAGGGACAAACGTGCTGGGCAGAGGCAGCTCCGTGCTTGTCCACACACACATAGCCCTGCTGGGTGGGAATGTGTGTGTCCAGGGAAAGCTGTGCTGGGGATCCCCCCCTGCCCTGCAAACAGAACCCAAACTGCAGCCCCGGGCAGCTCCTCCCAGTGCTGAGATTCCCTGCTCAGGACCATGGAGGTGGGAGCAGCCCCAAGGAGCTGGAGGGAGGCTGGGGATGCTCCCAGGGGCAGGGCCCAGTCTTCCATAGCCTTCCATAGCTTTCCATAGATTTCCATAGCCTTCCATAGCTTTCCACAGCCTTCCACAACTTTTCACAGCCTTCTACAGCCCCATCTGTGACCAGCACAGCAGCAGGGAGCCCACCCCCCCAGCATCCCTCTTTGCTATGGGGGTATGAAGGCTTCTGTGGGGTGGGGGGTAGGGGCAGGTCACCCCTGGCATTGCCCTGTCCCCAAGCAGCCACTGGGCTCTCTCCATCCCCCCTTTGCTCTCCGTTCTGCTCTGCTGACCCTCCTGTGCTCCACCATCTGCCTCCAGCAGGAAGAACAGAAGCCAGAAGCAGTTGCGGGGGGTAATGTGGTTTAATTTATCACCCAGCTTTCATTACACAGTAACTCACAAACCACACTGCCAGTCACCCTGCCCACCCTGCTGCTGGCCATGCCTCGGGCCCTGGGGCTGCTCTGATTTTCACGTTCTTCAGAGCCAAACTCAAAGGAAACCCCAAGTCTGGAGGAAGCTGGGGTGCTGCAAGGGTCAGGTGTGGGGAGGGCTCTGCCCTGTGAATGTTCACAGCTGAGAAACAATGAACACTGGGGTGAAAAGCTCAATCCAGCCAACAAAAATATTTTACAGCAGAGTTCAGGCACCGGCAGAGAGGGTGGGACAGGATTTGTACTGAGAGAGGAAGGGAAAGTTGAGGTTTTCCAAAAAACCTCTCAGCTAGGGTGACATGTTATCAAGAAATTTATGCATTCAGTTTGTGCAAAATACAATCTTTAAAGATGCCTCTTTAAAGAGGGTTACAAACCTTGTCTTTTTGGTACAATCTGGGATGATAAATAATTCCCAGTCCCAGCCACAAGCAGGGAGTGAGAGGATCTTCTGCCCTCTGTGTTTCCAGGCAGACCTTGTCAGCAGGTGCCTCCAGCTGCCTTTTTGCTCAATAAAAATTCAAATGCCATCACCACAACTTGCACTGGGGCCAAAATCTTCTGCCACCAGTGGTTACCCTTCCAGTTTATGCAGCTGAGATCAGGGACCCGGTCTTGCTAAGTTATAGGTTGAGTATCCTTTCCTGGGAATGTCTGCTTAATTTAGGGATTCCTTTGAAATGAGTGCTCCCTCCAACAGAAGGAATTAGGAGTTGTAATATCAAATGTTTCTGTTGGGAAATGTCTGCACCACCTGGGTGGAGTAAGAATCCTCTGTGACACCTGACACATTGGCATCCCTCTCCTCCAGCCCTCTGCAGCAGCTGGAGAAGGCAACCAACATCCACCAGCCCCTTGGTCCTTGCCCAGAGGTGTTCCAGTCTCCTTTTTTGTCTGACATCAGGGCTGGAACACAGCCTCCCCATGTCCCTGTGTTTCATCCCAAACAGCCTGGCCAGGCAGAGGACCCTTGAGGATGAAGAGGAGCAGCAACGAGAGCGCCGGAGAAGGCACCGGAACCTTCAGTCCTCCACACCAAGGGATGAGGAACCTCTCAGCCCTGTGAAAGACATGAGTTCAGCTTCCAGCAGGTGTGTGAGGTCCTGGAGAGTCAGTCCTACTCATGATGCTGATGGCTCACAGGTTGCTGCTTTGCTTTAGCTCAACCCTCAGCCAAAGCTGCTGCAGTTGGTGGGATTTTCTTCTGGATGAGTGGGCTGAGCTGGGGGAAGAGCTGAGGTCCCAGGGTAGAAGGATGGGCTTCACAGGAGGAGTAGAAGAAAAGGGGTATACCCCTGGTGGGTTGAATCCTGTGTCTTAACACACCTCATGGCACAGTGAGCCAGTGTGCCAGGGTGAGGGTCAGTGCTGGAGGTGAGCTCAGGTGGGTGCTGGCCGTGTCCTGGTGGGGTCTTGAGCAGGCAGGAGCAGTCAGGCTCCTCTGAACCTTGCAGGGATGTGGTGTGGGATGTGCTGAAGTGGGGAGGTGAACCAAGGGCTTCCCATAGGTTCTCCCAAAGTTCCTTGCTGCAGAGAGCTGGGATTTGGAGGCACCCTGAGCTCAGCTGCCTTTACACAACTGATCCTGGAAATGTCCAGGACTTGGTGAGTGCTGATGTCCTGGGATAAAGCTGTGGAAATTCTTAATTTCTGCCACAGAAATCCAAGAATAACTAAACAAACAAAAAACAAAAACAGGAGGGAAAAAACCACTTTTAATCCAAATTTGTCCTTGGTGAACCTGGCTGGGGTGATGGGGATGAGTGTGGTTACAAGTCCTGGTCTGCAGGGATGACTCCGGGATGTTGGTGGGATTTTTATGCTCCCCCAAAGCCTTTCACCTGGGTTAACCTCCCCTGCAGATCTCAGAGTGCTGGTGCTGAGCTTTGCCCCCTTTTTTTCTCCATCTCTAGAGCTCAGCCTCCGGTGAAGTCAGGGTTCCCAGAGAACAAGGAGGAGCGTAAGCTCTCAGAGGTGCTGAAGACACAAGAAGGGAGACGGACGAGGTCCCCAATGTCCATCTCAGAAAAGCTGAGGCAGAAGGAGCAGCAGGAGCCGGGGGTGGGGAGGAGCCGCTCGCGTGTGGAGCAGAACATCCAGGCTGGAGAGAGGGATCAGGATGGGGCCAAAGGCAGAAGAGACCCACCAGGAGATCAGCACCAGGTGCAGAAGGCAGTGGTGAGGGGACGTCTCCAGGACAAAGAGGGAAAAAGTCTGGGGACACGTCAGGGGGAGCAGCAGAAGGAGGAGGGGGAGCAGCAGCCGAGGGCATCGCCGGAGCTCGGGGGCTGCCGCCTCCGGGAGGTGAAGATCTTGACCAGGCAGGGAAGCTGCAGCATGGAAGAGAAGACATCCTCAGTGGTGACCCTGGCTTTGGACCCCCAGGTGAGCAGGAATGGACAAGGCACCAACCCTTGGGGTGCAAGGTCCCAGGTGCTGGGAGGACAGCGGAGAGGGGGAAAGCCCAAAAGTCCAGGAGGGCAATGGGACCCATGGGCTTTTGGGGAGGGGTTTCCTGAGAGCTGCAAGCCATGACGTGGTGGCCAGGGCCCCACCACCACCACCTGTCCCTCCCTTGCATGTATTATTCTAATCACCTACTCCATCAAACCTCCACTGATTGCCATCGTGGTTTCTCTGAAGTGGTGTTCAGGGCTTTGCATACCCAAGTGAGACAGCCAAGGTCTGGAGGATCTCCATCTCAAACTTCTGCCTCCACACCAGTTCCCACCCTGGCTACCCTACTCCCTGTGCCTCAGCCTTCTCTGCAGACTCTGCAGGGATGCATCAGGAATCTGCTTTTTTTTTTTTTTTTTTTCTCAGAAACCATCCAGGAGTCCCTCAAAGGAGGTAACTCAGCTGTCTCCCACCCAAGAGGAATCTGCAGAAAAGTCAGATACTTTCCCAACTCTTGTCACCTATAGCAGCTCCATCAGACGAACCAGCCCAAGAACTGTCTCCTTTCGGGTAAGAGATAAAGCAAGTAGGAGAGAGACCCTCATTTAGGCAGTGGAAGATGAGGGGAAGGACAGGGTTGCTTTGGTCTCCAGGTTATTGTGGCAGAACCTGTTCCCAAGCATGTGCTCAGATTCTACCCTTGGTTTGGGCACTGCAGCTCTGCTTCAGCCTTTCCTCTATTTTTCCTTCTCTGGGTCTGGCTGCAGGCCTGTGGTGAACATGCCAGTGTTCATAGGCTTTGTGCTGGAATGGAAATTTATGGGAAGTGGTGAAAAAACAGAGAGCTCATTGTCCACAGATTTTCCAAGGAGTCAAAGGAATGACCATGCACCCTCCAACATTTCTTGTCTTCTCTGAGAGCACAGGATAAGAATAAAACCCAACCTCCTTCTTGTCCTCTGTTACAATCCTGAGAATATCTTCAATTCCACCCCCTAAAAAAAAGATCTGTGGAATAAAGTACTTGGAGAGGCTGGGAAAGCCAGGAGCTGTTGAGGTCCTCCTTGCTGAGATCTGGGCTGACTGCTTGGGCTGGGACTTCACAGGGAACAAAACCATTAGCACCACGAGTGGTTCTCAGTCTGGAGAGCTCTGAGCTCTGCTGTGGGTGAAAATGGCACTTGCTTGAAAGCTTGGAGCTGAATCTGAGACAGTTTCTCCTTCAATAACCAAAGATGGCTCCAGTATCTCCTCTCCTTGTGTCTTCCAGGTGATCTCAAGAAAACAGAAAGAAGAAAGCCAGAGCCCTCTCACAAGGAGGTCAGCATCTCTCTTCATGTTACTTTGGCCTTTCTGAGCAGGGACTGTCATCTTCTGGTCTCCAAGGCACTAGAAGGGGGTGATTGGACCTGGTACCAGCTAGTGAGTGCCCTGACACAGGTCTGGTGAATATTGGTCCCCAGGGTTTCTGACTGACTGTGCTGTGATGCTCAGCAGAGGACAGGACAATGTCCAGCACCCATCTTGTACCTGTATGAGGTCCTCTCCACCATCCCCTGCTGTCTCTTGGTTGATGTAGGTTCTTATGGATGCTGGTGTCTGCACAGGAGGGGGTCAGTCATGCAGCACCACAACAAGGTCCCTTCCTTGGAGATATCAGACCCCACTCTACAGGTCCAGGGCCAATCTGATCTGGCTTTGGTGGCAGGATCAAGTGATTCTCCACCAAGGTTTGGACAGGTGGCTTAAAACCTCCTGAGGAATTGAGGGCTCAGGTCTGAATGCAGAAAGTGGGCAGAACATCCTCTCCCACCTCTGAGCCCAGGGCTTCATGTGGACCTGGGCTTGCACCTGTGGTTACCATTCCAAACTCATCTTGGCATTGGTGAAGATGAGGTTCATACTTGGCAGTTTAGTCAGGGTAAACTGAGGAACTCACAGCTATTTTTCAGTGGTCAGTATGGACCTAGTAAGATGGTGATACCCAGGGATCTTGGTCACCAGCAGGGAATGAGCTGCTGTGCTTCACTTGGAAGACAGATGCAGGAGGAGTGCCTGGGCTGGACAGGATCTCCTGCCCTGTGGAGTCACCCAGGACCATGGGCTGAGTCCACGGAGATGCTGAGAGTGCTGCGTTTGGGAACTAGATGATTCCTGTCCCTTCCAACCCAATCTATTCTGTGATTCCATGTGTCCAACTCCCTTCCCTTTCCTTCACCAGTGTGAGCCTGAGGATCCCCGGGAGCAGCACCACCATTGGGGAGAAGCTGGAGAAGTACAACTCAGCTGTGCAGGTACAGGGCTGGAGGGAAGGGATGAGTGGGGAGGGATGGGCTGGAGCTGAGAGGGGAAGGGAGAGAGAAGTTGAGCTGCACCAAACACCCAGTGCTGATGGGGTTGAAGAAGACAGAAGAAGGGATGGGCCTCCAGCTTTTAGGAGCAGGGAGAAGACATCCCTTGGAGAGGGTCACAGGGATGCTGCATGGTTCTGCTGGGAGGAGCAATGGGACAATCCCATGAGCTGGGAATGAGCAGGAAGGGAGCCAACCCCGGCAGGGTGGGGATGTGAGCCAGAACCAGGACTTTGCTTTTTACTGCTTGGGGTGCAGCATGGCACTGGCTGATGCCCCTCTGTCCTCCCAGCGCTCAGAGGTGGTGAAATCCTCCCTGGCTGTTCAGAAGAGCCTCTTGCTCTCCTCCGAGGGGGTGGCCAGCAAGCGCAACTTCTTTGAGGCCAGTGCTCCCAGCAAGGCTGAACCAGTGGCTGTCAAGAAGGTAAGGGCAGGGGCTGGACCGAGTGAGGACCTTCCAGCAGGGTCCTGTGCCACAGCAGGCACCAGATTTTTGGACAAATCTTCCCCTAAACCCAATCAGGAGGTTGTAGGTTTAGAGCACAAGTCTTCCCAGGATGGCTGAGGGGAGACCTGGCTCCCTGCAACCCCCTGAGAGGAGGTTGGAGCCAGGGGGGGTCGGGCTCTGCTCCCAAGGAACAAGGGATGGGACAAGAGGAACTTTTGGCCTCAAGTTGTGCCGGGGGAGGTTTAGGTTGGAGCTAGGGAAGAATTTCTCCCTGGCAAGGGTTGTCAGGGCCTGGCCCAGGCTGCCCAGGGCAGGGCTGGAGTCCCCATCATCCCTGGAGGGGTTTCAGAGCCTGGAGATGTGGTGCTGAGGGACATGGGCTGGGGGTGGCCTGGGCAGTGCTGGGGTCAGGGTTGGACGGGATAATCTGAAAGGTCTTTTCCAATCCAAATGATTCCATGATACCAAGGCAGAGGCCAGCAGGCTGCAGGTTGCTGGGGGTTTGGGCAGGGCTGGGCTTGGACCGACTGCACCGAAACTGCGCTCTGGTGGTGTGTGGGTTTGTGCCAATGAGCTGGGATGGAGCCAAGGTGTGGGCTGGGTCTCTTCCTGCTGCAGGTTTGCTCAGTCTCCCCATGCCCTGGGGATTATCCTGGGTTACGTTCATGAAGTGGGAGAGCTGGTGCTGTAACCCTGGTGTCCCCCTCTGTGCCACAGGACAACCTGAAGCTCTCAGGGTCGGTGACATCCCGCATTAACCTGTGGATCAGCCGAGTCCAGGAGCCTGCCAAGGAGGAAAAGAGCAAGGTACCAGCTTGTGTTGACACCTCAGACTAGATCCTGGTGGGACATGTCCCCACCTCTGGGGTAGTGGAGTTTGAAGGGTTGATGAACCTTTGGCTGAAACCATTAAAGCGTTTGAGAGGAGTTCAGCCAGGGTCGGGTGCTTTGTCCCTGCTCATAGCAGAGTCTGTGACAGCCACCTGGGTGCAGGACCAGGAGGGGCAGCTCCAGCCCAGCCCTTCATCCTGGGCAGACAAGCCCAGGCACCCCCAGCACTGAGCTGCAGAGATTAACACTGCCCAAACGTGTCTGTACCAGGAGGCTGAGCTGGCTCCACGGCTGCCAGGAAAAGTTTTGCTCCCGGGGTCACCTGTGGGTAAAGCTTGCAGCTCCTTTTTCTGTTTTGTCTTTCTGCCATCCTGCTCTGTAGGATTTGAAGGTCTCCCAGGTGCAAGAGCTCCAAGCTGACCACTTTTATCTGCAGCATTTACACCTCAGACCTCTGACTGAAGTCAGATCAAGGCAACACTGCAGACGGTGCATGGGGAAAATTTCTTGTGTGATTTATGACTTTCCTGTTTGCAGGACATCAGGAAGATAAACAGCCTGCCAAAACGTGATGTCTGGGTAAAGCAGCCAAGAGTCACCCCTGGAGACACCAAGGTAGACATGGAGCTGCTTTGAAAACTGCATCTTCTGAGCTGGAGGCAGAGCTGGGACCTACGTGTGGTGCATCACCCCCTGTGGGACAGGCTATGGGGAGAGGGAGTCACAGGGGACACCCAGGACCCCATGGCCTGGGGGAGTCAGCATGAGGGGACAGCTGGAGGCAGCTGTAAGGGAGAAAAGGGGAAGGGGAGTGGCATGTGGGGTGGGATTTAGGAGATGCCTGACTGCCCCATACCCTGTTTGGGACAAGGATGGTTCCAGTAGCTCCTTCGGGGTTTTGCAGCCTCAGGCCCAGCCTCACTTTTTCTCACTTTCTTTTCCAGTTGTAATATTATCAAATGAACTGGGAAAAAAGCTTTTTGCTCTGGAGATCAAAGCCCAGCCCTACCCAACCATCCAGCAGCCACCACCACGAGAGGACCCCGTGCTGTGTGTAGCTGCACCCCAAGGTTGCTGGGAATCTCTTGTGAGATGTGAAGGAAGAAGGCTGGAAGATTATCCCTGTCCTGACCATCCCTTGTCTCCTTGAAGCAGTGACCCCCTTCACTTAGTGATAAGAGAAGGGTGGGCTGGCCATGGCCCTGGTTTTGGGGTCAAATGGAGCTGAGTGCCCTGTGCTGGGCCCCTTCTGCAAAGCCCATTTCCTTCTTCCTCTTCCTCCCAAATCCCTTGCCCTTGCCTGTGCAGACCCCTGGTCCCACACCCCTGGGATGCTGAGCCCAACCAGCAAGGCCACAGGGTGCTCCCTCCAGGTCAGCTGGTGGGTACCCTGGGCAGTCCCTAAAACAATGCTCAAATCCTGGTGTTGGGGCCATTCAATGGGCTTGGGCTGTACCTTGAGCAACCACTGGGGTGTCCAAACTTGGTGTGGGACTCTACTGCTGCCCCTGGATCTGGGACTTTCTTGCTGGGCTTTGGAAAGGACTCGGTTATCTTGGTGCATTTTTTTTTTTTTTCCTAATAAATGTTGCTCTTTCTAAGATGCTCCCGCTCACCTGCTCCTAGTGGGACTGGGACCAGTTCCCTTTCTTTCTTCTGGCAAGAGGAAGAAAAAGGAAAAATGTGTCCTGGGAGCGTAGAAGCAGCCTGAGAGTCTTCCTTTCTCGTTGTAATGTCTTGGGCCTGGTGCAGCAATGGAGAGAGCCCAGGTGGGGGCTGTGGTGGGGGCTCTGGTCCCCCCTGGGGCAGTGCTGCCTTATCAGTGTCCCCAGCCCTAGAAAGTGACAGCTGCCTGGCTTGTGTCAGCCCCTCAGGCACTTGTGTATCTCAGTCCCGAGGGTTTAAAATAGCAAATCTCTAAGGCCACACAATAGCTTGGGCTTATATGGGCTCCTGGGGGGGAAAGGGGGAGCAGCAGAGGGGCCGGGGCTGAAATAGCAGCTCACAAGTGTTGCATTCCTCCCTGGGCGCCGGGCACATTCCTGCCGGCACTGCCCGCCCCGGGGTGGGCGCTGGAGCCCCCTTAAAGCCTCCTGCCCCCCAAGAGCATTTCCCAGACACCCACTGGCTTCCCCTCAGCTCCTCGGGATCCCACCTGCACCCGTGGCAGAGGTAAGGCAGGGGCAGAGGGTGCCGGCTCCTGGAGGATGCTGGGTGGAAGGGCAGTGGTTAAAAACCCAGAATGGATTTGGCTCAGGGTTTGTGGTGTTGCCCAGCCCCTCGTACAGGGATGTATTTTTGCCATGAAGGCATTCCCACGGATAAATCCTCAGGACCCACTCCTGGGGGTTGTGTTTGCCACTTGCCCAGCACCCATCTGAACCGCCCAAGTGGTTGAGAAGGATTTTGGTTGCCCTGGTTCTGGGGCAATCTCATAGATCCCCATTCCTGGTGTCTCCGGAAGGGCCAGGAGGGATGGGATGCCCGTAAGAGTTGGGCCAGCCTGACCCTGAGGCTGAAGGCTCCTGTGCATGGTCTGACTTTGCCACTCAGGAAGGGAGCAGAGATGTGACCCAGGCTGGAGCCAATGCTCGTGTCTGGGTGGCCTGGAGGAAAGCAGGGACTGCAGCCCGGAGAGGGTTAATCAGAGCTGTGATCAGCCAGCCCCGAGCTAATGCAGAGGGGGGGTTTAAGGAATGAGAGGTATCTGGGTTATTTAATACACAGCAACCAATGTGAGACTTTTCTGCAATCAAAAATGTCAGTGTTTCCTTTTTCTGTCTGCAGTACATCTGGCTGAGTTTTCCTAATTCTTTCAAAACAAGATTTCAAAGCTCTAGAGGACAGGTTTATCTGTGCAGGGGAAGGATGAATATTTCCTACTGCCACCCTTTTTCTTTTGCACTCCCTTGACAGTCCTGGTTTTGTTGTAGTTCCTTAGAAAATGCTCTATGGAATCTAGTGATGAGAGGAGGGAAATGGAAATGTAGAAATAAGCTTCTGAAAATGCATGTTTGCACTGTTACAGCCAGGAGGGAACCTCTGCTCTTGTGTTTTGAAAAGAGCACAGAAAGTCTTGGGTACTCAGAGGCCACATAAAGGATTTAGTCAAACTCTTGGGAGTAGTAGGAGCATGCCCAGCCTGGAGGAAAAGCTGGGACAGGAATTGATGTTTGAGAGGGAGCAGAGATTGAGGGGATGGTGCTGGAAGAGGGGTTGCTGAGGGCCAAGCTTCAGCTCCATCAGAGGGCAGGAAACACAATGGCAGAAGCAAGCAGAGAACCTGAGGCAGGTAGGGCTGAGTTCTGACCTTGTCTCCACAAAGAACCTTCTGAGTCATTGCTTGGAATGAGATATGTCAGACCCTTGTGTACCATGGGTATCCCGAGTCATCCCTCCTGGAAATCCTCCCTTTCCCAGGCTTGTGGCTTCCAGTCCTGGGTTCAGCATCTTGAATAAGCAATCCTGTAGCCTGTCCTGCCCATCCTGGGTAATAAATCCTCGACAGATGTAGTCAGGAGCAGTTGTTCCCAGACACTCCTCAGGAGCAGGGAAGCAGTGGAGGGCTGGCAACAGGTGGTTCAGCACATGGAAGTTATTTCTAGGGCTGCCTTGCCTGGTCCTGCTGCACCTCAGCTTTGCTGAAGTTTGGCACAAATGCAAGAGGTGGAGAGACTGTGCAGGGACAGAGGCTGATGCTCAGGGCTGGTCCTGGGCCCATCTCTGGCCCTTTGTGGGGGTGTCCCTGCCCATGCAGGGGGGTTGGACCTTGATGATCTCTAAGGTCTCTTCTAACCCAAACCATTCTATGATTCTGTGATCATAGGACTGCTCCGTGCAGACCTTGTGTTGGGTGGGATGAGGTGGGACCATGAGCAAAGTCCTGATCACATCTGGCAGGGAGTGGGGTTGCTGGGAAGATGTATGGCTGTTTCTCTGGAGATATTAGCCCTGTTGCTCACCAGGCTGTGAATCACTCCTTTGAGCTAAGCTTGTCCTCAGGACCAGGACAAGGAGAGAGAAATGTTCCTGCTGCACCCTGACCACCCCTCTCCAGAGCATTCTTGGCACCTGGAGGGATAGGCTGGGAGGTCTCACTGAAATAGGGCTTGTGCAGGGCTGTAAATCTGTGATAAATGGGACATGCCTGCAAGTTTCTCTATCCCAACAGAGCTAAGAATAGTGAGGAAGGAAAAGCAGCTGAAGGTTGTGGTTGGGTTATTCTCCTGTGCCTGAAGCTGGGCACAGCTCCTGCCAGCAGCTATCGGTGTTGTGTGAGGCTCTGCAGCATCTCCTGCCTCCTATTTGGGGTGAGCTGTGATCCTGGGGCAGGAGGGGAGGGGGGAACCTTATCTACACTGAGATAAGGCTGTGACAGCTCAGCCGGGGCCATCTCGAAGCCCCAAGTGCTTTGGAGAGATGTAACATCCCTGTGCCAGGGGTGCTGGAGGACGGGCTGTGCTTGGTCCTTATCTCAGCTCCTCACCCTCCAATCCACTTTGAATTCTGCCAGATAACCAGGCATGTCGGGCTCTGAGGAGGGCGTTGAAGAATACGAGCAGTAAGTGGTGTGTTTTTAAACAGCTTTTCCTTCTCCTTATTGCCACTTCCCTGCAGGGTCACAAGATAGCTGAGGGAGCATTCAGGGGCTCTGGCTCCTGCCCCACGCTCCCAGTGGGAGATCCCCTCACCCTGAGCCCATCTGGGCCACTGCTGTGACAGTGCTGAGACCCCCAGCTGTGGGGAGTTTGGGATCAGCACAGATGTGGCAAGGGACAGTCCCTACATCAAAGATGCTGCAGTTTAAATCCCTGAGATAGAGCTGGGAAAATCTGATGTCATCAGTCCATTCCTGGTGGAGTCTGACTGCCACATCTCAAGCATCACCACTCAGGACCCAAATCTGAGGGTGACATTTGCTGGTGAGGGCTGCTGGGCCACAGGATGCACCCTGGAGAAGAGGAGCTCACTGTCTGTGATACATGGTCATAGGGATCAGTCCAAACACAGCTCCTGATTCTTTTCCAACAGCAGGAAAAGTAGATCTGAATCCTTCTCAGGTTTAAATAGCACAACACTCATGTCTTGGCAGTCAGGCTGAGCCCTGTGCCCTATGTCCTCTGAGCACACCCAAGGACAAACTGCATCTTCCCCAAGGTCAGAAGAAGGACTTTGGGACAAGGGTGGGGTGTGAGATGACCAGTTCTAGGATGATAGACCATGGCCACTTGATCTTCTCAAGATGCAAAAGGGTGTTGTGCTCTGACCACTGTCAAAGCACCAGTAAACACTTCAGCTCCTGTTATCTGCAGCCTTGCAGGGTGACCTGGGTCTTGTCCCATCCCCAAGGCCACCCCATGGCATGCCACACAGCAGCCTGCCCAGCAGCCCTTGCCCTTTGCTATGGGAAAGGGGAGCAAGCTCTGAGGAAAGGTGAAATTCCCCTTTAGCCTCAGTGATGCACACCTGCCCCATCTCCAGATCACTGCAGCTCCATGGATTTCTATTGTGCTTTCCAGGGAGCAGGAAGGTAAGAGGACATGGAGCATCTGCAGCTGCTCTAAGGCTGAAGCTGAGAAATGATCAGAGCAACTTCAATAACCTGCATCTTCTTTCCCTTCCCTCTCCTCCGTGCTCATGTGTGCTCTGTGAAGAGGAGTATGTGGAGGAAGGTAGGTGCTTCGCCAGCAGTTGGACAAATCAAGAGATGAGTGCTGGTCAGGGTTTTCCTTGGGTGGGTTGTGTTGGTAGCTCCTCGGCTGCAATGGGCTCACGATGAGAAGGAAAGGCAGACAAGACAATCCTCTAGACTTCTCCATGTGAAACAGCGGGATCAAAACCAGGTTGAACGTTCTCAGGATCTGTCAGAGTGATCCCTTGACTCAGAGCAGGGTGGAAATGCTGGGCTGGGGCTCTGGCAGAGGTGTGAGCCCAATAACTCAATGGGAGATGGAGCTTCAGCTGCAGTAATATGAATGATGCTCAAGCACAAACCTCCAGCTCCCTCTGTCTGATGAAGGAACAAACTCCAGGGTGCAGGCAGCCACTCTGGGACACGCAGGGCTGGGATGCTGGGGCTGGGAGCTTTATTTTGCTGAGCCCTTTCAGGGCACTCTCAGACTGCTCAGTAACATCCTGAGAGTTCAAAGCAAAGAGGCACAAGGGGGCAAATCACTGCAGTGCTCGAGTTCTCATCTGATGCACGTCGTAGCTACATGCCACAGCTTCATGGCATCCCACTAACCTCTGCACTTATTCCTTTCCCTCCTCCCTGGCTCAGAAGAGGAAGAATGGCTAGAGGAAGAAGACGGTAGTTATTGCACCTTTCTTTATTTCATATCTCCACTGCTGCTGTGTATATGTCGTGGGTTGGTGTGTCTTTCGCCTCTCTCTGGTTGGGAAATGGGTTTCTTTCATTCTTCCACTTCTCTCTCTTGCTTCTTGCACTCCCCCTCCCTGCCCTGCCCTGCTTCTGCGTCTGTGCCTTCTCTTACACCTCCCACCCCAAGGTTGGTTGCTGGCTTCTTTTTCTTCCCTTCTCTCTTGCTGCGGGACCACGAGTCTTCCCAGGACTTGTGACCCCAACATCACTCCTGCTCCGATGGAGGAGTCTTGTGGGGATACTGCTCCCTCCAGTGGAAAAATGCTCCAACAGTGTCAGGCATGGGATGGGAAGGTGCTGAAGGGGCATCCTCTGGTGCCAGCCAGCCTTGCTCTTCTCTGGAGCGCAGTGACAGAAATCGCTCCCTCCCCTCCTGGGGTGCAAGAGCAGGAGGGAATGAGGGACAACCCAGGAGTTGGATATAAATCCCTTAATTTTTATATATATATATATATATATTTTTTTTTTTCCCTACCCCAGCACAGAGCAGCTCCTGGGTAAAGGTTAGAGGGAAGCCCTTTGCTTCCCGAGCTTCTTCCTCCCGTGTCTCCCCAGGTCTCTCTCTTGGCCAACTCCTTGCCGTGGTTATCCCAGTCCCGGGGTCCATGGGGATCCAGCAGGAGCAGCAGCTCTCAGGCTGACACTGCCCATTATTCCACAGGTCAGGAAGAGCAGGGAGAGGAGGCAGAGGAGGAGACTGAAGAAACCAAGGAGGAAACTGAAGAAACCAAGGCAGGAGGTGCGTGGTGGCTTCTCACGACTTGGCTGGAGCCAAGCTTGCTTCATGGGGTGCCCAGCAGGGTCTGGGATGTCCCAGGGTGGCCTGTGGCAGTGGGACAGCAGCACAGAGGAGTGGGGTCCCCCCCATATCTGTGGCTTCCAGTAAAGTGGTGTCAAATCTGAGCTGCCCTGTCCTGACCTACCCAGTGCCTGGGTCCTCTGCTGGTTGCTGATCACATAGTTTGTGTCCAGCACTTAGAAATAATGCCCCAAAATGAGTGAATCCTCTTCCATCAAGAAGTCCCACAGCCTCAGAGTGGGGATTTCTAGAGCTGGGGTCATGCTCTGAGGTCTCTCACTGGAGAGCCCTGGACTTGATGAGACCTCTTTGGTGCAGACAGGGTTGCCTGATGCATGTCCCTATCCTGTCACAGCTGATGGGGCAGGCTTGGGTCCCAACATGCACCCCAGCTTAGGTGTTGGGACCCCTCTATGCTGGGGGGATGTGGCTGCCCTCACCCACGGGTGCTCACATCCTCCCCATTGCTTTTGAAACAGAACAAGAAGATGAAACGAAAGCACCAGCAGAAGGTAAAGCGGGAGTGGAGGAGAGATGGTGTTGGCCACTTCAGTCCTGATCTCAGCCCCCTTGGGGTTTTTTTGGTGTAGAATTAATTTCCTGCTGAAGAGAGAATCTGGGGTAATTGGTGCAGAGCTGCTCTGGCCCCATCCTCCAGGGCTGGGACAGCAGGAGTCCTGCAGGAGGGGTGGCTTTGTGCTGCTGAGGGAAGAAATTCACCCAAAAGGCTGAAGGAGAGGGCAGTGCTGCTGCTGTCCCAGCCTGAGCTCATGCTGGGTTTCTCCTGGAGAGGACCTGGGGCTCTCTTGGTCTGATTGTGAACAAGGGATGTCCACGAGGGACCTGCTGTCCCCCCAGTCATCCCGGAGGGATGGGCCTGGGTTTTGCTGCAGGGATAAGGATGGGGTAGAAGGCACTGTCTGAACCACCCCACTGTGACCATGGGCAGGGGACACAGCACGGCCTCCAGGGGCCAAAGCATTGTGTTTTCCACAGGTGGAGAGGGGGAACGGGAGCAGGAGCCTGGGGAAGGTGAAGTATCCATCCTTGTTCCTCTCTGGGTAGGAGGGACTGTCCCTCTGCCCATCTAGGAGGTACCAAACACCTTCTTGCTCAGCCAAGACTATCAGCGTGTGGTGGGTGACACCTCATTGCATGCCTTGGCTGTGCTGAGGCTGCACCTCAAATCCTGGAGTCATTTTTGGGCCCCTCACACCAAGAAGGACATTGAGGGGCTGGAGAGTGTCCAGAGAAGGGCAATGGAGCTGGGGAAGGGTCTGGAGCACAGCTCTGCCCTGGGGGTGTTGATACAGATGCCTCAACAAATGCCTCAGTTAACTTTGTCTTTCTCTCCCACTCCTGGGGACCTGCAGGTGAAGCGAAGCCAAAACCCAAGTAAGTGTTGGTGCATTTTCTCTTGTGCAAGGTCTGACCCAGGACAGAGGCTCCATGGTCTACAAAGGGTGTGGGACAGTGAGGCCTCAAAGAATGAGCACAGGGTGGGACTGGGACATGGAGAGAGCCAGGCAGATGAATACAGGGGGATGAAGGGAGTCCTGAGAACAAGGGCTTTGTGCAGGTTTGAAGCATTTTGAGCACTCCCTGGGATAGCCCTGCAGCCAGAAAATGTCTGTGTGCAGCCCAGGCTGGGGGACACAGCCAGGACCTGGCCTCTGCACTGCACTCCTGCTATGGCTGGCATGGGGCACGGGCACGAGTGCCAGCATCCTGGGGACAGGAGCACCTGCCTGGGGGAGAGGGACCTGCCAGGAACCTGCAGGACTTCATGGACCTCGGGGATGTTGTTTTGGGGGAGACAGATATGTCCTCAGCCTCAGTCTCTTCAACTCTTTGTGTCTTTATGTGCTCCTGTGAGCATCTCCTGCCCTCCCTTAAGCTCACCACGGATGGGGGGATGGTTTCCAGCTCCCTATGACAGCTCACACTGGAGTCCATTGTTCCTCTGTGCTCTTTTGGGTGAGCAGTAGGGTGGCTGCCAGCCCCAGGGTGTCTGGCAAAGGGTCACGGCCAAGTTGCCTGCAGCTTGTGGAGTTATTCCAGCCATGCAGGCACCTTGGAGTGCTTCCCGGGAATGCTAGAGCTCTTCCTCTGAGGCTGTGCAGCTGTGAGGCTGTGCAGCTGGCAACCTCCAGCAAGCAGCAAGTGAGGACTTTCCTATCCTCAAAATATTCTCTCTCTGCTTCCCTGGGGACTGGGAGGCTCAGAGAGGAGGGCTGGGAACATCAGAGCACGGGGGAAAGGCACCATCCTGTCCCAGGGATCTGCTGCAGCCTCTCCATCCTCCTGCTCACCTTGACTTGCAGGGTCTTCATGCCAAACCTGGTGCCTCCCAAAATCCCAGATGGTGAGAGACTGGATTTTGATGTAAGTAGCCCACTCAGTGTCAGCCCCCGTGAGGTGATCCCCTCCCACTGCTCCTCCACGCTCTGCAGCTCCTGGGGGGCTTCACTCGTGGGACCACAGCCACTGCAAATGTTCCTCTCTGGGGCAGGACATCCACCGCAAGCGCATGGAGAAGGACCTGAACGAGCTGCAGGCCCTCATCGAAGCTCACTTTGAGAGCAGGAAGAAGGAGGAAGAGGAGCTCATCTCCCTCAAGGACAGGATTGTATGTCTGCAGCTTCCTCCTGCTGACACTGGTGCCACCTCTCCCCTGTGGGCACACAGCTCCCATCCCTTCCTCCACCCCTCAGAACCTGAGATCTGAGCCAGGATTTTCCCCGAGTGCCTGGGAAGGAAGCTGGGCACTGCCATCCCTTCCTCCACTCCTCAGAACTTGAGATCTGAGCCAGGATTTTCCCCCCAGTGCCCGGGAAGCCCCCGGTGTGGCCGCTGTGACACTGCCCCTTCCCTCACGGTCACCGCTCCACATTGCTCCCTTGGGTGATGTGGGAGCAGGAGAGGTGCTCTTGGGGTTCTCAGGGATTTGGAGGCTAAGGGTGTATCCCCAAGGTCAGAGAGAGGTTCCCTGGGGTGTCAAGGTCCTCTCCTTCTGCAGGAAAAGAGGCGAGCAGAGAGGGCAGAGCAGCAGCGGATCCGCAGCGAGCGGGAGAAGGAACGCCAGGCACGCATGGCCGTGAGTTTCCCTCTGGGAATTGGGGCCTGGGTGGTCCTGGGCAGCACAAATCCGGCCACGGAGCACATCAGAGTACGAGATGTGTGCTGTTTGCAGGCTGGTCTGTGAGTCTGACCACTCCTGACCCACCTCTGTCCCCGGCAGGAAGAAAGAGCTCGGAAAGAGGAGGAGGAGGCCCGGAAGAAAGCTGAGGAGGAAGAGCGGAAGAAGAAAGCTTTCTCCAACATGCTGCATTTTGGAGGCTACATGCAGAAGGTGTGATCTGACTCTGAGGGGTTGCAGTGAAGCCACTGGTGCTCCTGGGAAGGGCTCAGCCATGGACTGACCTCACAACACCATGCATGTGCTCAGTGGTGGGAGGCTGTGGTTCCTACAAGCAGAGGAAGACAGTGTTGGGTTACAGCAGTGGTTGGAGGGACAAAGTGATCTGATCCTTTGCAGATGCTGGCCAGGTCAGGTCCAGCCTTGCCACAGGGATAGGGGACATGTCTTGTCCACTATTGCCACAATTTTCCTTGCCACACACCTCATGTGTTCCTAGAGTTCCAAAACTGAGGGTTTTGTGGGGAGAACCGAGGGTAGAGGTAGAGCAAAGTCTGAGCAGTTTTCTTACCCTCCAATGGACTGGTGATTTTCTCAGTCAGAGAAAAAGGGTGGAAAGAAGCAAACAGAGCGGGAAAAGAAGAAGAAAATCCTCAGCGAGCGGCGGAAGCCCCTGAACATCGAGCACCTCAGTGAAGAAAAATTAAGGTGAGCCTGGGCTGCAGGGGGGATGTCCAGGACAGGGGCTCTGTTTTGGGTCCCACCTCCCAGGGCAGGATCTGGGTCTCGGGTGGGCTTCCTAGGACCTGCAGGCAGAGCAGAGGGTGAGAGCAGAGGTGGCAGAGGGGCTGTGACACCCCGCCGGGGACACGGGTCCTGTCTGCCGAGCTGCTGCGAGCATCCCTGACCATCGGAGGGAGCCACGCTCACACGCATGGGATGTGTGTCCCCACCCATGGCTCTGGTCCACGCGTGGGACTGACTCCCAGATCCCTGTCTGGTCATGGAGCCTGCAGAGCCCTGACCCGGGGGAGCAGGAGGGACGGGGGCAGCCCAGCCCGGTCCCAGGAGTGAGCTCCCTGGGAGCTTCATCCCTTCTCTGCACTGAGACCAGACGGTTCTTCCCACAGGGAGAAGGCCCAGGAGCTATGGCAAACCATCTGGGATCTGGAAGCTGAGAAATTTGACCTGCAGGAAAAGTTCAAGCGTCAGAAGTACGAGGTGGGCTGTGAGATCCTCCAAGCCTTGAGCTTGCTCACCCTCCGTGTGCCTGGCTGCTCCTTCTGCTCGATGAAGCGGGGGTGTTGTCTGGGGATGGCGGTGTCACAGGAAAGCTGTGTCAGGAGAGGGCTGTGTCCCCCCCCTTGTGCCTGGGGTGACAAACACCCAGGAGACTCTGCCTCACTGAAAGCCAAGCCAAGTCTGCCTCCCTTTTGGAGATGGTCAGGATCAAGGCAGCCCTCCCAGAGGCTTCCAGCTACCCAGGCAGAGCTGAGCACACAGCAAGGAAATGCTGTAGGATGTGGCAGCAAGGGGCTGTGTGGTGGCCCTGTGACCTCCCAGCTCCTGGGGACACGTGTGCTGTACATCACAGCCCTGTCCCAAACCCCACTCAGGGACTGTTGGGGGAGAGAGAGCAGTGATGCATCTTCACCCTTACCCTCATCCCTGGCTGGGCGTGGGACCTTACCAGACCTCACCATCCACTTCTGCTTCTCTTCCAGATCAATGTTCTCCGAAACCGTGTTAGTGACCACCAGAAAGTGTAAGTCCCTGGGCAGGCTCTGTGTCCCTCCTCAACACCTCCTGCCCTTCCAGCTCCCCTGTCCCCAGTTCCCACCCTGTGTAACTCCTGGCTCTCTTACACCCTCTCAGAGCCACCTCCTGTCCTTCCCACTCCTTCCCACTGTACCCAGTGTTCATGGACCTGCAGGTCTGACTCAGGGACCTTGGCCCATGCTGCTGTGGTCCCACTGACAGATCCCTCCTGCCTCCCACCTCCACCATCTTCACCCTGGCAGGGGATGGCCCCAGTGAGACCCCACCACTGCACGTGGAGCTGTGGGTCCTGGGGGGTCCTTCCAGCCCCAAGTCACCCCTATCCCTGCTGTGACTCTGCCCAATGCCACACATTGTCAGAGATTCCAGATTGTGTAGGAGGGGATATCCCATGGGCTGGGGCAGCTGGGCAGGCCCACGAGGTCAGGGGGTCTTGTCCCTGTGCCCATGTTCCCTGCACAGCACTGGGGGTCCTTTATAAGAGGGTGGAGGTGGGTACCCCCACCCCTGCAGCAGCATGCTTCTCTCTCATCCCCATCCTGCCCCACGGTATCTCCTGAGAGGTGCTCAGCCTGCCCAGCATGTCAGGGAGCAGCACCTCCCACCCTCTCACACCAAATTTCTCTTCTTTCCTGCCCCACCATGGTCTGTTCTGGCAGCAAAGGGTGAGTATGGGCATTGCTGAGTGCCGTGTGTCTCCCACTGCACGTGTGCTGCATGGACACCAGGGTGGCAGCAGGGCAGAGGGATGAGATAAGGAGCCAAAGCTACCCTGGTAGCTCTCATGACATGCCAGAAATGTCCTTCACTGTCCACCCCAGCTTCCTCCTCCTCTGTGCTGATCTATTCTCAGAGCAGTTGCTGTTCCCCTGATGTGTGTTAAGGAGAGTGATGTGGTGGGTCCTGGCTCACAGCTGCACAGTTTCTGGTTCTTGGGAGGATGATCCTCCAGCTGTTGTTATCCCTCTGCAACCAAAGATCCAACTCGTTGATTCTTCTCTGAAGGATCCTTAGAAGGGAGATTTCACAGGAAAGGAATTGGGGTCCTTAGAAACACCTGGCAAAATACATGAGCTTCTTGACAATTGAAACCCAAACCCCTCAGGTCCTGAGGTGTTACCTGGCATTCCCCCATAGGATCACAGAATGGTTTGAGTTGGAAGGACTTTAAAGATCACCTTGTTTTAATCCCCCTGCCATGGGCAGGGATGCTTTCCACTAGATCTGGTTGCCACCGAGGACATTCTTCCCCACAGAGCAGCAAACCTCAGCTGGAGAAGGCTTGGTCCTCTTTGCAGGGCAGCAAATGGCAACCACCTTGTCCCCCCCTTTCAAGGTCACTAATGCCTTTTGGCATGTGCTTTTCTGCTTCTCTTCCAGGTCGAAGGCTGCCCGTGGGAAGACCATGGTGGGTGGCAGGTGGAAATAGATGGCTCAGGAGGCAAAGGATGCTCGGAGAGGTGTGCTGCTGCCTTTTGGTCGAGCACTTGGCTCCCCCAGCTCGTGGAGCCTGCACCAAACACCCACCACCCTCCCACCACGCTGGGCTTGCAAAGACCTTGCTGCAGGCACAGTGCTTTCTGGCTGGGCAGATGCTTCACAAGGTACCTTTTCACATCTCCATGCCCTCCCATTGATGATGTGTCTGTAAATAAAGAGAACGGTGAGGGGTGTGGGTGTTGTCTCCATCCTGAGCCCAGAGGAAAGGGGCACAGGAAAGTCTCAGCAGGGCTTAGCTGAGCAAGCACACTTGCACACCTGCTCCCTGGGGTGTCAGAGGATGCAGCAGCCCCCCAGGACCTCCTGAACAACATATCCCCTCGCCTGACAGCATCTCACCCTGCAGTCCTTGGGAGGTTTTATAACAGGCCTCTGTGGTCTGACCCGCTTTTCCTGCTGCACTTTGGGGTAATCCTGGCTATGACCACTGGAGTTCCTGCATTTGCTGCACCAGACCTCCCATCTGTGGCAGGGTGGGTCCTGTGGATAGAGGCACTGTTTCTGAGCCTGGATGATTCTATGATCCCTACGACAAAAGAGGTGACTGGTGGGGCAGTGCCAGGCCATGAATTACCCGGGGGGAGGTTGGGTGAAGGACTGGCAAGTCACATTCCCACCCTGCCTGATGCACGGCCCCAGGCGAGAGGAGCGCTCAGAGCAGAAAGGTCTGGCTGGAAAAAAAACATCCCCTTTTTCCCAGACTTTGGAGGTTCACCTTCCAAACGTCTCTGGCAGGCGGAGGCGGGGCCCTGCCGGTGCCGGTGCTGGTGCTGGTGCTGGTGCCGGTGCCACTGCTCTGCCCGTCCCTGCGGGGCGGCAGCGCCCAGGGTGGGGGTGCGGGTGGGGGTGCGGGTGGGGGTGGGGGTGCGGGGCACTCCCTGCTTCCCACAGCGCTGCCTGTCCCGCAGGGCTCTGGCTCCCCGCCAAACCCCGTTCCCTGCCCGGCACCTCCCTCCCGGCACCCGCTGCTCGGTGGCACAGCCGGACCCCAACAACCGAGTCAGCAGCCAACCCCCAGCCCACCCCCGACCTTCCTCCCTCTCCCACTCGTGTCTGTGCTTTGCCAGCCTGCTCCGGCACGGCTGAGCGGGGAGGGGGATGCAGGAATCCCCTGGGGTCCTCTCCGGGGTCTCACGGGGCGCTGGCATCGCCCCAAGCGCTGTGTGGCAACTGCAAGGGCGCCGTGGGTTGTGCCAAGGTTTGCTGGAAGGTGTTGCTGGTGAGCAGCCTGCAGGGCTGTCCCCATCCTGCCGTGCCCAGCACCGGTTCTCCAAGTGGAGGATGAGTCTGAGGTGAGTGCAGGGGGGCAGGGAGCAGCTGGGGTGCTCTGCAGAGTGAGGGACCCCGGCAGCACCTTTTGGAGGGTCTTGTGGGGTGCTGACAATCTCACAGTGCCATGTCATGGTGGAGCTTTGCAGTGTCCCGGTGTCCTGCAGCTCTGCCATGTGGTCTCAGCATCCCCACGGGCAGCAGGACCTCTGGATGCCCAGATCAAAGTAGGACATCATCCAAGGAGCCGTGAGATGTAGCATCCTCTTAACTTGTTGCAGAGAAACATCACCTTCTGCCATAGCATGCAGACATCCTCCATGCCATGGTCACTTGAGGAGCAGCCCCTCCTGCAGCACCACTTGGGAGCACAGCAGAGGAGCAGAGGCATTTTCCCTCCTCACTCCAACCTCCCTTGAGGCAGCTGAAGAGAGCTGTAAGGTCTCCTCTCAACCTCCTCTCATTCTCCAGACTTCTACACCCAGCAGCTCCCTTGCCAACAGTGACCCTGGGGCACAGAGTCCCAGCATGGAGTGTGTTTCTCCAGTGATGTCCTGGGTGTTCAGGGGTGGCACCGTGTGGAACAGATGGCACTGGATGCTGTTACCTTTGTAGTGTGTGGGGGGGTTCCCCGCTTTCACCACTCATGAAACTTTCACTCAGGCCCCACACTGATTCATGGTTCCACTGTCACCAGGTGAAGCACTGGGGTGCTCAGCCTTGAGTTCAAGCCCAGGTCAAATACCAACAAAAAACGGGAGAAAATGAAGCAGCACAAGCCCTGATTTTTACAGGTCAGGTTTAACAACAGGCTGTGTTTTCAGAGCAAAAAAGGATGTGAATGCTGAATTTTAAAACACCTTCCAGACCTGGAGCTTTCATCTCCAGAGTCCCAAATCACACATGGCTGTGAGATGAGCCTCCTCAGCACAGGGCAGGAGCGTTTGTTTGTGCAAGCACCTACCTGACGTCTGCAAGTTTTTTTTTTATGATTATTTTGAAATGCCTTATAAAACCTGAAGTTTCCTTTAATGCCTTAGCCCTGTAAATCGCTACTTAGAGTAGCTAATTCATGGGTATCAATTAATTGTCTTTAATTGGTTAAAGCCACCCCTGGTTTCTGCTGATTCCACAGATGTGTTAAATCATCAATGAGTTCTTAAATGAGCAGCAAAGCAGTTTAACATCTCCACTATGCCCTGTGCCCAGGAGCCAAGTGCTGCTGACAAAGCAGGCAGCAATGCCCTAGGATGGAGAGGAAGAGGCTGTAGCTGCTGTCTGGAAGCAGCATTTTATTGGCACTTAGTGGAAGGAAAATAAGCTTCCTGGTGGTGTCTGAATCACTGCCTTTGCGTGTGCTCTCATGCCCAGGTTTCACCTGAAGTCCTTGGGGTGTAATCCCCACTCTGCTGCAGTGCAGGGCGGCAGCCACAGGCTGGAGCCTGGAAATGTTGGGATCTACATGGAGCAGGGATCAGCCCTTTGACACCAGTGGAGCCAGAAGGTTCATTACTTGGTCTTGAGCTGGCAATGTATGATTCCAGCCCAGAAATCAACCCTGTCCTGGGCTGTATCTCCAGCAGTGGGACCAACAGCATGAGGGAAGGGATTGTCTCCCTCTGCTCTGCTCTGGGGAGACCCCAATTTGGGTCCAGCTCTGGGGTCCCAACACAAGTAGGACGTGGAGCTGCTGGAGCCAGTCCAGAGGAGGTCATGGAGCTGCTGGCAGGGCTGGAGCATCTCTGCTCTGGGGGAGAGTTGGGGATGTTCAGCCTGGAGAAGAGAAGGCTGCAATGGGGAGACCTTAGAGCACCTTCCAGTGCCTGAAGGGGCTCCAGGAAAACTGGGGAGGGACTTGGAACAGGGGCCTGGAGGGATGGAATGAGAGGGAACAGTTTCACATTGAAAGAAGGGAGATTGAGATATTGGAAAAAATTGTTTGGTGTGAGGGTGCTGAGCCCCTGGCCCAGGTTGCCCCCAGAAGCTGTGGCTGCCCCATCCCTGGCAGTGTTGAAGGTTGGATGGGGCTTGGAGCACCCTGGGCTGTGGGAGGTGTCCCTGCCCATGGAATGGGATTGAACTAGATGAGCTTTAAGGTCCCTCCCAACCCATCCCAGTCTGTGATTCCATGAGTCCTCTGCTGCTCTTCTCTCCTCCTCTGTGGCTTTTATTTAAGACCTGGCCTGGGAAGCAAGCTGGGAAAAAACCCCAAACAACTGTCTTCTTTGTGCAGGTGCTGAGCTGCTCAGCAGCATCAGGTTTCATCAGCAGGAACCCCAGCAGCCACAGCAGAAAGAGGAGGCAGGGATCAGGCAGGCATGGTGGCATCTTGGGGCATGGGTCAGGCAGCCCCAGGGTGTGAGGGTGCACTTCAATAATCTGTAGCAGACCAGATTCTTGTATATTTATTTCATGCAGGAAGATGTACAAAGACAATTGCTGTGTAGGGAGGATTTTTCCAGGCAGGGGTCATGCCAGGTCTGAAGTCAAAGCCCTCAAGTCCCCATGCAGGTGGTGTTTCCAGTTCTTGTCATTTCCAACAGGCTCAGTTGGAGCTTATCCAGGGCAGGACAGATGCTCTGTGTGGGGTTCATGTGGAGAGCACAGGGTGCAGGGCCTTGCTTGTGTGAGCAAAGTTATATCCCTGGTTAAGGGTGCTCATGGTGGAGTCTTTGGCCATTGTGTGTTGGGGATACCAGAGCTGGACCCAGCACTGCAGGGGGGTCTCCCCAGGGCAGAGGGGGAGAATCCCCTCCCTGTCTCTCTGGTCCTACTGCTGGTGATGCAGATAGCAGGTTTTGGGCTGGAATCACACGTTGCCACCTCACGTTGAACTTCTCATCAACAAATGTCCCCAAGTCCTTCTCCTCAGGGCTGCTCTCAGACCTGTTTAGAAAGGAAGACATCCCTAACATAGCAGCTCAGAGGTTACAGTTCCTGCTGGTCAGGTGGAAAATTCAAGATCCTATCTCCTGAGTTTGATAGGAACTTGGCTTTGAGCGCTGGTTTTTAACCCTCACTGAGCTGCAGCCTTCAGGACTCTCCTTGAGTGCTTCTGGTTTATAATTCCAGCCCCACACACTACAACGGATGTGTCAGACTGTGGCACAAGGAAATATCCCAATTAATGTCTTGATGAGGCTCTCCGGGCTTAGGAAGCATCCTGAGCTGCTCACACTTTTTATCTGCACCTGTAAACAAACCCAGTTGTGCCTTTGCAAAGCCATAAATCTAACTGGGATATCAGGACACAGGCAGGACACTTTGATCCAGGGAAACACTTTGATCTTCCACAGTGAACCAGATGCTGTTGATTAGCTGTCAAAATAGAGCAATTATGGTAACTTTTCAGGTGGTGTCGTAGTGCTGGCCTTCAGGTGTGCTCCCTGCCTCCCATGACACACCTGAAAATAAAATGGACAGAAAATAAAGTTCAGCCAAGATCTGCAGTTCTCCAGTTGTGCTGATTCACTGAGGCACTGCAGCTCCAGGTTGATCCCAGCTCACAGCAGAACCCAGCAGATGTACTCAAGGACTGTTTTCAGTTCTGGGCCTCTCCTGGCAGTGGGCAGAGAGAAATATCTCCAGAGGGTGACTCAGGATGGGAAACCTGGCAGGACAAAGCCAAGAGGATGGGGTCCTGGCTGGGAGGAGCAGACTGTGGCAGGATGGGAACCAGCTCCTGGGGATTTGCTCAGTGGGGCAATTAGTCCCCTAAATTGTTGAGCCCTGTGATTAACTGTGGCTGTCCAAACACTGTCACTGTGAAGGAAGAGTAACTGAAGGATTCTGGAAACTGTGGGAATTTCTGAGTAGCTGTAGAAAAATCCCAATGGCAGCTCGAAGGCCCTTGGGCTAAGGGCAGGACAACTCGCTGGCATGGAAACTGATCAACAGCTCAGAAAGAAGAACCTCTCCTTTGGGAAGAAGGAAAAATGATGTAAAAATCCTGAAAGCTTCTGCCCACCAACCAGGCATGGAATCAAAGGGGAGCACTCGCTGTCTGCTCCATCTCTGGAAAAGCATTTGGTCCCATCACACCTGCCTGGTGGTTACAGCTATGGAAAAGTCTCTTTCAAGCTCCTCAAGCTCCCCAAAGCCTGTGGGCTGAAATGTGCTGAGGATTTGGGGAAACATTTTAATTTCATCTGTCATTTAGAGGTTCTGCCTCAGAGACAGGCCAGGGGGGTTTCCTGGAAAAACCTGCAGTAGTTTCCAAGACAAAATTTTTAGTCTGAAATGTCTAAATTCTTTCATAGGGCTGAGTATCCAGGTTCATTTACCCATAGAGAGAAAAAAAAAATTGTTCTCAGCTCTGTTTTGCTCGAGTAAATGTGACCCACATTCCCCAAAAGCCAAGGACCTGCCAGGGAAGTCACATTCTTGTGGCAACTTAAGGATTTGCCCAAAGGAAGGAATAAGAGAGCCAGGACTTCAACAGAGCTCATCAAGCTGGAGACACAGCTCCAAGGCCAGGTTGGTAGCACCCAAAGTGACATTAAGAAAAGTTCCTTCTCCACCAGCAGACCCCAGTACACCCCAGTGTGTTCTTTCTGAATTAATGGTCTTGGAAAAAAACTGTTTGGAAGTGAAGTCCTCCCAGGCAGAGTGGGATGGCCCTGGTTTGGCAGAGGTTTGCAGAGGGACTGTTAACTCAGCAGATTCAAAGGAGGAAGGCACATGATGGGGTTTGGGGCATTCCTGTTGAGGTGTTGCTCTTTTGAAGTCAGTGGGGCTTCTCCCAGGCTGGGTCCATCCACGCTGCTCACACCCCTGGAATGTGGCCAGGGATTGGTGTGACCAGTCAGGCCAGTCAACAAACCTTCCTCCAAAATGAATTTTTACTGAAATCTGCAAAGAGCTGTTGCAAGCAGATTGACTCACATGGCTTCTCAGCTCTTAGTCATGAGCTTCTGCTCTGGACAGTTAATTAGTTTGTTCTTGTGGAGTGCTTTGAAGATGCAAAGCAGGCTGGGAAAGTGAAGTGTTATTAGCTCATTATCTGCAATCTTTTTTTTTTTTTTTTTTTTTTGGTGACAGAGCAATGAAGTCCAGGCTCAGCCTAAGATGCTTAACAGCACAAAAAACTGAATTGTCCACAAGCCCATTTCTGTCCTAATTTCAGTCCAGCTCTTTGCCAAAGCTCAGTGTCTCTTGAGGCTGAAGCATCCTAACACCAGCCTGGCAGAACAGGATGGCTTAGCATCAGGTAACTGGCGGGGATTCTAATATTTAGCCTTACTCTGACAGAATACCTGAAAACTTGGAATTAGAGCCATTAATTTCAGTCACTGTCCTGCTAGTTTCCACATGGAGGTGAAAGGTGAGAAAGAGGCCAGTGCTTTTTAAGTAAATTATACCTTAATAGGAGCATATTAAGGGTCAAGTTCAGCATTTAAGAAGCTGAAATCTTTATAGACAGGAAGAATATTAAGTACTCTGGAAAATTATGAATAAGCAAAGCAGCTCAAGTGTGTCTGTTTACATTCAGAGGGAAGAAGTAATATAAAATGTATTAGTTTTAGGTCTGTGAAGGTGTCCTGGATGTCCTGGTGTTCCAGCTGGCCAGACAGCTGGAATGGACTGGATATAACAGCTCCATCTACTTAGCTATGGTCATTACTGTGTATCTGGCAATTTGGGGATCTTGCCAGAGGCCTTTCAAAGCTGGTGTGTGCTGTGGTCTGCTGCAAGGAAATGTGCCTTCAGAATTGCCTGCTTGATCTCTTCTGGCCCCTGGCCCCACTGCAAGGGCCTCACGTGTGAAACAAAGCCTCTTATTTAATTCCAGCCCATCCCTGAGCATAAATATCCATTTGTTTCTTAGGGGAACGTTGCCCATGGGCTGCCTCCAGAGCCCTGAAGATCTCCAGCCTCAATCTCCACCTTGACCTGAATGTGCTCCAGTGATACTGCAAGCTCCAGGTCCGTGGGAAAAGGCCAATGAGCCTCATCCCTGGGGAATGTCCATGTGCCCGCACAAACACACACGTGAGAAAAGATCTTCCATGATACAAACCTAAATTAAATACCCAACTGTTTTCATGGGGCTCTCACTTCCCATTGTCAGGTTTCAGCTGATAGCATCTCCCCTGGCTGAGCAGCCAGGCTTCCAGCACTCACCTTTGCAGAAGCCTCTGATGGGAGTTTTGTTTCCTTGTGCTGCTGGGCACAAACTCTGAGTTCATGATATCCCTGTCTGGGGAATAAGATGTCTCATTTTCAGTGCCCTTCTAGGCTGCTGACACCAGTTGCATGACTTTCAGCCTTCATTTCACCACCAGAAGAGGCAAGGCTGGACAATCAGCTGGAGCATTCCTTCCCACCCTGCTTTTCTGTGCATCACTTTATGTCCAGCCAGGTACAGTGAAAGCAGCCACAAACTGCAAAGATAATCCAGTTAGAAAGGTTTCCATCCAAGGACGAGAAAAATGAACCAAGCTATGGGCATGAGTCATGGAACCCAGCTATTTGCAGTGAAGTCCTCTTAATCCTAACTCTAAAGATGTGCTACCCTCCAGCCCTTGGGTGGGGCTGAACATGTCAAGCTTTTCTCTGCAGGCTTTTTCTTGGAAATAAAGGAACATCCACAGGCAGGGACACCTCTCATGCAGACAAGGCTGCTCAAGGCAGGGTGAGGAACGTAGTCTCACTTTTCCTGTATATTTGTATATATTTAGTAACTTTTCCTATTTCTCATTACTGTTTCATTAAAGCTGTGTAGTGTAGTTTCCGACTCTCCCTTATTCTCTCTCTCTTTTCTTTATCAGGGAGGGGAAGGGGATTAATAGAGAGCATCTGTCATTTGGTTTGATTGCCAGGCCAGTTTTAAACCATGACACTGCCACACCACAGTGTCAGTTTCTGCTGAACCAATGACACTTGGGGTCAGGGTGTGACGCTGAGGGACCAAGTGAGAGATGCTCTGTGCTAGCTCCAGGCCTTCCCAGGAGGGGAAGAAAAGAGAACAAGGGAGAGAAACTGACAGGTTGGAAACTAAATGGCTTTAATAGAACAATAATGATGAAAAAGAAAATCGTGAAATATGTACAAGTATATACAAATAGACACAAACCCAAAATTGTCCCCTCAATAATGCTGACCTCACCACTGAGGCTGCAGGGCTGGTAAAGTCCTGGGCTGGATTCCTGGACTCATCAGCAGACAGGAGGTGAATTCAGGAACACAGAGACTGGGATTGAAAGGAGAAGAACAAACAGAGTCCTCCCAGAACACTGATCCTGGACAGAGAAAACTGACATGAATGGTCCCACAGTTTTATACTGAGTTTGAGGCACATGGGATGCACCCCCACGTTTGGTCTCTGCCCCATGAGGGGATGCGGTCACGGGCAGGAGGGGCGGTGAGAAGGACACAGCTCAGAGAAGAGTCATGGAGAAGATATTCCTGCATATCCATGGTCTCAGCTCTTTCAGCCCCGGGCTCTGTTTGACCTTTCCCTGGGTGAAGCTGAGCAGTTCCCTGCCCTCCCGTGAGTAATGGTGACTGCTCACCCCATCCCTGCCCTCCTGCTGGAGCCACTCACTCTCAGTTTTTCCCTCCTGTGCAATGATCCCTCGGGGAAAAAAAACCAAACACCTCCACCTCCACCTCCTTCTTATCCTTCCGGTGTTTCATGGGGGCTTTAACAGGAGCTGGGGAGGCTGCAGGGCCTGGGAGTGGGGATGGCTTGCTGGGTAGGAACCATCCTCTGGTGCTCTGCCTTGGGTTATTTTTTGGGTGCCTCTCTGGGGCTCTTCTTCTTGCAGCTCAAAGCAAGGTGGGGCTCTGACTCACCTCCAGCTGGGGCTCCAGGACTCCCCACAGCTCTGCTGACTTTCCCACGGTGGCTGAGCCCTGCAGTGATGTTGCTGCTTCACCCAGGAGCTTGCAGTGGGCAGGGTCCCGGGGCAGAGAGGCAACGGGTGTGGATTTTGGTCCCTGTAGCAAGGAGTCATGGCTTGGAATAGCATAAACCCTCACCTGAGCCATCTCCTTCCAATCCCCCCCTGCCCCCCGGCTCCTTAACCCTCTGCTTCTCCACATCCTGCAGGAAATAATTTCAGTGTTGCTTGTGAGTTACTCTTGGGGGAAAAAAAAAAAAAATTGGGATAGGCACAGCCCATTTCTTATCACACAGACAAAAATGACAGGAACCACTTGGGAGATGTGCTGCTGCCTGGCAGTGCCAGACTTTGTAATCCCACGGTGACACTAAAACAACTTCTCTGCTCCTGGTTCTCCTTCCCGATAGGAAACAAGAAGCAATTTCCATCATGGGTAAAAGGTGCTAAAGAAAAGCTCAGGGTGGAACTCAAAGGCACTCAGATAATCACCATTTTTTTTCCTTTATATTTTTTGAGCTCTTCTTTCAGCCCTGCTGCTGAGAGACTGATTTTCCGGTTCTGCCAGGGCAGATCTTTGTTGATTGAAGCAGGAGTTACCTGTACTGTGAGATAAAGAGACTTCCTGAGGAAAGAACAGAAAATGTAAGGAAGAAAGCGTGAAGATGCACAAAGAAAAACTCTGCTATGCTTCCAGCACCCAGTCTGGGTCATCTCTCTGACTGAAACTTGGCCTTGGGACCCAAAAGCAGTTACAGTTATTGCCTGAGCTCAGATCCTGCAATGCACTTGTAAGGCTTTTTTTTTTTTTTTTTTCTTTTTTTTTTCTTTTTTCTTTTTTTTTTCTTTTCTTTTCTTTTCTTTTCTTTTCTTTTCTTTTCTTTTCTTTTCTTTTCTTTTCTTTTCTTTTCTTTCCTTTCCTTTCCTTTCCTTTCCTTTCCTTTCCTTTCCTTTCCTTTCCTTTCCTTTCCTTTCCTTTCCTTTCCTTTCCTTTCCTTTCCTTTCCTTTCCTTTCCTTTCCTTTCCTTTCCTTTCCTTTCCTTTCCTTTCCTTTCCTTTCCTTTCCTTTTCTTTTCTTTCCTTTTCTTTTCTTTTCTTTCCTTTTCTTTCTCTTTTCTAGAGAGAAATGCCAGGGAAAGGAACTACGATTCTCTGGGAAAGTTTTTGGTTTTTGCAGTGCTCGGTTGGATGGAGTACATCCAGGTGTAAACATCCAGGAGTGGATGCTAATTCCTCACAAAGTGCACATAGATTTTCCATAATCTGTTGAGGAAGAGGATGAGACAGAGGCCAGAGAGATGTCAGGGTGGATGTCACAAAGAGGAATGAAGGAGATGGGGTGAGCAGAGCTCATCTGTACTCTCCCAGAAAGGGTTGTTTTTTTTTTCCAGGTCCACACAGGGATCTTGACAGTTCAGGGAGGACAGCACCTGGATCCTGATCCCAATGGTCCCTGCATCCCTGGAGCTGTCAAAGCTCTGCAGGAGCTGGGCTGACCACTGAGCCCCCTGCATCTGGCTCCCAAGAGGGATTATACATGGCAGGGGGAGTGCCCTGGGGGTTCCTTTGCTCCTGCTAAGGTGTGCACAGAGATTTTTCCATAATTAGGGAAATGTTGCCCTGGATGTCACTACTCCACCCATCCTGATGGAAAAGAAGGTGCTGTAGAGGCTGGGGTAGAGCTGGAAAGTTTTCCTGCACTCCAGCAGTGCAAAGGAGAGAGAGAGAGAGACCCCCTGTGTGAGATGAGGGAAGGGGAGGTGGTTGGGGTGCCTCATGGGAGTACCTTAAAAAGGCTTTCCTGAGACAAAAACACCAAGAAAGGGACCAAGGACAATCTTGGGTAGGTAACAGCTTCTGTGCTCGACAAGATTAAATTTGTGAGGACACATAACTGTGGGAAAGATCCAAAGGAGGGTTATAGGATAGAGGAGCACCAAGCCCTGAACCTTACAGGGAAGGTAACGGGACGGAGTCACTGTGCCTGAGTCAGCCCTTGTCCTGACCCATGGCCCCAGTTCCTGCAGTGGGGATGCCCTGGGGTGTGGGTGCATGGGTGCTGTGGGGGTCATGGGCTGTGGGTGCCATGCATATGAGGAAGCTGTACTGCTTCCACCTCGCTTTTATGTGCTAGGACTCTCTGGTATGGGCTGCCACGTGTCCTCCAGCAGTGTGGGACCATGGGACTCCTAAAGCATCTGCTCTGTCTCCTTGTCCTGGAAACAAAAGTTTAATTGGGAAAGGTTCAGAGAGGGTCACTGTACATGGCAAGATGATTTTGCTGTCTGAGAAACTGGTCTGTGAGCTGGAATGTTCCAGCCTGGACTGTGGGAGGATCAACTTAACACATTAAAAAAATAAGACCTGGAAAGTTTCCCACAGAGCTCAGAAGATCCAGTTTCAGGAGAAACCAAAGTGTGGGTTTTGTTTTGTTTGGTTTTGTTTTTCCCCACAACAAGCTGTGGATCCATATAACAGTGACAGAAATTATGCTATTGATAATTAATTTTTTTTCATGGATTAAAATGGTGGCAGTAAAAGCTCATGGGAGAGCAACCTGCTGAGGCTTGCCAAGGATGTAGTGGTGGACAAAATGTGATTTACAGCTTCATTCCTCCTGGTGCTCCAAAGCAGAGCAGTCCAGAGTGATCACTGCTGCAGGGGAAGAAGCTTTTACAAACCTTCCCAACAGATTCTTTATCCTCTCCTAATCCTGTGTCAAGACAACCAAAATAAAACTATCCAAACCCAGAAGCTTGAAGAAATTCCAGCCATTTTTATTGATTCCAGCTTTTCCAACGAAGCAAATACATACAGTACAGCCAAAACAAAACTCTGATACATTATTCTCACATACCTATATCTTACAGAATACACTGTATAGCTATGGACTGGTAGGCTAAGCTGGTCTCAAACTGGTGTCTGGTCAGAGAGGAGTAAAACTGCCTACTGCCTTCTGCTTGTCCATGAGGCTTCTGAAATGCTGGGGTGAGTTGGATTGGACATATACAAAACAAACAAAGCATTTATCAGAAAATAAACCAAAAAAAGCTCTGCTAAGCCCAGGACATACAAGTATGGTATTTATTTACATGGTTGTGGACCAGTGCACAAATCAGGTCCCAACTGCTCTTGTTTCTGCTGCTTGCAGAGCTAATGGTGCTGCCAGCTGCTGCCTCCTCTGTAATTCTCCACCAGTACAACCCAGCTATGTGCTGTGGACCTGCCCTTGTCCCTGTCACCAGGGATGTGCCCTACCTTGGCTCTTAAAGAAGAAAAAACCAGGAAAACAGCACACTGGAGAGGATGTCACAGTTAAAAGTGTGCCCTTAAGAAAAAATGTCTACCTAGAACCAAAAAATAAAAAAAAAAAATAATTGTATTGGAGGTGAAAAGAGCAATTTAATTTTGGTGGGAACCTCACCGAGCTCCCAAAGGTGCTGGTTATGGGCAACACCAGGTACTTCAGTTAAATCTGATTTTTCTTCCTCTTATTAGTGGGCATCAGGGCCACTTCACCAACTTGGGTAGTGGCTGTCGGGCAGGTTTTACAAACAGAGACACTGAGAGGAAAAGAGAGCTCAGTATCAGAGAATTTCCTGGGGAAGAAAGAGCTGCAAAATAGCCCTGGGATGGCAGAGTGGTTCCAGTTCACACAGCCCATTGCTCACTCTCTTTTGAGGTATGGAAGCAGTAACTTACAGCATCAGAAAAAACCAAAAATTAGGTTGAAAGGAACCTCTCTGGTCTGCCCAGCTCAAAGCAGGGATAACACCAAAGCCAGATGGGATTGTTCAGGGCTGTGCCCAGTCATGTTTTGAAGGTCTCTGAGGATGGAGACAGATTTTATTTTTATCATTTTATTAGCATTGGAAAAACAGCTTTGCTGCAGCTCATAAGATTTATGTGAATGATGTATCTGTTTCTTTGAGTTTAATACTTGCTAATGAAATCTCCAGTACTTGTAAATTTAATTGTGAGATGATGATGATCATACAGCTCCAGCTCTTTGTGCCTTCCATAGTGATTCAGTAAACTGCATTACCGGTGAAAGCAGTAGCAGTGTTTTAAAATAAAGCCTAAATAACAGCCAATTAGAATGAATTTCCTCAATATTCCATCATTACATTTTGTAGTTAGGTTTCTCCCAATTAATTTTACAGAGAAAAACATTAGCTCCCAGGACTTCTGTTGAACATGTAATTACAGGAACAAATCTGAATGCAAAACTGCACACAACATATTTTCACACCAAAACTGTAACAATCCTGCCTGTGGATCCTGCAACCATTTTGGAAATCCACAGTCTCTGGGTCCTGCTGAAAACACTTTGAACCCTACATCTGAGAGTATAGATCCAGCCCAGGAACAGCTGGCAGCTATGGCAAGGGCATGCCCACGGGCTGGGGCTCCTTTGCTGCTGTTTAAATGCTCCTGAAACTGTCCTACCGGATTCTCCTGGTTCTAGCTCTCCACTTCAAAGGTGCTTTTCTATTTTTTTTCCTCTCTCATTTGGCTGGGAGCTCTGCACAGAAAGCTCTCGACTGAACGTGGGTGAAGGCAAGCAAATAGTTGCTGCTCATTAAAGTGCACAAGATTAAGCCAGCCTTTGTAGTCCCAGAGAAAATCCATCTGGAGAATGATCTTCCTCTGGGGACACGTGCTCCCTATGGTCTAAATGGGGCATGAATGAGCTCTCAGCTCTAGAGCTGTGTCAGAGCAAACCTGAACTTCATGGACGGCTCTTTAGAGGGCACAAATCAATCCAGCTCTGTGAAGTGAATGGGGATGTGTTGATTGCCATCAACTGAGGAGTCTGACACTTGGAAAAAATTAGGTTGCTCTTCCCTTTTTAGACTCGTAATTCCCAAGCACCTCCCCCACCCCTGATATTTGTAAAAAAGGGTCTTGTGCCCCTGTGCTTTTGAAGAAGCAATAACCACATGTGTGGGACACTCAGAAAAAGCATCCTCAGCTGATCCTTTCCCTACAGACCTGAGCTTTGTCCCCTTTGGAGATGGGCAGAAGATATTTTGCTTCTGGAGGGAGTAAGATCAGCCTCTTCTGTCACACGGTTTCTGTGGGTTGCCCCCAAATGAGCTCAGCAGTCCCCTAGCATCACCAGGTGATCACAGGATTAAAGATACTGAGAAACAAAATTTCCAAACCTGACTTCACACATGTGGTTGCATTCCTTCGCGTATTAATACTATTTCTTTACATTGATCAATAAAAACAAAATGTGATTAAAAAGGCCACATCCCTCACTTTTTTTCCAGTCCTGTGTGGCAGGCAGTGATCCCCAGGAGAAAAAAACCCCAGAATACTTTGCCTGTCTCCAGCTCAGCTTCTCAAATGCCACATTTGTCCAGGTACAGTCACGAGATTGAGTTGTTCTGGCGCTCAAAGTGATTTGGGACCCGGGAATATTCATGTTCTGCAGATTTGTTGTAATTGTCCCCTCACGTGCAGCTTCAGAGGAGGGATTCTGGGACCCGGGAGAGTTTGCAGACATCAGTTTGCTTCTTGAGATAAAAAGTTCATGTGACAGAAAGGAAAATACTAACAACTATAAGAGCTCATTGGAGAAAAAAAAAAAAAAATCATAAGCAGAAAAGAAGCCTGTGTTCATAAGTGTTAGGAAGTACCAGACTTTGTAAAGAAAAATATTGTTGTGTGTATCTGTTTATAATAGCCATACACAATGGGGGAATTCAACCAAAAAGTGGTGATTTTTATACTTCTGGGTAAAAATAGGTTATGGCATGCTTTTAGTGTGGCAATATTTGGTGTGTGGATTGAGTAGAATTGGACAATGCAGGGGGCTTAAACTACACACCTCCCACCAAATTTCAGTGGAAGATGAGGGACTAAGCCTGTGGAAGGTCCTACTCACCACGTGTGCACATGTATGTGGCCTGCATGCAGACATACACAGCAACACATACGTAGTTACACAGAGACACACTCTTCGCAAAAAAAAAAAAATAAAAATTATTAACATAAAGAAAGTATAACCTCGATAAAAGTCCCTTCTCCCCCTAAAAAGAAGAAAATGCTTAAAAATATCAGTATCATCCACATGAAATCCATACATTTAGTTTGCTTTACAGTTGAGTTAAATTCAAATTCAAAAACACTCTACATCTTTAACCTCCTACATAATTGTGAAAGGATTGTCTTCCTGGACATGAACCAATTCCAAATTCTGAAATGGAGAAAAACAAAGACAAACCAAAAACCCAGATAATTAAACCAGTCAAGAAATCTTTTCATTACATTCAAAACCAACTTTTAATCCATTTGCTTGGCCCATACCCAGTTTCTGTGCTGCCCATAGCTTTTCCCCCTGGACTTCTACTCTCCTCCAAGTCTCAACAGACCAAGAAGTGAAAAATTGTGCCTGGGCAGAAAAAACAAACGGGCTTTTGCACCATTTTGTCTTACATCAAGACTGTGCTTAGTTTGAGAGCCAAAAGCACCTTGGAGAAGGGAGCAAATTATTTATTCTGGATCTAACCTCAATCCCCATCATAAGGACATCAGGTATTTGAAAAGTGCAAAACTGCTTTCAGCTTTTCCCTTCAGTGGGAATTATCAATCAAAAGTGCCTCACAGATTCAATCCTCATTTCACACTGAATGAAAAAATCATAATGATGCTATGAAAATTCTGCCCATGATTTCTCAAACCTGATTTCTCTTTTGAGATTTTTTTCAGATGTCAGCATGTAGTTCCAGATTTTACATGATGCTTACAGGAAGATTATTAAGTGCTCAAAATACCCCTAAGGGTGATGGTTAATGTCATAGCATGTGCTGGAATTAATTGCATGCCACTGACACTATCAGGGTAACACTGTTCAAAATTCAGGAAGGAGATATTCCTTGAAAAGTCCCATGTGGGAGGATTTGGGACAAGGAAATTATCAGTTATTGTCTGGCAAAGTAATTAAGAAAGACACACGAGGTGTGGGCAACTTGAGCAGCTTTGTATGACCCATGTCCATGTGCACAGCTGTGGGCAACATCTGCACTAACCCACAGGACTTGGACTTTTCACCGAAACTCACACATTGCAGGTTGGGCTGATAAGATTTGGGATGAAAATCTCACAAACTCACTTTAGGGTTCAGCCCTCCTGGGGCCCTGCACTGCTCAGTTGTCCCCAAGCCCACCCCTCCCTCCAGCACCAGGGTCCCCTTCTCACCTGCAGCCTGAATGTGCATGGCAAGGCTCCTAAAATCTGGAAGAGAGGGTCCTGAAGGTTGTCCCAGCTAAAGATCCCATCATGTTCTTATCAAACCCTTGCTGAAAAAGCAGATGGACATGAAGTGTAGTGAGTGCACCTTGGTTTCAAAACTGAGAACCATCTACTGCTGTAGAAGAGAGACTCCCACCCCACTTCAGTAGTGGTCATCCACTTCACATCTGCTTCCTTCTCCAACAGCCTTCTCTCTGGGTGTCTTTGGTCTATGAACTGCCACCCTTATTGATGGTTTTCATCTTCTTTGCATTGCTTTCCATCCACCAAGAGCTGGACTTCTCCAGCTTTACCAGGGGAACCCTTTACCTACTCCTTCACTTATAGGACTTCACTTTCCAGGACCTTATTTTGTCCTGGAAAAACAGCAGAGGTGCATGCATGATGCATCCATCCCTGCAGACTCCCAACCTTCTCATCTGATGTCTAGCTATGCAATGAACATCTGTGTGAACACAGGAGTGACTCAGTGACATCAAAACGAGCTGGCAGAGGCTCCCAGCAGAGCCTTGTGCAAAGCTCCCCAAGCTCCTCTGGAGAAAGTCCCTAACTGTTCACATGAGCATGATATTTAGGTACTCTCTCCCTTCCTGCCCCCAGGGTACTCCTCTTTGTGGATGTTATTCCTTCTCTTTAATTTGGCCCTCTGCTCTCTGCAGGTGCTGCTGCTGGGGAGTTGGAAAAACCCAGCTGGTTCAAAGGCAGCCATGGGAGCTGCCCCAGCTGCCTCTGCACTCTCAGAGTTTCTGTTGAAGGGAGCAAAACAAATCCCAAATACTGCTCCTCTTGGTTAGAAAGATTACCCTGAGCGTAGGGGTGATATAACCACAAAACAGGGTTATGGACACAGAAGAAAACAGGGGGGAAGAGAGGAGGAGCCTTGCCAGGGATCTGTTGGGACATGCTGATCCTACATGATGGACTGCAACAGAAGGTGTCTCCCAAGCTAACAGGAAACCATGTTCTGTGTCCTTCCCAGCCCAGGGCAGTACCAGAGACCATCAGGGAGGAGCCCACCTAAGCCAGCATCATCCCTAGGGTGCTGCAGAGAGACCCCCCCCTCCCTCCCCCACTCAGTAAGCCTTACCTGCTTGAGCACACTCTGGAGCTCCCTGTTGGACCACAGATCTGTCAGGAGCAGGCGAGCAGCTTCAGCTGCTTTTGGACAGGAGCTGGGAAGATGAAAGAGACCCCAGTGAATTACAGAAACCCACAGGCTTCACCCACAGCCTTGAAACCATCCCCTTGCAGCTGGGAGCCTGGCTAGACTCAGCAGAGGAAAACTGTCCTGGCTCTCTCAGTGGCACCTGACAACAACCTCCAGGGCTGGAGCAGGACAAGTGAAGAAGAGGGATGGGTCTGGGTGGAAAAATAGGCATTAAGCTGAGATGAAGGAGTGTTCCTGGTGTGTGAACTTGGGTAGATTGAAAGAGAAGGGAAATGGTGGGAGCCCTTCCCTGGTGTCTGTAGGGACAGTGTGGGAGGTCACTCGGGAGGGCTCTGTGCTGCCTGGTGAGGACAGGAGATGGGAGCATTCATTACAACATCTGCAGCCCATAAGCCCTTACTCAGCACAACTTAATAGATACTTGCTCACGTAACAGCTCCGAAACCATGAGTCATAGCAGTACCTTTCAGAATTTTGGAACATTTCATACAACAACCTAGATATAAACCTCTGTGCTGCTTCTTATCACTGCTCCTGACCTGCTGGTCCTCATCCTGCCTGTGGACTCCAGTTCTGGGTTCAGTGAGATAAACAGCCAAGGTGAGGGAGAGGTACAAGACCAGACTCAGGACCCTCCCTGTGTGATACAGCTTCATAAAGCATTGTGTCCTCAAAATATTCCATGTGCTTGAGAAATGGGACTGACAGTGGTCATCAGGAACAACCTGGGGCCTGCAAGGACCACACTGTGTAAGTCAGGAATGTGATATTATTCCTTTCCTGGGACAGGGCAACCCCAAGTACAGACACAGGATCAGGGAAGAATGGATTGTAAGCAGTCCTGAGGAGAAGGATGTGGGGCTGTTGGTTGATGAGAAGCTCAACATCAGCCAGCAATGTCTGCTGGCAGCCCAGAAACCACCCATGTCTTAAACTGCACCTAAAGAAGCAGCATGACCAGCAGGGTGAGAGAGGGAATGATCCATCCATGGAGCTGTTGGAGTACAGAGCAGGTCATGGAGATGCTCCAAGGGCTGGAGCAGCTCTGCTCTGGAGCCAGGATGAGAGAGTTGGGGGTGTTCAGCCTGGAGAAGGCTGCAGAGAGACCTTAAAGAACCTTCCAGTGCCTGAAGAGGCTCCAGAAAAGTTGGGGAGGGACTTGGGACAAGGGCTTGGAGGGATGGGATGAGAAGGAATGGTTTCAAGCTGCAAGAAGGGAGGTTGAGATGAAATCTTAGGAAGAAATTCTTTGGGATTGTGAGACAAACTGCAGATCTCATTTGCTGAAGTTACTGAGGGAACTGGTGACTTTAATGTGCCACAAGCTACCAAAAGAGATTTTCAAGGTGCAGGATTATTGAGAAAAATTGTATTTTTATCAAAGAAATAATGCTGCTTGAAAATGAGTAGAGGAATATTTTTCAGACAGTTGGAGATTAAAGTTGGAAAGGACATCAGACTTCTCAATAAATCAGTAACAGTAGCTCGATTTTTGGAAACAGCAACAGAAAGAAAAAAAGGATAATATTCAATCTTTTGGCACCTTGGATTAAAAACTACAAAGAATGAACAAACACCATCATCACTAAGAAACTTGTGTCATAGATGAGGATGTATGCAGGAGATAGAACCAATTATTTAACTGGGATGACCCCAGGAAGGTGAAGAATCCACAGCTGTCAGATAAACTGAGGTGTTGGATCCAGAGGGTGAGGCTCTTTCTGATGTAGGACTGGACAAATCCCACCCTAAAATTTCTTCTTCTTCTTCAAGACTCTACGGGGAAGTGAGAAAAGTTTGCCAACTTGTGAACAAGCAGGTATCTGAGTCACTAGAGAGGAGATCTCCCTCACACATCTGCTTCATGGGAACAGTCTGAAATGATACACCTTGAATAAGTGAGATTAGTCCTGGGTGTAAACTGTCATTTTTGCATAAGAATTGAACAGTATAAAAGTCCTTGGGAACGGAAATTAATAAAGGAGGAAAAGAAAAAAAAAATTTAAGTTTTGGACATTTTAAGAATTGGGAAGCTTCTCAGAAGGACTTCATGATAAGGACAGAAGGAACATACTCAAGATATCTCAAGAGTTTGGTAACTCCTGGCAGTTTCGTGAGTCACTGCAAACAAAGCTCATCACACAGAACAGTCAAAGCCAATTAAGGTACACACAGTCCCAGTTATGAAACACTTTGCTGACGTAGTAAATTATCTGACAATGGGTTGGAGGGATCCAAAGCAGGACTTTAGACAGAAGGTAATGCCATTCCAAACAACAAAGACTCAGAAGAGGGATGGGTTTCATGGTAATTGGGCTTTTTTGCAGAGTGGAAGCAGCAAACTGACTGAGGTTGGTTGGCTGAGGTTCAAACTAAACAAGGAGGCCACTTGTGATGAGTGACAATCTCTCTGCTGCCATGAAACAAGTGGTAGGTTGTAAGTGGTTTATCAAAGGGTGTTGGAGAAGGCATGTGAATGTCTTGTCACAACAGAAAACAATATATTACTTATGTCAGGGACTTTAAAACAAAAACAGATAGTAGAAGAGATGAAAGTTGAGGAAGGAGAATACATGGTCAAAAAATAATATTTTTTTTAAATAATAAAAAAATATAAATACTCTTCATTGAAGCTGCCTCTTTGCCACTTGAGGTGGATATTCCAACAGCAAGATAACAAAACTGAACATTAAAGTTGAGCACAATTCCAGTGTATCAGAGGTGCTTGAATCTCAGACCTGACCTTCAGGATAAGGTCTGCAGGGAGCTGGGAGCAGGAAGTCCTGATGCAAGGGAGTCAGGTTGTGGACTGACATCCCCTGGTTTGAAGGCTGGAATTTCTAACAGGCTTTAAGACGTTGGCCTTTCAAGTCTTTTTATAATTCTTTAAAATTCACCAGAAATTTCCTGAGGCTCCTTTACAAGTCCCCCCATGAATGGCTCATGCCAAGAATCCGGTGCTGAGGATTTGAGTGTAATAATGTTTGACTTCTTTTGGCTTTCTCAATTTACAAGCACAGGGAAGGCATAATGCTTCAATCGCAGGGGTCTGAAGGGTGCTGGAAAGGTTCTGGGGTTAATCTGGCTGTGCACAGAGTGCATGGGCTCAAATACCTGAGCTCAAAATGGCATGACCCTCTCCATGCTTTCTGCCCCAAACTCACCCATTTCGGCACAGGCTTACTACATTATTTAACATGTTGCTTGTCAAGTAAGACTTTCCCAGGTGTGGGTTGGACATGATGAGGTTCCTCAGAGTGTAACAAGCTGATGTCATGATCTCCCCATAGCTGTTGTTATTTCCAGACTGGAATGACAGGAGACGTGATACATCTGGGAGCACCTGGTGAGCTAAAGAGGTGGAATGTTCCAATCAACATTTAAATAAAACCTGGCACAAGCTGAATGATACTGCTTGTGTTAGCACTATTCAATACAAGAAGGCAGAGAGATTCTGGAGGAAGGCACTGATAACATTGGACAGTAATGGCATAATAGTCATCACTTGATGTTCAGAGATAAAATGGGTGCTGCAGGCCACTGGAAAGCCAGTGACATTGGTCATGAGTAGTCAAGCCCAACTCATTTCCCAAAACACTATCACCCTCATGACCATGCAGATCTGTCATTATCTATAAAAAATACCTCATGCTTGTAGAGACTTTGAGATAGCATACATTTTGTTAATGAAGCCTGAAGATACCACCTAATTGCCCTTTTGGCCAGAAGAAATGAAACTGTTTTGCCCAATTTCTGGCTAAGCCTTAATAGGGGGTTTACAAGGTGATGTGGACACAAACTAGAGAGTAAGAAACATTGTTCTGGAATCCACAGTGGTGGAAATGACTTACCCATGGTTTTGTGGAGAACAGGATGCCTGGACATGTTGCTCAGCAAAGAAGCCCCAGACCGGACAACTTCGGAGCTGTTGGACTGGAGCAGCCGTGCTATGCGAGGCAATCCCTTCTCCTTCAAGCCAATCAGCTGGCTCATTGCATTGGACATCTAGGAGACAGAACAGAGATGTCTGATGACTTCTGAGGCTGGGAAGATAAAACTGGCTTCATGCATAAGGCCAAACATGACTACACTATAAACCAAGCATGTTTAGAATACCTTCTTCTGCACCCATAATCCCACTTATTTTGTCATTTACCCCTCTTCTCTGCAGACATTTGCGAAGTCAGCATCATCCTCAGTGATACAGCTGGGACTTCTGCTCTCTTTCTGAAGCCTGAGGGGAGATAGTTTCTCACCCAGCTGATACTCCCATAAGCTGGAGAAGTTTTGCCTTCACATCCATGTTGCCCTGGCCGGATGCCCTTGCAGCTCCCCACCATGCCACAAGTAATTTAGAATAGGAAGAGCTAATGATACCCTTAAAAATAAGCTGAAAACCAAAAATAATCATCTTGGATCCTGAGCTCACGTTTGCTTATGTAAATCCTGAAGATCTCAGGATGGAGCCAATTCAGATGGGTATTGGAAGCACATACCCTTAATAAATTGCCCTCTTACTGCCAGGCTTTAAACTCCTGCTTTTACCAGCTGAACTTCTCAGCTGCTGCCCCACCAGAAGGGATGCTGGAGGTTGCTGCACCACCAGTGACACATGTCCATCAACAGTCACATAGGAATGGAAGGAATGGGCTGGAAGGCAATTCTCTCCCAGTGTCCTGAGACCCAGTTTCCTTCCCATGCTCCAGCAGGCAGATGTACCCCCTTACAGATCCACACCAGCACCACTGGGATCCCTAAAGCTGAGTCTGAGAAGACATTCAGCATTCTCCTCTATAAGCTAAAGGCTTCTGGTAAGATTTGTAAGTTTCTTCTCAGTTTCCCTTTCTTTCAAGCGGCAGCAAACCCAGGAACCAACCCCAGCTCCAGCTCTGAGCTGGAATAGGACCCCTGGGAGGAGAAACCACTTCTGCACATCCAGACAAATTCCAACCATTCCCTTCCAGAAGGCTGAAATAAGTTGCTTTAAGACTGTAAGACATGGTTTTGGTTTATTTGTTTTCTTCCCCCCCCCTGCCCAAAGGACATTCTTGTGTAATGATCTTGGTTGCTGAACACCTTTCCATTTCCAGGGAAAACACAGCTCCAGCCTCTTGCTCCCATCAGCTCTGCCCACACTGCCACAGCCTCTCTCCACCTCCTTAATGCCACAGCTTACATAAACTGCAAAAAAACCCAACCAAAACCAAAGCCCAAGGCTGCCAAAGTATTTCACAGTGGAAGACTTGCAGCAGAAGCTCCCAGGAGATGAGAGCTGGCAGGTTAAGGCTGTCCCAATGCAGGCTCCGCTCGTGAGTCACTTTGTGTTTCTGGGTGGAACACCTCACACACGTGCCACACCTCTCCTGCCTATGAAATCATTATCTCCTCATCTCCCCCGCCATCTCATTTGAATAGGAATTGATGAAGTTTGACACAAACAGACAAGTTGAGGTCTGTCCACGTGAAGGCAGCCTGTGAGGACGTGCCCAGGGCACAGCAAAATCGGGCACAGCAGAGCTGCTGGCGTGACGTGGCCCCTGCCATGCCCTGGCTCCTGCAATGCCCAACAGTGTCATGCAGTCCCTGTCACCTCCCCACTGACATATCCATGGGTTTGGACATCTATCAGAGCTATTTTACAAGCAGCTCTGATGTGAGGACAAGCCACAATCCACAGCACAACCCACCCTGTTATTAGAGACAACTCCCACTGGAAAAACACACGCAGGTGGCAGCACAGGCACATCTCTGGGTTAATGACATCTGTCCACATCTGTGCACATCTGTGCACATCCTCACTGGTGTCCTGGGGGGAGGCCATCCGCAACAGCAGATGTTGGTAGTATGACCAACCCAGAGAAGCCCATGGGAAGTATTTGAATCTAGGATATACCCTTGGGATGCTGATTGTAGCCCCTTATTAGGCCCTATTTTTAGCATTAACAAATACTTCAGCTGGAGCTGCCACTGTGGAAAGGCTTCTGCCCCATGGTTTAAGGAGGACATTTTCCTCTCTGGTTACTCTAAAGAACTGACACTTTTGACCACAACTGCATGGAGGGGAGAGGAAGGCTTACCAGCCCTCGGCTTGCAGTGAGGTTCTGCAGAGCTCCAGCACAAGCTTCCAAGGTGGCATCTTTCTTGCTCTGGTCCATCAGGGAGAGGTAAGTGCGGATGGCATCAGAGTGGTAGAGCCAGCTGGGTCCTTTGGGTTTAAAATCCTCCTCAGGAAGGGGGACACCATATTCATCATTCTACAAAGAAATGAAAAACTGGAAGCTCAGATCCCGCTCCTCGCAGCCCTTGCGTGGGGCTGAAGATCACATTTCCAAGTAGTCTGTGGCACATCTTACCTCCATTTTACCACTCCTGCTGTTGAAACAACCTGTGAGGGTTTTGTCCATGTAAACACTCCGGGCCATGTGGTTGAGCTGGGTGTATTTGTTGGGAACTTCAGCATCCAGGCGGTAGGAGAGGTTATGCAGGATGCAGATGCAATTCTCTACAGACTGAAATCACCACCAGAAGCATCACATTAGGCAGAAAATTATGGAGCAACATTGTCTACAAGCTACAGAGAGGACATAGGCCATGCTGCAATATTTTAGCAGTTATACTGCATGAGCTCCTGACCCTGACCCAGGTTGCCCCCAGAAGCTGTGGCTGCCCCATCCCTGGCAGTGTTGAAGGTTGGATGGGGCTTGGAGCACCCTGGGCTGGTGGGAGGTGTCCCTGCCCATGGCAGTCATGTTCTTTAAGGTCCCTTCCAATCCAAACCATTCCATGATTCTATAATTTTATGATTTTATCATCTGGTACCTTATCATCAGGTCGGTTGGAAGCCACACAGTTCTGGGTGTAAGTCATGACAGAATCGATCAAACCAGGGTAATTCCTCATGGTCTGGCGCCCCATGTCTGCAGAACTCAAGTTTCTGAAGAAAGCCATCACAGAGCATGTCAGGAGAGAAGGAGGAGAGAGGATTAGTTGGGTCCACTTACTACTGTCTATGGGCTCTGTTCTGGCTGTAATTCATTTAAGGATAGGCTCAGCAAAGCTGGTGGACTGCTCTCATTTTGGAAGCCTTCTGTAGGACTGCACTGATGCACACCTTTCTTGTTGCTCTTTTTTAGGACTGATCTAATCCAGGAAAATGTCCTGATAAGGAGCTCTGAATTCTCCTAGTGAGGGTAAATATCACTGATATTTTGCCTTAGAGGCAAAATGCACAGACTCACTGCCTCCTTGGAGGCGTTTCCAAAGAGAAGACTGAATAAAGACCAGCTGGGATTATTGTGAAAATCAGGAAGGTGTGAATGGTTGTAAGCATGGAGCTACACAGGATCAGCAGCATTACTGTTGTTGGACCTGGTGGCAGAGCTGCTAAAGAGCAGCAATCAGTCTGACCAGAGGGACTGACCAGCTTGTGATGCTGTCACAAACTCCTGAGCACTGCTGGCTCCCCTGCCAGGACAGGGGAGTTTTTCCAGTAACAGCAAATAGTTTTGGGGGTTTGGTTTGGTTTTCTTTTTCTTCCCTGTTTTATTGCCTTGTAGCTTGCAAATGAAAAACAAAGAGAGGTTTGCAGTCGTTGTGAGATATTCGCTCCAGGAGTTCCAGAACTGGATTTGATGTTCACTGTGATTTGCAGCCTCCTCATTAACATGAATTCATCTGCAATCCAGAAATGCTTGAGCAGCAATGGCTTGAGCCCAGGGCAAACCCAAGGCTGTTCTCATCTCTGTGTTATGATGTGGCAGAGCAGTGAGTCAGAGCAATCCCAGCTCATCCCTTGGAGCAGGGGCTCTGGACCCATCCACCTTGCTCTCCTGACTCTCTAGCCCTGCTGCCTCCAGCCTCCTGAGCACTGACCTGCATCTGGTGGTCTTCACTGGGGGTGTTGGACATCACTGCCCCAGGCTGTGATAAATCTCAGCAGATGGAGCCTGCCTTGAGTTCAACTCCATGGAAAACTCCTTTCCCAAGCTGTGCAGAAGAAGAGAAGCAGCATACTCTTTCCCTCATTTTAATGGGCTATTTTGGGGCACCAGTGGATTGAGATGGTCTTAAAAGTGGAGCACCTCAGATCCAACACACACCACGCATCCCGTGCTGCGACTGCAGGGGAGAGGTGCCTTCCAAAACAGGGAAAGGAACCATACTTGCTATCTTTCAGACGTGGTTCCCAGCCACAGAAGATGATAGTATCACATCTCAAAAGGCCCCTGTGCCATGTTCACTCATTGTGTTTCCTAAGCAGATAGAGCTCCTGCTGGCTGCATGTCTGGTGAGGGTGCGGTTGGCGCTGAGCTCCCTCGGGGAGAGCTGCAGTTGATGAAAGTACCTAATTATACAGAGTGCTTCCCCCCCCTCACCCCCAATGGTTCCCAGTGAGACAAGGAGCTCACATCCAAGTGGAGGAGGGTGGTAGGAGGAACAGCAAGTCAGGGCGAAGATCCTCTACAAAAGGGTTCTGGATTTCCATTGAAAAAAATAAACTATTCTGAGTTCAGTCTGCAGCTCCTGTTCCGTGGCTGATCTAGCTGATGAAATGAGTCAGGAAAAGTCCAGGGCAATAGGACTGCTCTGTACCAAAACAGTTATTAACTTCTGTGGGAAAATGCTTGCTTTCCCACAATTTTGTCATTTTGTCACCTAAAACCTAAACCGGTTTGTTTTCTGGTACCCAAAATTTTCTCTAGAAAAAAATCTAAGGGCAGAAAGTGTGAAGTTTCCTGGTCCAAGTTCAACACTGTCAGGTTTCAGTACTGCAGCCCTCCAACAACAAAGCAGCTTGTATTTTTTGAGCAGAGATTCTGCACAAACAAACTTATAAAAAAATCTTCTAGAAAAAGTGGTTTCTGTGTAATTATTTTCTGCACTTTCTCTTAGGAAAGCTTTCTCCAGGAGAATTTTTGATTAATACAATTGCAGTGAATCTGTCTTTAGCTTACTGTAAGAAGATTTAGACAGCTTCAGCTTTTGTCAACAGACACGAATTACAGTAAGTCCCTGCTCAGTAACTCACCTCAGACAACCTGTAGCATTGAAGAATACTTCTGGGTCAATAATTTCTCTTGTTCTATTGCAGCTGCCATCAGACCAGCCAGAGAAAGGGATGATAACACAGTCTGTCAAGACGGGGAGGGCCTCCTGTATCAACTCTTCTTTTAATTCATCAGTGGAGGAGAGGTTCCAGAGCAGTCCTAGGAAAAAGGTGGGAGATAAGCTGAAGCAGAGGGTCACCATGCATTAGAAACTTTCTTTAAGTCAGAGTGAATTCCAACAACAAAGTCCCTTTTCACTCCATCCCTCTTGGAACTAAAGGCACAGAGGCTGCTCTGAACCTCAGTCCCTGTCCATCCCTATGGGAGACAGTCAGGATGGGCTCCAGAAGCACAGTATCAGGTGGAGGTGGGTGCTTAAGCATCCTCCTTCCTCCCAAAATTGGTGTTTATCACCATTAAGTTGCAGGCAGAAGGGATCTCTCCAGGGATCTCATACAGACTTGCACACAAGAACTTAGTCACAGCTGAGGGTGACCTCCACCAACAAACACCCATCAATCCTTCAAGAAAAGGTGAGACACCAGTGAGACAACCAGCCCAACCACACTGGGATTGCCAGCACCCTTGCCCTTCACTGGGAGCAGCACAGGAGCCAAGTGTGCAGGAAGGCATGGGAATGGCAGAGTGACCTCAGGTATTGGGGGAGAACTGGGATAGGATCTTCCCCAATGGACAATTATCATCTGAGGAACCCTTACGGGATATCAAAGGGCCAGGACTTCCTCTGCCTTCTGTTTTAGTTGCCATTTGGTGCACATCCTCATTGTGGTATGGCAGCACCACGGCTCCTGGGCCTTTGCATTCTGCGGACCATAGACAGGGAGGACCATGGTCCTTGTTGAGGGATGAGCAGTTGGCTGTGTACCTGTCAGTTGTTTCTGAATTTCAGTGTTCCCTGTCCTCCGGAGGAGGCTGACACACTCCCTTATCCCATTCTGCCTCCGGGTTTCTATCTTGTTGGTCGGATTCTTGAAGACCAAATTCCGGAGGGCTCCGGCTGCTGCTCGCTGGACGTTCTGGTTTGTGCTGCGCAGCAGCTCCACGAGCTTGGCAATTCCCCCCAGTCTGTAGACCTGCACCAGGAAGGACACAGAGCCATCAGCACAGTGTGCAGGGCATCACGGGGACAGGGACAATGGGGAGGGCAATGCTGGGAGTCAGCGTGGAATACACTGAGGAGAGCAGACCTGGCAGTAAGGGGTGGCTGGAGCCTGCAGCTGGCGTGTCTGGTTGGGGACAGAGGTCATGAGCACAAAGGTGCTGGCCTTGAGGTTGGAGCTTCAAGTCTAGAATTAATGTAACTCTCTGAGTAATGACCATGGAGCAAGCCCTTTGCTGATGTAGATGTGCTTGCTCCCACAAACTTTCACCCAGCTCCATCCATGTGCACCAGGTGAAAACGTTGCTCTACCTGGAGAGGCCATTTATAGCCAGATAATGACATGATGTGGCAATTTATCTGCATCCAGAAATCACAGGCTGAGCTTAGAGGGATGGTCATGGCAGAGTGTAAACAACCTCAAGGTCAGCCTCATACTGGGATATACTGGGCAGCATTGGGAAGGGGTGTGAACCCTGACCTGCAGGACACACGCCAGAGGGTGTCTAAAGGCAAAATCCTCCAGCTGAGCTCTTCAAAATTATGAGACCCTGTTACAGGAGGTCCTTTGGACCAGGTCTCCTGAGGACGTGATCCTGCATGGAGCAGCCCCTGGGGATTTGCTGAGGGGAGAATGAATGAGAACCTTTAGAAAGCAAAGAAAACAAGTGTGTGCTGGGGTGACTCACATACCTGCTCTGACACATCTTACTGGGAAGCAGGGGAACAAGGCAGTGCTCAGAAAGTGTTTTCAACGGTAAGGAAGGGTGTGGCCACCCCACAATTAGTGACTGTAACATGGGCTGGGGTACCTGCACTCACTGCAGCAAGAGCACAGAGGGCCATCCCCATGCTAGGACAGCATATCCAGCTCCAGTTCTGTGCCAGGAAAGGGAAAACCAGATCCATAGGAATAACATCTTGACCCACGTGTGCAGGGCTTCAGACATGCAGGGGTGGAGGGAAACTTTTGTGACAGCTTTGATACAGCAGCTCTAACCTCAAGGTTGGATCCTTTGGACCGCTGCCTCCATTTCTGCATGTTGGCATAAGTTTAGTAACTGGAAAAATAACCTGTGTTTTTTTATTTTTAATTATTTTTTTCCAAACAGAAGGGCTTCTTTTTGATCAAATAGCTCTGTAGGAGGAGGTGTTCCTACCTATGGGAGGGAGTGTTGGAACTAGGTGGCCTTTGAAATGCTTTCCAAGACAAATGGGTCAGTGTGTGATTCTGTGATACATGATCACTAATTAACCCATTGACTTAGATGGCTGAAAATGGCTGAAACTGCTGAAAATATCATTGAACAATGCATGATGAAAATCACAAGAGCAATTTCATGCGACTGTGACACTGCAGCTCTGAGATAGCAAAAGATACATGAGAAAAACAGGTGCAGTTCCATCCAGAGGAGAACACTGGGTCTGGATGGCTGCTCCTGTGTCACCAAAGTCCATCAATCTGTGATAATGAGGACTCAGACTTCTCTGTGTCTGCTAACTGTTCCCTGGAGTTAAAATCCTGACAGACTTCTATTAAGAGAAAGTGGCCACAAATAGCTGAAAAATGCACTTAATTACATCCTGGGTGTGACTAATGAGGTATAAAGGCTCCGTCATTAAAATTAGGGGGACCTCTGGACCCTTGGTACTGAGGAAAACCAATTTCATCCATCTCATGTGCTATCACATTCAGTGGGACAGCAGAGCTCTGAAGGAGCTGGCTCACCTCTTGCTTGGAAGACTCATCCTGGAAGCAGGTGTGCTGGAGGTAGTAAGCACCCATGGCCTGGTATTTGTCATCAGAAGAGCACAGAAGTTGTATGGCTTTCTGGATAGTCATGGTACCTCCATCTATCTCATCACCACATATTCTGTGTTAAAGAGAAATAAGCATTGGTTGAGTGCTCAGCCCAAAGGGCTGCATCCGTGCTGGGAATGAGGAGGAAGGAATTAACTACAAAATGTTAAATATTATCACAGTTCATTTCTCTGTCTCAAAAACAAGATGATAAAAGTGGAAAATACACAGTGGGGGACACTAAGGATAATAAATTGTGGATCCGGTCTATCCTGAAACAAATGAGAAAGAAAACAAAAGTTTGGCCAAGGTGTGAGATGTCTAATAATGTCTCAAGTGTAGGGTTTAATGAAGAGACAGCCAGTATTCACTGTTCCTCAAATAAAAGAACTATTGGACATGCATGAAACCATCTGTCAGGTTATTAGGATAATCTGGAGCAGGGAAATGCTTTTCCCACAGCATGTCACCCTTTGATGTGAGATTTGGTGGAAGGAAAAATGTGAGAGCAGCTGATGGTCTCAGGAGGTTAGAGCAGATCCCTTAGGAAAAGGAGACAGGCATGTCTGGAGTGATGGGATGGAGAAATATATATTGAGTTGATGAAATATTAATAATAGCACTGAGACATCCTGCTCCCAGGGTATGTTTACACTGGTAGTCTCCAAGCTCTTCAGAGAGGTTGGGCACTGTCATCATCCCCTGTTACAGGTAAAGAATGTGCCACAGATTCCAGAGGAAGGACATGAATGACTCTGGCTTAGAGACTTTGGGAAAAATACAAACATCTGAAGATTTGTCTGCCTGTTTAGCAGCATGAAGCTCCTGTTCCTTTTGGCTCCTACTTATTTAGCATCATCTGTGACATTTTAACCACATAAAATTGGGAAAGGGTATGAACTTCCAGACTGATTAAGGGGCTCTGAACTGAAGCTTGTCTGTGTTTGCAGTTATCAGGGAGTCCAATAAAAGTTACTGTCCCATCTCAGCATTCCTGCACCCCAGGCCTGCAGCAGGATCCCTGCTCCTGGCACCAGTGTCTAGGTTAATTTGCCTCAGAGTAAATGACTACTCAAAAGTTCAGGACTTGAGAAGAGTCAAATCCCAAATTCTTGTTTGGTGTTTCCTATTTCAGCAGTGATGGGATGCAAGTAGGAAATGCTTTGGTAGCAGTGGATGAAATAAAAACTAAAAATTTGAGGGCTTTGGTAGGAGGACATTCTTTAAATAAAGTTCTTTAAATAAACCTTTTCCACTTTTCCCTTAAGCAGTACCACAAGGGTAAAACTTAATGTCCTCTAGACATGGGATATGCAGACTCTATTTGATTGTGCCAAAATATTGAGAAGAAAAGTCTAGAAAGGGCACTCAAGTGCTATCACCCCCAGCAGCTTACAGTAAGGTCAAATATTCTGTCCTTGTGCATCCACAGGTTCACCTCCACACAGTATAACCCACTGAATAATATCCAGAATTCTATTGTAAATCTCCTACAGACGATCAAAAGCCAACAGTTATGCTGTGACATTAGAAGACAGCATGAAAGACCATTTTGTCTTCCCCTACCCTCACTGGTACAGAGTTGCACCCAAGTGAAAATATTCATTTAAGCAGCTGTGTTGTCAATGGAGAGAAAGAGGTGCTTCCAAAGAACAACTTGCTTTTGTGTCCTAAGAAGGGAAGACCTGTCCTCTGGAGATACCCCTGCCTCTGGGTGTATACAGAATGAAAGGCAACAGCCTGGGATTGGACCTGAAGCATTTAATGTCCAAGGTTAGATGAACCTCATTCCACTTTTCTTTCTGAACTAACAACAAATCTTCTCTTCATCAAATAAGTTTTCACCAGTTTGAGACTTTATCAAGACCTGATGTGAAGAATCTTCATTACACCTGCAACAAGGAAACACAAAACTAGAAAGACAAAGTTTAAACTAGAAACTACAGAAGTGCAGAAATCTTTGGTTTAGATTGAGGACAACATGATTTTCTCTTTTTCTTTTCCTGAGACACAGAATAGAGCTGAGACACTGATGGATCCAGCTTGAATAGCACCAAAAGGACTTTTTCTTTGAGAATCCAGATTGGTCTGGCAGAGTAGGGAGGGAGGCACATTAATAAATACACCAGATTAGTGTCATGCAGCATTTGTCATCATGGTGATTGTTTTTTTCTTCTTTTCTTTTTAATTTGTCAATTGAGAAAACCCCTAAACCAGATGTTATTTTATGAGGAAGAAGGGTGTCCACTTGTTCCAGATACTCAAGAAAGGCAATTTTCACACATCCACTTCATAAATTTTCCTTTAGCAGTGTCAAAACTGGGCACCCAGGTCCAGTTCTCTGTGGGAAAAGACAGGCAAGGTTCTGTTTCCTTGCTGCCTCCCCAAGATGAGAAGTTCACAAGGGTGAGCAGCCAGGCTCATTCGTGCCACCCAAGAAGCAGCAGTGATTTCTTCAATATAATTGCCCTGGCAAAGCCTGAGCTAATGGGAGATTGTACATCAGCCAGTCAGGGATATTCCTAACCAGATCTAAACTACAAGAACAACAGCCTGCTCTGAGACAAGTTCTTGGACTGTGGCCATCTCCAGCCTGGGCCAATGTGCTTGGTAGGAAGAGCTCCAAAGGTTGTTCTTCTTCCACAAGAAAGAAGGAATCAGAATAAGGAGAGACCTCAATTAGACATGATTCAATGGGAGACACATTAGATGATCAGATCAGGTGGGGAAGGCAAACAAATACTTAAGAGGATCAGTGTCACAGGAAGGTAAATTCCCTCATTTGGTGCCAAGGCCTTTTGTTCACAAAGATCACAACAATCAGGCATAGAATTATATCATAGAAGGAGCCAGTGCTGTGAAATTGTCATTTTTAGAGGCAGTTTATCAAAAAAAAAAAAAAAAAAAAAAAAAGAACAAACCAAAAGGAAGGTGCTTTTCATCACCCTTGGCTCTGCTTTCATTCTGGAGAATTTATATTTTAGTACCGATGGCTTTTATTTATTGAACAGAGAGGAGAGCTATCAGAAAACAGCCTCAGTACCTTTCCTGACTCTTTCAAAAACTTTTGTATGCTTTCACTTTTTCTAGCATTTCCAGAGGGACTGAGCTCCTGCCTGGGAATCAGAGGTTACAGGACACAGTCTGACTGTCCCTGAACTTTACCCCCAGCTCACAGAGGCTGCTACACCTTGTCTGGAGCCAAGCCAGCATCAGCATCAACAACTACAACCAAGTGAAAAATCCAAAGGGTTGCCTCAACCTTTACTGCCTCCTCTGTAGCTGCCAGCCAGGATGTTCAAAGATGTTTCACAGAGTAGCACCAAGATGTGACATATTGCCAGGTGCCTTGAGAGACACTTGTTTTACATGACCTCTAGTGAGGTGTCTCTTTCCAAAGGGAAGCACATCCATGTCTGAAAATGAGGCCAAAGGTGCATGTGGTATTATGGGAGGCAATGCAAGTTGTAGGTGTCCATCACTGGCTCCTGATCCCTATCAGCCACCCCTCAGCTGGGCAATGTCTGCAGACACCCCAGCTCATCCCTTCCCTTTCCCAGTGAGAACACCCCGAATTCTTTACAAGGGGGAAGGTTTGTCTGGCTTCTCAGGAATGTCTCCAACTCAGACACCTGGGTTTCTCCTGAAGTCAGCCAAGAGGCAGTGACTTAGGGGCCACTTCACTGACCTACCTCAGATTTCAGATCCATTGGCCACTGACTCTGGAAGAGCAACAGAGCCCCCCAGCTCAGATCCAGACACCTCCTAAAGAAGTGATGGGCACGTAACCAGCTGTCTGCTGCCCAGAGCCACAACCACCACGCAGCACAATCCAGCCTGGCCCCAGGCTGTCAGTCCCATCTGGTATCTAAGCCACTACATCCAACATGTCTGGAAGAAGGACTAACACAATATCAACTGGTGGTAGCCACTGTTTTCTTGTACCTCAGGTTCCAGCTGGAAGGAGACAAAGAGTTTATAGGATGTTTTAAACACCACATCCTTATTACTTCTTGTTATTGGTACCTGATGACCAAGGAGGGTGTAGAAACCTTTTTTCCTGACTGGGCTGAATTGCAGCATGTTATTTAGCTAAAGGCTGGCCAGCTCAAGATGACAGACACACTGTCACTTGAAGCATGTTGCAAGTACCACCCCTCAGAGGACCCAGCTGAAAGCAGGCAAATACATCCAGTCTTCACCTGCTGCTGAAACCACTCTTGCTGCCAGTTTTCTGGCTGAAGGGCTGCAGATCTGGGGGATACCAGGAGAACCCCAAAACACGAGTTCTGAGGAGAAGAGAGAGCTCTGGAGATCAAGATGACCCCACCCAGCTCCATCAGGCAGAAGGGCTCACTTCAGTCAGCTAGATGGAGGAAAGGGCTTTCATCAATTAGAGATGTTTCTGCAAGAGGAAGGACTCTTCTGAGTGATAGTTATCAGAGACAGCTCTTCCTCTTCTTACACAGGCACAGAGTTCAATAAATGGAAGCAACCACACAATCAAGAACAGATCCAGAAAATAAATAAATTTGTGACCAAATGCAGAGGAACTGTTCAGTACAGACAGTTTGACAGTTCTTGCATAGTCAGTATTTTGAAACCTACACACTACTCTCACTACCTGAGCATGTCCAGTGTCCCCTTTTTCACCTCACCCCATCCAAGGAGATCAGATCTGCAGCACAGGACACCTGGGAGGCACCACTCTTCAGCCAGTACTGACACTGTGCACAGTCACTGCAGTACAGAGCAGTTTGGGATCACAAAGAGACCCAGTGGATCACAGGTCCCACTGTCACCGTGCCCCACTGGGTCACCTCTGAAAGCCTGGAACCTATCAAGCCCTTTCCTTGCTCACAGAGGTGGTTTGCTACCCTGCAGACAAGACATCCACATATACAGGAGATTTGCAGCATGAAAACTGAACACAAAATCCTCCTTCTTAAAAAGGCAGAAATACCCTACCTGAAGATCTACTGGAACAGAAGCAGAGCCCCAAACAGGGACAGGTCCAGAGAAGAACAAGGAGGCTGTGAAGGGATCCAGAACAGATCCTGTGAGGAAGGGCTGAGGGAGCTGGGGGTGTTCAGTCTGGAGAAGAGGAGGCTCAGGGGAGACCTCATCACTCTCTACAACTCCCTGAAAGGAGGCTGGAGCCAGGGGGGTTCGGGCTCTGCTCCGAGGCAGATAGCAGTCAGACAAGAGGGCATGGGCTTAAGCTCTGCCAGGGGAGGGTTAGGTTGGATATTAGGAATAAATTCTTTCCAGAGAGGGTGCTCAGGCATTGGAATGGGCTGCCCAGGGAGGGAGTGGATTCTCCATCCCTGGAGGTTTTTAAGAAGAGACTGAATGTGGCACTGAGTGCCATGGGCTGGGAACCACAGGGGGAGTGGGGTTGGAGTTGATGATCTCAGAGGTCCTTTCCAACCTGGCTGATTCTATGATTCTAGGGATCCACAGGCAGGAATTACCCAGCTGAGCCCTCCTCCTGCATGTGGAGGTTATGAAAGGGGATGCCTACAAGCAAACCTCTCCCTTCTCAAAGATCAGACCACACAAATGAAGCTCAAGTTCTCCCAACTGCAGAAACCTCCAGCCAGAAACAGTCCTACAGCTAAGAGAGGTGAGATATGGTCCTAACCCATCTCTGAAGGTCCCTACCCACAAGAGCACACTACAAGGTTAACCATGATCTGACAGATACTCTCTATGAGCTAATTCTTTCCAAATAAATAATTTTCTCAAAGAGGAAAAAATTCTTCAGCATGTTACCAAAACTTTAAGCCAAGTGCTGCCAATCTCATGCCCTGTGAGTCGAGAGGAGAAGCATGGGTACAAACTGCACCCTGAACTAATCCAGTTTCACGAGGAGCAGGGTGTGTGCCCCAGCCAGAGCAGATTTACTCAGGGGACACAGCCCCAGCTGAGCCTTCGTCTCGTCTCACAGCCCCGACGTTTCCACATCACAACCGGTTCTGCCAGATGAGCCATGCCCCAAGCCAGGAGAAGTGTATACATGGAGCCACTCCCTCACCAAGGGGCATCCAGTACTGGAGAGGATTCTTCTCACAACAGCAGTTCTCCTTCTCTTCAGAAAATGCCATTATTCTTCAAGTGACCTTTCCAAAGCATTGACCAAGTCATTGAACTGTGCAGAACAGTGTTTGCTTCAGAGGGAGCCTGCCTGGGACTCACTTCTCAAAAACACTGTTTTCCCTAGGCAGAAGCCAGCTGCAATCCCATGTTTAATCATTCTGCCACCCTTCCCATTACACTTTTGTGCTCTTTAGTCAGAAATCCCCTAGAACAAGTTACTTCCAGTTTACGTAACGTCTCTGTTTCCTATTCCAGAGGAATTATAAAGCTTCTGAACATAGCAAGCCAAAGCCACTGGTGCTCCAGGTTGGCCAGGGCTAATTTTGCATGTATTAAACATGAAGTAACTGCATGGGAAACTGAGGTTTCATGACAACATCCCAATGGGCAAATGACATTTCTTGTCATTCACACTCTGGGACATACTCAGTCCAAAATGAGCACAGCTGAGCAGAGACTTAGCCAGAGAAATCTGGAAATCAACATTCAGATGTGAAAAGGGGCACAGTTTGGCTCACCCTGTGACTGTGAGGGGAGGATTTTCTCAATATCTACCTCATGCCTCGGGTCAATAGCTCAACAGTCTCAGGGCTTTGGTATGACAAAGGCTACGAGCCCTGTGAGTTTCAGGCTGCAGTATGCAAATTCTATTTTGGACCAGGGACCACTAAGAATGAGCTCAGGAACTTCTAGGGTTTGTGTGACAAGGGTTTATCTGCATGGGAGATGTGGTAACTTCCAGGTTGGTGCAGAGAAGGCTCTGTAAGGCAGTGATGCATCAACAGTTGGGTGGTAGCCCCCGGGAACACTCGTGGAAGATGCAGACTCTCCTTCTCCAGCCCAATAAAACACTGCAACCTTAAGCTGTGAAGCTTTATAGTTTAGAACATGCAAACCATGGCCTTCCAAGGCTATTTGGTTTGTGCAGACCAAATCTCTCCCAAGACTCTGGCCACAGAACCATAGAACATGGTTAGTGCTCCAGAGCCAGAGGCACCATAGCCATCAGCATCAGGGCAACTTGGAGTCAGTGTCACTCCAATGCTATCAACACCTCACTTTGGTTTTTTGTTTAGTGAGAGTCCTGATGCATTTTTAGAGCACAGATAACTCAGCTTGGGAATGTCTGAGCTCACTGGGAGAGTTTACATGTTCTGTTGTTGCAGGTAATATTTACAAGAAGGGATCTGATGCTGAGACGTGAAGGACCATCCTCCATCCTTGAGTCCTAACCTCAATGGGACTGCATGCTCTGGATAGGAAGGAATTGAACAGCTTCCAGTCCCTCCTCTTCCCTGTCTAGGTAAGTTACTCCTTAGGCCACTTCTTTCAGTTTCTGGCTTCATGTTTTCTGGAACCTAAATCAGACCATTTGGTGAATGAAGCACAGGTGGGTGGCAAGACAAAAGCAGAAATACAGCCTCTCAGCAGGTTCTCAGCTCTGCTCTGAGTCAGACCCCCAGGAACCAGCTCCTTCAAAGTTAAGGGGGTTTTATAGGTTTATTTTCTGCTAAATCAAAGCAGTGTGACAGTCAGGAGAGGAACCCAAACTGCACACTATGCTTTCTACTCTTCACCTCCTCACCCTCATCTTGAAGAGGAGCTGCTGGCTCATTCCACCACAGAGACTGGGGGATCACCTCACCCAGCATCCCACAGCTACAGCAGAGATATATCCCCTGAGCCAGTCAAATGGGTTTCCCTCCATAGCCCGTGGGAAGAAACAACCCCTTTGAGAGTGACTCATCTGACCCACTTCAGACTCTCCTGCAGGATGGGATTAAGTGCAGCGTGCACTGGGAGCAGATCTCCAGTGGCTACCCAGCAACTCAGGTGACTACTTTGATGGACAGACCTCCACCTCCACAGCAGATGCCTACATTTAATCCTGTCCAGCCCACTGCAGCAGACTTACTTGGAGCTGGACTGAGTCTGTCCATAAACCGCGTCCTGCTTGCAGCTCATCATGGGCTGGGCGTAGACCACATCGGGTTTGTTGCTTGAAGGGCAGGAGAGGGCTCGTGCTGGCATTTTTTTACTTGTCCTGGTAGTTCCTTGCTGGGTGCTGCAGCTGCTGTAGATGCTCTGGCGGTTCAAGGTTGTCTTGTGTTCTGCCCTCCCCCCAACCTGAGTCTTCCTCAGCGTGCCCCGGGGTGGTTCGCAGTAGAGGTCCGGCTCGCTCCGGCTGCTCTTCATGTTCTGCACGAAGCAGTAGTCACTGCCAGCCCTGGTGGGGCTGCAGACAGCTTTGCTGTAGTGCCTGTTGCCCCAGCCCTCCATCTGGCTGTAGGAGCTGTAGCGCCTGTTCTCCACATCCCGCTTCAGGGTCCCGTTGTACAGCTGGAAAACAGGAGACAACAGTGATTAGGAAAGGCTCAAACCACAGGTTGACGTTGCCAAGCTGCCAGATTCCTCCTGTGCCTCTTAAGTGTTTTTGTGGCCCCAGATTTACAGGTTAGCTCACCTGGAGCCTTTACAAAGGTACAAACCCTCCCTTGAAATCTGAGGCCATTTAGTGATCAGGAGATGGCATCCAGGAACTTGAAAGCCCAACTGAAAGGTCAGACATGACCCAGAGAAAATGCTGTATTTCCAACACAAGGGACCTAACCCAACCTGTAACTGCAGTAACTCAAACCACATCTCTTGCCATCCCAGTGGGTGACCCATTCTGACCTTCCAGCACTGCTTGCACTTATTTTTCTTTTCCTTATGCTATTTTTTACTCTTTCCATCTCTAAGTTCCTTAGGAAGGGAGTAATGAGAATGAAAAATCAATAAGAAGGAATTCTTGAATCTCACTGTGCCAAGAAACAAGTGGAGACAATGAATATCTGCTCATGAGTTACAAGGTGTGTAGTGTCATCTTATACAATGGGATGCTCAGAGAACAATGGGAGATAAATAAGAAGGATTGAGATGACTAAGGCAGGAAGGAAAAAAAAAAAGAAAGAAGAATAACAGGCAGAAGAAAAAAACAGCTTCAGTTACTCAAACAAAAAAAATTGGTTTTAGTTGGCCTGCTGTCAAGTTCAAAATATCTTCATGGCATCACCAAAAGTCCTTCACCATTGCCCCAAGTACACCAGGATCAAATCTAATATTCTTTTGCAATATCAAACTTTCTGGATGTCATGCTGGCACCTGGAAGCCTGCAGGGTTGTATCCAAGTGCAAGATAAGTTACTAACCCAGTCCTCCTTTGGGTTGTCTTGAGAAAACTCATCCATGGTCTCTTGCTGGGGCAAGGACTGTTTTCTCACCTAGCTTCAATCAGCTGTACCTTGGATGATTCTTTCTATAAATGCCACTCAAGTATTCCTTGAGCTCGGAGACAAGAGCCAACACTGGAACGTTATTATTTTCACAGAGGTTGAAGGCAGCAGATGTGAACAGTCTGTACCTGGTGCAATAGTGAAAAAGAATCCATATTTCCTAACCTAGAAACACCCCATGACAGAGAAATGGGAATCCTCTGCAGGCTCAGCCTGAGCCCGCTGCTCTAACCCAACCTCATCCCAGAGCTGTGCATACTCAGCATCCTTCCTGCCTCCAACACTGGAGAATTGTCATTATGTTAATTAATGAAGCCAAATATTTCCATTAATGAACTGATCCTCAGAAAGGGAGGGAATCCTCTCTACTACACCCCAGAGAGCTATGCAGGTAACGGCTGGAAAGTTTTAAGAGAGTTTTTGTTCATCCCATGTGCCAGCTGGGTCAGAAGAAGCCCTCCAGTCCAGCTACACCAACACCCAGATCCCTCTGGCACTTGAGCACCAGCCTGAAGTAGCTTTCATTTCAGCAGGTCTGAATTGAAAAAAAAAAAAATTGAAAAAAAATGGTGAATTGCTGGAAAGGGAGAAAAGGGGAGCAAAATCTCTTTGCACTTTTACTCCAGAGGACACAGAAAAAAACCTGTCAGTAGTGCAGCACATCAGGTAACAGGTTTGGTGCATACTGGAGAGCTCCCAGGGATCTGGGAGAAGAATTTGCATGTGCTAAGAAGAGCAAGAATGAGGCACCTGGGTAACTGAACCTTGAGGGAAGTCCTGGCAGTGTGAGAAGCTCACTGAAATTCCCAGGATTCACACAAGGAGCTTCACCCCATCCATGTTTTGCTTTGGATGCAGCATGCACGCACCAATGACAAAGTGACACTTTGTGAAGTCATGATCTACCCTGCTGCCAATGCCTGTGTCCTTGTAAGGTGATGATCACACCTCAGGTGATACAATCCTTATTTTTGCTTTGTTTTTCTGGGTTCTCCCTCCAGTGAGGGGAGGACAGGCCCGTGGCAGGAAGGAGCAGAGCAGCCTTTGCTGCTCAGCCGAGCGGGGAACCCAGTCCCAGGGCTCACCTGGAGGACAGAGCAGCACCTTGGTAGCTGTCAGCCCTGTCCTTTTCCTTTATGAGTCAGTGTAAGCTGGGATTATTTTGTAGGACTGTCAGAAGCTTGGCAGAGCCGTGGAGCCCCTGGGCATTTGCTGAAACCAATTCAGCTAACCATGGAAGAGCTCACTTGTTATTTATCTACAGCTATTGTTAGCTCTCCAGTGTATGTACACGGGCTCTCTGCCAGCAGAATGGGCAAGGGAAAGTGTGAGTGTGTCTGTCTTTAGAGATAAAGAATTATCAATTCTCTATTTCCTGCTGTGTTTTATAGTGGCATGTAGCATTGTCCTCCTTCTTGCCAGCCCTGAAACGGGTGAAGCAAAGCGACTGCCTGTTTGGAAAGACCTTTCTGCAACACAGGGAGCCCTGAGTGGCAAGTCAGTGCAGGTCCTGGCAGGGCGGGGAAGCCTTTTGCAAACTCATGGGAAAATAGTTCCCGTGTGATGTGAAGCTCATTACCAAAGTCAGTGCATGACTTTTATTGCTGATTCTACTAGATGCTTGGCTGAGCCCATTTTAATCTCTTTCAAGTGGCATGGACCTAATTGGTATCTTAGAATTCCTCTTTGCAGCAGGAGCCTGATCCAAAGCCTCCAAATCGATGAGGAGCCTCCTGCCAGCTCCAGTGGATTGCAGACCTGCTTGCCAAACAGTCTCCATGAATCTTTGCACAGACGTAGCTGACCTGGTTGCTTCTTGATCCCTGCAAAAGGCCATGTGTGTGCCTTGAGAGCAGCTTTCTCAGGATAAAACCTACGTTTCCCTTCAGGTCTTCACCAAGCTAAGTCAGTCACCTTCAGTCCTAATGCTGGAACAAGAGTGGCCAAGTTCCCCGTGGAATTGAGGAACTGAGTTCCCCGTGTTCTTATCTCTTTGGTGGATGCAGAGATCAGTCAGATAGGATGCACAGCAAGGCAGAAGTGTGGTGCTCTGCTGTCTGGGGAAGAGATGACATCCCTAAAGGTGAAGGTGATGATATTGCAGAGTCTGTGGTTTAAAGAGCCACCTGACAACAATCTCATCACTTTTGCTGATGCCATTATGTGTGTAGAGTGAGCTCTCCCTCTGCAGAATAGCAGTAGTGAAAGGAAATAGTCTCTTGCCTTCCAACCTCTCAAACCTCCCAGATTTCCCAACACCCTGAATTGCATCTGCCAACTGCTGTGGGTTTCTGCATGGGGGAGGTGGGCCAGGTCCACATTCCTCCCTTTAGGAGGGAAATGCTGGAAAAGACAAGGAGGTCCCTCAGAGCAGGGTGGAGATAAAAAGTAATGATTCCCTCTGCACGGTAAGGTCAGGAAACCATTTTAGGCTGTCACCAAGACTTCTCCCCATGGACCTGAGAAGTCAGGGCAGCTTGGGTGGTCTCCCCTTTCAGCCAGACACCATCTGCACTGGCAGCCCCTGCACTTGGAGGATGCAGAATGAAGCTCACATGCAGCCAGGCAAATCCAACGTTCTCAGTCTTAACCTGAACTCTCCTTTCTACTGTGAAAGGAGTCTGTATGTTAGAGCCCAAGCCTTGGAAGCCCTTCATTCATATTAAAACAAGGAGGGGAGGCCCGGGGAGGAACAGCAACAAAGATTAGCACTGATAGTGCCTGGGTGCTCGTCGGGTCCAAAAAAGTAAGGACTTTCCTTCATCAGCAGCAGCAAAAACCTGCCTTTAAATTAATAACAATTTGGGGATCATCAGTTCTCAGCCTGCAATATGGGACCATCAACTAGAATATCTGACAGACATATAAGGTAGGAAAATAAATATCTTTAACCTCTTATACCAAATGGAATAAAACCCAAAAAAGTCAAAATGGTGTTATCTCCATCACTGAGCATAACTCCATCTGCTTCTTCCATCAACCCTTTTGTTTAAGAGGAAAAGTTTCTCTCCTCCTCCTGCTTTCCAGAGAAGCAGGAGCACAGAGCAAGGTGCACCAGCCCCAGCAATCTCTCCAATCTCAGGGCTGCCTTTCCACCTTGGAGGCCCTCCCAGATAACTGGGTGTTTCTGACTTCTGCATCTAAGGACGCGATCAGTTCATTACCTGGCTCTAATTTTTTTTTCCCTGCAATTTGTTTGTTTCTAGAGCAGCAGACAGAGAGAAGTAAAGGACTTGGTATAAACACGTCAGGAGCAGGTTTCTCCCAGGCTGGAGGGCAAAGCACAGGCAATGCAACCTGACAGCGTCCCACCCTGCGTGATGGGTGGGGAAAACTCTTGATGCTACTTGCGAAATGCTTTATGCTGCTGCCTGCTACACACTCCATTGCAGGGAGAAAAATTGCAAAACCAGCAAATATATTGTTTATCTATTTCTGAAACGCTCTTTCCCACCTCTCCTGGGTGCTGCCTCTCTGTATGCTTCTCCATCTGTTTCTCTACACTGAGTTTGTTCTGGACAGGGAAGGTAATGTCCACTTGGCTGCTCCAAAGAATAAAGCCTTTTGCAAAACCTCATAGGAATGCCAGGGTCTGACTGAGCAGTTATGTGTAACAAGTATAAATCTTGGTTTTCTTTTATAAGATTGTCCAAACCACTCTATTTTGGGGTTCTTTTAGATGTGAATGCATCAACACAACAAAAGACAAATTTTGACCTGAAATCTGTGTGGAACAAAGCTCCCAGTGACAATGGGAAGTTTTTGTTCACAGAGGCAAAGCCAGCCAGGGATGGCAGGGAGTGCTCCTGTCTCGTGGTGAGCTCCTCTCGTGCAGATAATGCATTTGGGAGAACATTTGTTTAGAAATCTCCATGCAGTCACTGGCACAGAGGGATCCCCCCAGTGCGTGGTTCTCATCAGCACCGTAAGGAATTTCATTGCTCCAGAGGTGGAAGTGGGGACCAGTGGTGGTCCAGTAGCCACTGGTTCCCAAGTGTTAGGGGCCAAGATCCAAGCCAGTCAACTGCTGTAAGGGGAGCAACACCAGCCACCAGCAGAGACTCCCTCGGGCTGGGAGCAGAAATATCACTCCCCACAGACCCCAGGCTGAGGTCAGCTCTGGGGGGATGATGCTAACCTGGCCTGTCTCCTTCCCCACCCAGCCCAGGGCTTGTTTGCCTCTCACTGGGGGCAGTGCTGGGGGATATGTCATGGTTCACACAGCTGGTGTTTTCCTTTCTTGTGGAAGCAGCAGCATGGGGTGGGCTTCTTCACTTGTCCTGTCACTACATCATCCTAACAGTGCCAGAGCAGACACGGGAGCTGGGAACTGCCCTGGCTCTCCAGCAGGGATGGACCTGCCAACCCAGCACATCCAGACAAGAGCTACTGCAGCAGCTGAGGATCAGTCCTCAGAGGGGTTTTGCAACCCATGGACCACCGTGCTGTGACACTGCCTTGGGGCCCAGTGCTGAGCAGGTCCCATTTTTGGGGTGGTATTGAGGTGTCAGAGCCAAGGATGAAACTCATGCTGAGCCTTCTCTTGCCATGAGTGCACTGCTCTGGGTGCCCAGCTTGGCTTGCATAAACCTCCCTTGGGTTTGTCTGTGTAAATTGTGGTCACCACTGTAGCTTCTGTGGGACCTCAGGCACTGCTCTGGCCTTACATCAGGACACAGCACAGCCAGCTCCTGTGGTTTTGGGAGCTGGTGGCCACTCCTGATTCACATTGTCAGCATGGTGACAGATGTCCCCAAGGGTCTACTGGGCTCATATCACCCAAATTGAGAGATCACCTAACATGGAGAGGTTTGCAGTCACTACTGCTCCCATCACTGCATCCCACCGTGGTGACTGTGGAGATGGGATGGGGGACTTCATCCCTCAAGGATGAGCCAACCCCCAGCACATAATCCAAGGAAATTTAAAGCCCTCAGAGTGCCTGTTTCTGGAGTTGTCCCACTGATATCAGCGTTACCTTTGCTGCTGCCTCCTCATTGCAGTGTTAGATACAGCAGTGCTACAATCGAGGCACTCCACAAGAGGAACATACAGAAAATAATCATTAATAATAATTATTAGTCATGGGTAACTCAAAGATTTCAGTCAGAAGTGTTGACTGAGCCAGAAAGAGCTTTTCCTCCAGCACTATCGTTTCTTTTGCTCTAATATTTGAACATCAGTATCATAAGGTTGGGAGGAAAACTCAGAAGCAAAGTAAAATTAAGATTTCCAACAAGACTCAAGACAAAAGGAGGGAGTCAGGAATAGTAGTTATTTCAGAGCTGTGGATGAGACAGGATACCTTCTGTCCTCTAGAGTCACCATCTAAGGCAATGCCTGAGCTTAAGGCAGTTTAAGAGCAGTGTCTAAGTTGCAGGTGCTGCAGAGCAGCAACATGGACATGGATTGCTTGTCACACCTTTGTAACTTCAGAAGTATTGAGGAATTTTCCTGCATACTATATTTTCCCTGAAATACCTGAATTCACCTTTGCATCTTGCCTCTTCTCAGAAATATTCACAGCACCATCTCCAGCTAGAAAGAAATCCAGGAGTTTTGTCTCCAAAAATTAATTTGGTTTATCTTTGTTTTCATGTCTTACAACCCAGGAATTACAAACAGGAGACATATTTTTAGGATGCCTGGAACCTCCACATATTTTGAATGGACCTGTAGACAAAAGCCAAGCTGGGGGCTGGTTGTGGTTGTGTGGAAACCTTTCATACTCTTCTGGAAGAAGCAAAATGGAGAATGTTCCTCGGTGTGGTTAGGGAGTATGGTGTCTGTTAAGCTTGTTAAGCAGATTTGGGCTTGAGGTTATATGTTCCAATGTGCCAATGGCACTTGGGACTGATGGCCCCTAACTGCAGCCATCTCCCTGTTAGGTGACTGCTCCAATCCAGCTGCTGGTGGAAGGAGATAGGCATCCAGGGGGGCTGATTCATCCTGAGCTGACAGATCTCCAAGACAGAGGAGATGAATCACCTCGTTCTTTGTTGGCCATGGGAGGAGTCCAGACACCTTGTTAAGACCAAATAGCTGATTTTCAGATAAACACAGTTAGGTAAGAAAAGTTTTAGTGTGAATCCTTCACAAGTTCCCAGTCCCTTTTTCTAAAGTTTTCCAGGTCCTGAAGACCTTTACCAATAATTTCTAGAACAAAAGGCTTGGAGGACACTGAGTTTTGGGGAAAGACTTTCCCCCATCTGTTACTGCAGAAGAGCCCTTCAGAGAAAAGCCAAGAGCTGCATCAGTCCATGGTGAGCCAGAAGTGGCTGTGTCCAGGGCACTCTGGGGTGGCTAATGGAGACCTTGGTCTTCACAATCATCTTGCAGGCTGTTCACCACAACATCAACATTGCTGGCCCAGCAGCCAGTGGCAGCTACCTAGCATTTGCTCAGCTGTTGTAATGATTGGTAAGAAAGTCAGGAATGAAGAAATTTAAACAATAACCCTCACACCAGCAACATTAGCTGCCACTAGCATGAGCATGTGCTGGAGGGATAACTGCAGAGCTGGGGCTTAGCTTCCCCCCTCTTTAACAAAAAAAAAAAAAAATCAACAAACCCAAACAAGAAACCCAAACCAAACCAGCTGAAAAACATTGGAACAGAAGAGCTTTGCTTAGAGAAAGCTCAGCAAATTCAATTCAGGAATCAAAATAGACAGACAGCAATATATCATCTCAACAGAACATCACCATCATTTCACTTCTGAAGCTCAGAGATTCCACCTGAGGCCCAGTTGCAAATTTCTAGTGGCAGCAATAGCACTCTGAGATCCCTCACTGCTTGATTACCATGCTTAGACCCTTCTGCAGGGGCCCATCACTGCCTTAGTGACAGAGCCAGGCCACTTGGCAGGGACCTCTGGTGAGACCCATCATGGCCATCCTTTTGGTCTTAGGCAAGGCAGAAACACCACTGTCTGGGATTTAACCAGCTCACCAAAGGACATTGAAGCAAGCCAACAGACAGTCTGTAAATAAAAATTTCAAAGGCATGCCAGTGTTCCCAGTCCTTCCTACTGAACAGGCAGTAGGTAACAAACCCAGTGGTACAAACCTAGCAAGTGACACTGGTGCCTTGAAGGAAGCACCTTACACCAAGGCGATTAGGAAAGACAACAGAGAAATCTTTCTGAAGCTGAGGAATGCTGATGCTATGAACAGAGGACCTAGCAACTACCAGGAAGATCTTCAACCCTCTGTCTGTATGCTTGAAGCCAACAGAAGCACCTTTCCTGGTTCTTTGATGGTAGAGAGGGAGCTGCTTTGGAGCCCCAGAGCTGTTGAAAGGAGCCCTTTCTTTTTCACATATTCAAATCACAGAACTGTGTGTTGCTCCTTTCTATTTTACAGCTGATGAAAACCAAGGAAAAGCAGAATACAGGTTTGAGGCAGAGGGGCAACAGAAGCAGAAGTTTTCCAAGCAGATGATGGAATGGCTTGGAGTGATTATCGAGAGTCTGTCCAGCAACAAGAGCAGGACCTATGTGGGAGGTGAAAACTCAGCCTGCAGAAAGGCAAGTTCTAGCTCACCTGTTATTTTTCTGGCACTCTGTAATATTTTCTTTGGAAATAACTATGGGAGAAGTGGACCACCTCTTTTCCAAGCTAAGAGACTGTCTGCAAAAGCTTTGTACTAGTACAGAGACTGGCAGTAGCAACACAGTTATGATGCAAATCCCCTGATCAGCACCCCTCAGCCACATTAACGTTGTACACAGTGAAGTTTTGGTACATGGAAACAACACTGGAAGCTGTTCTGGGTGAGCCATGGATGTGCTCCAACCCTGAACTGAGTTGTAAGATTCTGACCCCACGACTGAGCCTTCCAACAGCTTAAAATCTCTTGAGCCAGGTGGATATCAATCCACAAAACCAAAGTAAATCTCGTCCACACTAAAATCCCCAACCCCGTGCAATACAAGCTCCCTGATCATCCTCTTCCATTACCTTGAATTACTGTCTAAGATAGTCATGGCCACTCAGAACCTCTCTGGGGCAAGTTTCTGAAGTGCCATGACCTTGCTACATGACCACTCCTGCTGGAGGGTGCTTTCTGCAGAGGTTACCTCAAGTAATGTCACAATTCTCAGATAAAAGAGCATCTTACCGGGTAGCCCCAGCTGCTGTTTCCTGTTTGGGTTTTGGTAGGGTAGTAGCTGCCCCGGGATGTTCCGTAGCCATAACCATCAGCTAAACCATCATACATGGAACCTGCAAACAGAAAAAGCATGGTCAGCAGAAGCAAGTGGTCTCAGCAGGCACCCTTCAGAGCATGGTGTTCTTTTTACCAGGGGGTTTAGGTACTGGAGAACAGCAGAGTTAGACACCTGGACAGGCAGTAGCTTGAGCCCTTGCCATTGCAGACAACCCCTGGCAAATGTGGTTTCCATTATTCACAGAATTATCAGAGTTGGAAGGGACCTCTAGAGAGCACCTTGTCTAATTCTCCCACTAAGCAGGATCACCTGAAGCACATTACAGAGGACTGCATCCAGGTGGGCTTTGAGTATCTCCAAAGAAGGGGACTCCACAAACTCCCTGGGCAGCCTGTTCCAGTGCTTGGTAACCCTCATAATAAAGAAGTTTTTTCTCATATTTAAATATAACTTATTCAATCACTTAAAACCCCAAATGCATTGCCTTAAACTTCAGTTGCCTGTCTCTAAAAGATGCTTCTGTGAATTTTTACTTTCTTTTCCTGAAAAAGCATTAACTTCCATCATTTTTTTTAGGGTGCTGGGAGACATGTGAGACTAGATATGAGATACCTTTTGTAAAGATGCAAATATCTTGGATAAGGAGGGACCCATCAGCCATTTCTACTATTTCTTGGTGATTTATTCAGAGTGTTTGGATTTACCTTATCTACCAGCCCTATAAAAAGCTCTTCCAGCTGTGTCTCACCAGTAGCCCTTGAAAGTGCAATCTTTGGATCCCTCCCATACATATTTACCTGATGTTACATTCATCACTACAAGAAAAAAAATTAAGGGAATCACACCCTTTCCATTCTGGAATTCCATTATTCTCCCTCAGATGTTCCAAAAGAGTTTTAAATAATTTAAGTTTCATTTTCAAAAGTGCTCAATAATTGTGGCATCCCAAGTCCCGTTATGAGGAAGTACAAACCCTAAACTCCAATTAACTTCCAGGGGAAGCTCTGAATGTCTAACAAAGTACAAAATCAGGACTTACCTGTCTTAAGTTATGCACCTAAACTGGTGGGTAATGTCAGAAATATCCTAATCTCTCTGATTGTTAGATAAGATTCGTCTTAGATAAACTGGATAAGCTGACCACAAAGGCCCTGAGGCCACTCTGGTCTTCTACAGCCACTGATCCTTGGAATAAATCTAGTTTATTGCCTTGCCTCAGGCACCCCAAACCTGTTATGGTGATTTGGTTCGTGGCTAAAAATTCTTGCATTTTCTCAGGAAGATGGTTCCTGCAGATGGGGTGTAAATAATGAGATTTGCTTTCTATTGTCAACAAGAGAGGAGAAAAACTTCATGGATGGCAGCATCTGCAGAACATCTGAAGAACTGAAGGCAGAACAAGCAAGAGCAGAGCACTTTCAGAAATGTACACTTGTGCAGAAAAAACCACACGATCTTGTGTTCCATAGTCTAGAGACTTGGGGGGCACTGCTCCCTAATGTCTCTCCAGTCCTGATTGCTTTATATGTGTTAGACTGCACACAACTTGCTGATAAAGGCAAAGAAAAGGCCATCAACGTGCAACAGGAGATACAGTTCAGCTGTGCCCTTCACCTGGTTCTTCCCTCTCCACCCTAGGATTTCCCAGAAACTCCAGATCAGGAAATTTTGGCTGAGAAAACTGGGTCTGTTCATCCCTGAGAAGAGAAGGCTCAGGGGAGACCTTATTATGATGTTCCAGTACTTAAAAGGCAGCTACGAAGATGATGGAGCCTCCCTGTTTCCAAGGAGTCCCATGGACAGGACAAGGGGAATGGGCACAAGTTTCTTCTGGGGAGATTCTGATTGGACACAAGAGGAAAATTTCTCCCCATGAGGACAGTCAGAGATTGGAATGGTCTCCCAGGGGAAGGGGTGGATTCCCCCACTTTGGAAAGTTTTAACTCTCAGCTCGATGGGTGCTGAGACATCTCAGATCAACAATAATATCAGAAGGGTTGGAGCAGAGGATCCCTGAGGTCCCCTCCAAGCTGACATTCCGTGATCCTATGATTCTAGTGTTGAGCTTCAGCAGGACTTGTCAGGGTCAGCTTGGACCAGGTAGATAGAGTGAGGAAACGACAAGAGTTATGAAAAGAGGGGACGAATCCATGACAACAGTTTCCTGGGAATTCCTTCTCAGAATCAACATCTTGTTCTCTACAAACACAAGGTGGGAGCACTGGGGAGGAATTCCTGGTGCTGTGGGTGAGCAGCTGGAAGAAAGGGTTTCTGGGCATGACTCATGGGTTAATCTGACCAGTGCTCCCTGAGGACCATGGTTTTTCTTTCAGGATCAATTCTTGCCATGTGCTGTACTAAAGACAAGGAGACACCAAAAATAAACCCCTGAAGCACAGCTCTCTTTTCTTGTATAAATTCACCACTACATGGCCCAATTCAAGAAGCCAGACAGTTCATACAAGTTTATGTTCTTCAGCTGTTGACGAGTTGCCTTCACCTCCAAGAAATTGTATATTAGAGCCTGTAAATATATAATTATATATAACCTCAAATGTTCAAGGTATTTTGAAGCCACCTTGCTGGTTGGAGAAGGTGCTACTCCTGCCACCACACAGCTGTGATTTATTGCTTGGAGAGCTCAATCTGAAGGCCAGGAAGAACCTCAGGATTTTCTGATGGACACGGCTAAAGCAAACATCATCTTTGTTTAGTCCTGCAAGTTTAGACACTTCTCTGCCTGGTTCTTCTTAAGAGCCAGGCTGGAGGTGTATCAGCAGCCCTCGGGGAGAGGAAGACATTTCTCTTTTTAGCCACCTCAGGGGTAAAGACCATACAAGCCAAGCACAGGCCCTGAGGCTCTGGGATAAATGCAGACCATCCCCTGAGAAAAATAAAAATTTTGGCAGGGGGTGGAAATGCTCTCTGTGGGAGTTGCCTTCCTGGTGGATTGTTCTAGCCATGTCTGTGTCTCATTTGGGGTCATCCAAGCAGCTCTTTAGGTCTCTGAAGTGCCCGCTTGCACTTGGACTTACGTAGAGCCAATTAAAACCACTGTGTTAGTAGTAGATAAGAGATGGTACAGAAGCAGGGAAGACAGGGATGATAATCACACAGATTGAAGCACAGCCTCCCAGTGACTATGGTTTTGGGCAGAAAGTACCCCTGAGGGCTTCTCAGATGCTAGCTGAGCTTTTGGAGGGACCCCTTTCTCCCACCCCCAAATTGCTATCCCACAAGACATTTCTTTCAAAGCTTGGTCAATCTAAAATGCATTTAACTTCAGTGTGACAGTTCAAGAAGGTAAAAACCACAACAGGTAAGGTTTGCAAGATCATAGAATCTCAGACTGGTTTGTTTGGAAGGGCCCTTAAAGAACAGCTTGTCCCACCTGACTACCAGGGGCAGGGACACCTCCCACCAGCCCAGGCTGCTCCAAGCCCCATCCAACCTTCAACACTGCCAGGGATGGGGCAGCCACAGCTTCTGGGGGCAACCAGGGGCTCAGCACCCTCACACCAAAGAATTTCTCCCTCCCCAAGATCTCCTCTCCATCTCCCCTCTTGCAGCTGGAAACCCTTCCCCCTCATCCCATCCCTCCAGCCCCTTGTCCCAAGTCCCTCCCCAGCTTTCCTGCAGCCCCTTCAGGCACTGGAAGGTGCTCTAAGGTCTCCCCATTGCAGCCTTCTCTTCTCCAGGCTGAACACCCCCAACTCTCTCAGCCTGGCTCCAGAGCAGAGCTGCTCCAGCCCACTGATCATCTTTGTGGCCTTTTCTGGACTCACTCCAGCAGCTCCATGAAAGACCTTGTACTTAACAGCTGTGAGCTGTTTACTTTGCCCTCATCCTCCTCCTACAGCTGCTTATCCATCATGGCAGAGCAACCTGAGACTTCCATCTGACCCAACGCGCCTGTGCTTAATGAGTTATTTAATTTCTTCCAACTTTATACCCCTTGAAGCTAAGAGACGGATGCCAGGGAGAAGAATTGTGTTAAAGGAGCCATTTTTCAAGCAGAAGAGTGAAAAACTTCAGCTGGACACATAAACTGAAGAGGGAGAACTGTGGAAATGGATGCACGTTAATAAATATTAATCTGTGGCAGGGAAAGGCAAGACAAGAACCAGTGACTGGTAGTGCAGGCTGGACGAGTTGAACAATAAACTATGCATGGTTTAAAACAATACAGATGATTAAACATAGGAAAAACATAGTAAGAGAAGAGGGCCTGTGGGAGGCACAAAGCAAAGCCTGATGCCTCCTAGGAGAATAGTGCTGGTGAAATCCCAGATGTTGAGATTCTTCCAAACTTCAGTTCTGCCTACTGGTTTATGAGCTAAAGGGTTTTTGTTATATTTTCCTATACCAAAATCTAAGGTTTATGGAAAAGTCAATGGCTTTCACTGAATCTCATGCCAGGGGAAGATTACAGAAGTTTTCAAAAGATTTACTAACCCCCAAAATCTCGTCTTCCCTTTGCATCACTATCATGACCTCGATGTGAGCTAGGTGGGATCCCATCAGAGCTTGGTGGGATTTTTCCCCTCTCAGGCACAGCCAGCACAGCAGACCTCTAAATCACAGCTCATCTGTGAGATGGTTGGATATGACACTCCTTGTTTGGGTTTCCTCAGATCTTTGCTCCCTGCTCTATCCTGCTAGGCAGTGACGAGTCACTGGCAAAACTTTCTTTAGCCAGAGGACTTTGCAGGCTAATGCTGTTGGCTATGAGGAACTGGTTCAGCCTGGCCTGGCCTTTTCTCCTGCCATGCCACCAATATTCTTTTTTCCTGGAAATTTGCATTACTCACAAAATCAGAGGGAGCCATCCATTTAGCTCTTCCCATGGTGAGAAGGGCAGAGATGCCCCAGGACAGACCCCCCCCAGACCCAAAACCCAAGGAGGACAGACCCCACAGACCCTAACCTCTGCAGCCGTCTTTGGGAACTCTCAGTGATGCTGTGCTGAGAAAATATCCCACTCTGGATGCAGGATTATGCTGCTTGCAACTGTTTTCTGCTCACTGCTGTACCTGGTAAACATCAGTTTGAACACAATTGGAGAACCTTGCCCTGCTGTGGCTTTTGTATATGTTGGTTGACACCAGATCTCCTGAGAGTAGCCACAAAGCCTTGATCTGCTTAACTCCAAATAACCAACTGATTTTATGTATCCAGTTAGTAGGACATTAAGAGATCATCTGCTGACCCTCTAAAGAAACTAATTATGGGATACAACAATGCCCATTCCACGTCTGTGCTCCCCATCCTACAAACACAGGTTCAGATGTCCCTGAAGCTGGAGGAAGCTCTTTGCCACGCTTCAGCTCCTGCTCAAACCACAGATTAAAATGAACCAACAGATAGCTGGACCTGGACCAACACCTAACCAGTCACACACAGGAAACTGTCTGGGTACAAAGGGAACAAAGCACTCGAAAAATTCTCAAGGGGCTCTGTGAGTCCTCCCGTTTGTGCTCCCTTTGAGGACCATTTCTGGGAAATCCTGGAGGGGCTGCAGGTAGCTGACACTGGAGGAGCTTTGAACAGGCAGACATCAACACCTGAGAGACCCACGTAGCCTGTTTGTAGGAAATATTAAGACTTCTCTTCAGGTTTGCTCAGCTAAACTATGGACCAAGAGCAGTGAGAATCAATACCTGAAGTTTAGCCTGACCCTCCTGAGCTTCAGCCCAGGTGAAAACCCTGAGAATTACTGGCAACTTCTTGCCCTTCTGGGATTCCATCCAGAAAGACACGGAGAGCAGCTGCAGGGGTGAATCAGCTGTCAGGACCTTGGTACTGCCCAACCTCCCCATGGTGGGAATGGGATGGCCTCAGTCCCATGTTTGGAGGCAGCCCCTGGGAGCTGGATGTGACTCAGCTTCCCTGGGACACAGAAACCAGAGCTGCACATTTCCACGCAATTCCCAGACATTTCCAAAAGTGTCTGGAGGAGGGGTTTAGCTCCAGCCTGCCAAGCAGAGACAAGCAGTTTGGAATTTTGTTGTTTGCTTGGTTGGGTTTTTTCCTTTCCCAGAGGTTTCACCTGGGTTCTGCCTACAGGCAGCAATAGGAGATGTCTCTCTGCCTGCTTTCCCTGGCACTACCCCTCCACTGGAAGGGAGATTGTCACTGCCCCAGTCCCCATCCAGAGCCTCTCATCTCACCCTGGTTTGTAATTTGTTGTTGTTGGGGTTTTTTGTCCTTTTTGTCAGGTCTGGCACCATAATGCCTTAACCAATAAACCCTCCTGAGTTAGGAGGAAATTTGAGTCTTACACTTTGGTGGCAGAAGAAAGCTCTCCTTGCCCTGTCCCTCAGCCATCCCTTGGACTCTGTGTCCACAAACATGCACACACACACAAAAAAAAGAGGAAGCAGAGATTTGTTCCTGGCAGGGCCCATCATGGGTCAGTGCACACATCCCACCCACCACAAAGCTTCTCTGTTCCCTCTGTCTTATCAATTGCCATGCATGGCAGCCAGGGTTAGGGAGCACCATGGGATCACCACCTCCACTCACTCCACAGACTAGTGCTTCTCTTGGAAAAAACAGCCCAAAACCTGTGCCTGGAGTATGACACCTGGATTCAGCCTCACAATCCAGCTTAGAAGAGCTGCTGGGCAAACCACAGTCCCCCAGAGAGGTGGCAGAGGCTGTACCATCTCATCCAGCTGTCCACTCCAGATGTGGCTGAACAGGTCAGTGCCAGCCCTGTAACCTCCCTCTCCCCCAAAGCCTTGGGCTTTCCTCTCCTGGGGAGCTCAGCCAGACCAGTGAGCTCACTGCAGCTGCTGGTGAAAGCACCTCAGAGCCAGGAGGATTTTCTCTGTGGCTGTCACAATTCTTTGGGATTGCAGCTCCTAGCTGGGGAAAGCTAGAGCTGACCTCCAAGTCAGCTTTCTCCAGATGCAAGGATGGAGAAGAAAACCATTTGCTCAGCCTTGACTCCAAGAGGGAGGCATTCTCGTAGGAAACCTGGCTCCAGGAGTCAGCTGTTTGCTTTCTGTGGCAGAATTAGAGCATGCAACCCAGCTACCTGGACCCCTGCACCCCTTTCTACCCTTCCACAAAAGGGAGGGGGCTGTGGAGCATCCCCAGTAACCCAACTCAAGGAAAGGACAACCCTTCCCTGCACTCATCTCCTTCCCACCACTCACACTGGGGTGTCCCTGAGGCTCCCACACTTCTCAGCCTGCGAACAGGAGACACGTTGGGAGCTCCAGAGGGGAATCCTTAGCTCAGGTTTGTGTGCCAGCAGAGCTGCTCTCTCTCCACCAGCTCAGGAGGCAGCTGAGCCCCAGCTCTCAGGTCCCAGCGCCATGGCATGGGGAAGAGCAGCACTGTCAGCTTTTGGCCACCCCAGGAGAGGGACAGCTCAGGTGGAGGGTGCCAACCATGGGGGCTCTGGCAGAGGAAGGATTTGCAAAGGTTAGGCAGCTACTCCAGCTTTGGAGCCAGGGAACAAATGGTTAATAACACCGCACTGAAATGTCCAAGTGCCTCTGGGACATAGAGCAGCCCCAGGAGATCAGATCCACCACAGAAGGAGTCGATACTTCCAGCTCTACATACAGCTTGTCCTAACTGTTCCATACAGTGCAAGAGACCTCAGCAACCCCTGCCCAGGGTGACCCATCAGAGACACAAACCAGTATGTCCCCCAAAAGAAACTCCCCCAGTAGCACCCCAGAGCATCTCCTCTGTTCCCAGAGGGGCCTTTACCTCGGTTGGAGTGGCCCACGCTGGATGACACAGAGGACTTCTGCTTCTGCCTTTTCACCGTCATCATCACCTGCTCCTGGACGCGCTGCTTGCCCGTGCCTTTGGTTTTCAGCTTGTGGTCTGAGGGCAGAGCCAGCGTGGAGCTGGCCTGGTCCTGGAAGCACTCGTAGGCCAAGGCCGTTTTCAGCGGGGAGTGAAGCATGGCTGGAGGCAGACGGAGGGGCCTGAGGGGGAGCGGGGGGCTGCACTTCACCTGACCAGGTGCCACACGAGGCGACCGCAAACGCTTCTCCTGCTGGGGTTAATCTCCCGAACCCCTCCTTGCCATACGTCCCCCCCCCAAGGGCCGAGGGTGTCTCAGGGCTCCTGCTCCCAGCTCGGCTCCCCGGTGTGTGAGGAGGCAACACCCTCTGCCAGACTGGATATACCGCCCTGCCTGCACACACACACACAGACAGACAGACAGACAGACACACAGACACAGCCCTGCCTGCACACACCCACGTGCTCCCTGCTCCAGGGCTCCCGCACCCCAAACCTGCCCTCCCCTCCAAAAAAAAACCCAAACCCAGGGGGAGCCAGGGGAGGAGCGGGCAGGGGATTGGCAGGGATGGGGGAAATTCGTGGTCCCTTGATTGTGAAGGGTTCCTGAGTGAGGATCTGTTGGGGCTGGGGAGGAAATGGTGCTCGTGGGCAGCCGGAGGGCTGGAGCATCTCCCACGCAGCCTGCTCACCTCGTACTTTGTTATTTCCCCAAGTTTAAAATTCATGAAAATGGTGGCTCAGTGTCTGGGGACAGCTCTGCTCACATCACAGGTCAGAGGAGCAACACTGCCCACAGTGCTATTTTTTCCTAGGGGTCCAGGTGTTCCCAGCTCAATGTGTCCCACATCTCCATTTGGAAAAACCTTCCTCTGCTCACATAAGCTACAAAACCAACCCCTGAGCCCAGGGCTGTGGGGTGGCACCTAAAGCAAGGGTTGTGAAGGGTCCTGCTGACTGCAGGGGGCTGCTGTGCTCATGGGGTGAGACCTCCTCCCCAAGGGGTTCCCACTTTATGTGACGAGAAATGGAGAAGTTGGGGCAGCCACCAGGCAGAGAGCTGGGGCGATCTTTGCAAGTAACTTGGGAGTAGCACAGAGAAAACTTGGTCTTCTAGCAAGCAGCATAGAAGATAAAATGGCTGTGCAAGAAATGACATGCCAGGTTATGAATTTGAGCAGAGAATTTCCTCCCTGCCAAGCCACACTGCAGCAACTCGTCTGTAGGGAACTGAGCACCCCGGTGCTGGTGTGACCAGTTTCAGGTCACAGCAAGCGCTGACAAAGCTCCTGCCAAGCCACAGGAGGCTGATACAGGAGAAGAGGCACAAACCACATAAGGAGGGAGGCCAAGAGGAGGGTGTCCAGGGCAGAGGTTTCCAGGCCCCCCAGGACAGGGTCCTGGGTGCTTGTGTCAGCACACAGGCCAGAGAAGGGCCAGGAGGAGCAGGGTCCTCTGCATTGCCAGGTGATGTACAGGAGATGATGTGGGAATCATCAGTGCTCAGGGTCTGGCTGCCCAAAGGACTGGTGCTTGCAGTTCACAGCTGCTGGGTCCCTCCTTGCAAACAGAACCTAGCACCTTATTTAATTCCCATTCATCAGGTTTTTTGTTCCCCAGGTGCCTTGTAAGGTGCACAGGTGCCTTATTTCATAGGGACAAGAGCAGTATCAAAAAGCACAAGATGAATGCTGTGCACCTTCCTCTCATGCTCCAGGTTGCTCCTCCAGCAAAACCCAACAGCAGAAATCCAAATGTTGCTCATGAGACACAGGACCAGAAGAACTAGAGTGTGATTACCTCTGGTCCCCTCTCCCCATGTTTCCTGACACCTTACCCAAGGGATGCAGTAAATTCACTCTTCTCCATCACCCAGCCAGCCTGGACCTTTAGTCCATGCCCAAGTGAGGCCAACCCGGGATGAGGGGAAAGCACTGTCCTAAACTGAGTGTCCAATGCCCAACAAGGTGGAGCAGGATTTTCTGCTGCTTCTTTGCATTTCACAGAGTGGGGTTAAGCCTGGGAGCTTCCAGTCCAGGTAGGAACCAGCAAAGCAATAGCTGGGAGTTGTTTTCCTCCGTCCAACTTGCTTCTCCTGAAAGCTCGTTATCGATGCCAAATCAATGACAGGCTGTGAGTGTCAGATGGCTTCTGCACAACAAAGTGCCCAGCTCTTCCAAACCTGTAATGTCATTTGCCCCCTGGCAAGGAGCAGCCCTCACCCTGTCCCTGCACGGGAGAGCCAAGTGTTCATCACATCCCATCATTTGCTGGTGGATAATACAAATGCTGCACGATGGCATCTTCCCTGTTTCATAATTCAACCAAAATGCTGAGCTGGGTTGCAGGGCTGGGGATCAGGAGCTTACAGAGGCTTTCCAGAAACAATAGTTTCTTGGGGCGAGTTTGCACGGTCTAGCCCAAAGGAGGGAATCTCCGAGGTTTCTGCAACAGGCTCCAAACCTGTATCTAAAAGAGCAAAAGGTACTCAAACAAAGGAGTTTATTGCACCTCTATGCAAACTGCTGTTGCTGCTCTGAATCACGAGCTGGGGATGCTTATTGAGCAGGGCCTGGGGAGTGTCATCCCCAGCCAGCCTGGTGCAGCAGGGGAGCTTGCACCCACCAGCGCCCAAAGCGAATTCCCCTTCTGCCTTTCTGTCTGGAGCTCCCAGGCAGCAGCAAGGGGAAGGCAGGGAGGGAAACACCACCCGTGCTGAACCCAGGGTGTGCTGGGCAAACGATTGAGAGGGTTAAAAATAATTAAACGAAATAAAGTAACTAGGCAAGTAGCTATCTGAGGGAGACAAGGCCCTTCGCTGCCATCCCAGGGCTGCATGTGCGCAGCGAGCAGCGCATGGCGATGCCGTGAATCACCCTCCACACCCCACACCGGGACACACCTCAGCATCTGGCCTCTTCAAAGCATTTTTGTGTGAGTTCCTGGGATTCTTGCCAACTGGCTGATTGCAATCAAAGAGCTCGCTGGCCCAATCCTGTTCCAGGAGTGGTGCCCGGTTTGCTGTTCAAACTTGTCAGGTGCTCCTGAGCTGGAAGAGTCTGTGGCTCGCTGCAAAAATGTGCTAGGGGAGAAGAGTTGTCTCCCAAAACTGGGGACAAGGAGTCCTGCTGAGGGTTTTTTTTTCTTGTAGCACCTAGGGTTGATCTTCCTCAGTGTGGGTGGGCACTAGGAGGGACAGAGGTCAGGGTGCTGGGAATTTCTTGTCTTTCCTGGGATAATGATCTTTTTTGACTCAGCCTCACCCTCAGAGCCTAGCAAGGTTTCTCCAGGAGGAAAACCGCTCTTCAGATTTGCAAACCTTTAGTCTCATTCTGCCTCTCAAGAATGGTTCTTTCTTCTGTGGGAGCAGAAAGTGCCAGAGGAACAGGGCAGATGGAGGGCTGAGATCCAGTGGAGTAGCCAGGATCCAGCTAAAGGTGAGAAGAAGGAGCTGCCAGAACACATGGACTTGAGCAAAGTCTTCCCTCCACTCCTCACACACGTGTGGCACTGAGATGGGTTTGGGTTGGTGCTGTGGGAGGGTGAAAGTGAGGGTGCCAGGCAGCTCATGGACTGGCCCGTGGTGAAGCAGGGAGACTTCACCAAGCCCTAGAGATCTCCAGTTGTGGATGGGAGTTTAGGTGAGGAAAATCAGGAAATTCCTGATTTCTCCACGAAAAGGACGCAGAGCTCCCAGTGAGCAGCTGCCAGGCTGAATGTAGCAGGATGAACACCTTGTGTAATGGAGATAAAAGTACTTGGGAACAAAGTTAATGCCTCATTAAGGTGTGGTCTAACAGAAATATGGAATGATTTAGGTAGGAATGTCCTGACCCTCTGCCCGGACCAGGGCCAGATCTGCCCAACCAGGTCCGAGCCCATTTGCTCCAGACCTTGTCCAGTTGAGGTCTGATGGAGATCCCACAGCCTCTCTGGCCTCTCTCCCAGTATTTGACTGCTCTCATGGTGATTTTTTTTTTCCAGGTATCTAAGGAATGTCCCATGTCCCAGCTTGTTCTGGTTGCCTCTCTTCCTCTCCTCATGCACCTCAGAAGATCTGACTCCATCTTCCCTGCATCCTCCAGTTTCTTAGTGCTGTAAAATCCCTCCAAACTCTGCCAGTCTGAACCAATCCAGCTCTCCCAACTTTTCCTCGTGTTTTCTGAACATCCTGAGGCTGGAGGGGCAGACCAAACCCTTGCCCTTGGCCTTTGACTTTGTTGTCTGAAGTCTCATGGGGTCACGTTCCTGGTTCCTTCCTTTTCCTGGCCCTGTTCATGGCAGATGGCACATGTAATGCACACAAGAGGACACAGGCAGGGTGGGCTGGAGACCCTCGAAGCTCTGGGCAGGAAGCTGCATATGCCTGACAGCAGATCCAGACAGTGCTATCAAGGCTGAGGAGACAGGTTGTCCCTTCTGCTTTTCCCCATGCTTGGTCTTCCCCTGCCAAACACTCATATCCCAGGTCCCACTTTTGATGAGCAACAACATCACAACTCTGAATTGCTTGTCAGCAGCTAACAAAGGACATGCCTTGGCCACTCTAGAAATAATCACCAGGAGTGGTCATAGAGCTACCAGGGAATGGCAAGCACCAGAGGCATGCCCTGGGAGGGAAAGATGGTAATGGAGAAGGAATGAGCTCTGCTGCCCTCCATCAGGTTGGGTTTTGTTCATCTTTTTTTCCCATCTCACCTGAGGAACCTCTACAAGTTCAGTCAAGGAGGTGCTGATGTCCCCCTGTCTCCACCCTGAGCTCTCTGGTGGTGCAATGTCAGGTTCAGAGTGAGCTCAGCCTGTATTCTTCACCCATCCCTGTGAAAGAGGAAGATTCTTCACACCAAGAATTTCCATGTGGGGCCTTTCTGGCAAAGCCCCTCCTTGCTACAGTCCTTGCCCAGCAGCCCAAGGGCGAAGTCCGTGATGGTGTTTGAGCACAGGATACCAAACTCCTTTGCAGACTGAGTCTCAAGAGATTGCATAAAGATCCCAGCTCAGGATCTCTGGGGTTGGCTCTCTCCCAGGAACTTCCCTGGTGCTGGTGCACGTCAGTGGCAGTTGTTACATACGCAGGAGAGGACATGTGGGATGGGATGGGATGGGTGCAAGCAGGGACTCCTTGTGCTCGTGGCACTCACTGTAGGTGTTGTTGCAGCCTGTTCTCAGCAAACCTGGAGCTGCTGGTAGAGGTGTCCCTTGAAAGTCAGCAATGCTGTTGGGATAAACATGGGAGGCTGATCTCCATGTCTGTGTCACGTTGTGGCTCACCATGTGCAGCCATGTGCACTCAGGGCTGGGGTCTCGTGACTGCTCCTGAGGATGTGCCAGCTGCTCAGCAAGGCTGAGTTGCTACTACAGGTAGCCAAGTGACAGTTAATTTTGGTTAACCTACAGGACTCTGTGATAGACACCTTCTCCCTGACTTTATCTACCTGCTCCATCTCTCTATGTCTCGAGGACCACTCAAGGATCTGGACCAGCTCCTCTCTTGCTTCTGGATGTTTAATAAATTGAAGAGTGCCCCTCCCTTCATGCCATCCCATGTCTGGCAACTCCAGAGGGAGCTGGCTGTCAATGGAGACAGAGGATTGCTGGGGCTGGAATAACCACAATCAGATGGAGGCCAGGAGCCCACACCGCCATGAAAAAACCCAGAGTTAACCTAAGAGTGGTTTGGAGGCTCCATGGGGTGCATGAGCATTACCTGGGTGGTTCCCTGTAAATGGAGTCAAGTCAGGTCCTGCCAAGTGCATCTGCTGCTTCCAGGAGTGGTTGGAGGGAGGGCTGGGGTGTGGGGCACCATCTCCAGAGGTGATGCTGCCAGGCCTAGGAGCACAGCAACACCGAAAATCAAGGAGAGGGCTTGAGCCCATACTCACCATAAGTAAACCATAAGTTCAGGGAGCTGACTACAACCAAAACAGTGTGAATGATCCCCTGCCACAGGGGTGAAGGAGGGTAGGTGGACAGACGTCTCAACCAGGATGGTACCTGGAGTCCTCACCTTCCCATGCCCGTGACAATCAGCTCTGAAAGGCTGCAGGGAAGGGGTTGCATGTTCCCACCAGGGAAGGTGCAGAGATGAGCAGGCCGGGTTTAGGAAGGGGGTGAGCAGGTAAATGGTGTGAGGATGCCCTCGATTCTGCTGCGTTGTGAAATGGCTGCTGGGGGAGGAGACCTCGCAGCCCAACTTATGCAAGGATTTAGCAACATATCCCAGTGTGACCCGACTTGTTAAAGCTGCCTCTGGCAGGGGGTGCACGGAGAAAGAGGTGATCACACCATCACCCTCTGGGGAGGAGGGCTACAAGCACCACATGGTCCGTGCCCCACATTGTGGCAAATTCCATCTGCTCCACCAGGCTATGTGTGCCCACACATCTGGCAGCTCCATTGCTCCATCACCACCAGCTCTGCAGGGATGTGCAGATGGATCCTGGCACCAGTGGAGCCTTTTTCCTGCCCTCAAGAGCTCCGTCTCAGTGCAGGGCTTTGGGACAGGGTTTTACTTCTCCCCACCCCCTGTGATAAGGAGGCCCAGGAAAGTTTCATCCGAGCACAAAGACATTGTTGGACATGGGCATGGTTACCCTCTCATGGGGAGAATCAGAGCAGCATAAGCATTGAGGTCACCAGTTTGGGGTGATGCCATCTCGTTCTTCTTCCAGGTCTGGCCTCCTCCACCCCACCCCATCCCAAGGGTCCAGAGGTCCAGTGGTCTCAGGGTCAAGCACAGAGGAGACAAAGTGGGGTGAGGGGATGATGAGAGTACTCAGATTCAAGCATGGGGTAGAGGGGTCATTGCAGGATGATATTCACTCACCTGGCATCCACTGTGGGTATGGGAGGGACTTTGATGGTAATAACAATCCCAGTCCTAAAGGATGAACTGAATAATCTGGTAGTTCATTCTCTTTTCTCAATAAATTGGTCAATAAAAATACAGAAGTGGAAAGGGCACCTTGCTGCAGGCCAACAGAAACTCTTGAAAGAGAGGAACCTCCTTGAGAAGGGAAACTGTCCTTGGCACAGTCCTTGGTATTTAGTCCAGCTGTGGGAAGGAAAAGCAGATAAATGTGCATCTAGGACACCATGGCCAGTACAAAAAGTCCTGTACCAACAGGTAGGACACAGAAGTGTTGGCCAAGAGGAGTCCCACCCAGCACAGAGGGCCTTCCCTGCTTGGTGCCATTGGCAATGTCATCACAGATAATGCAAGAGGGACAGAGACCAGTCCCTGGTCCTGAGGAATGGGGTTCTGGTCACCCTCTTTTGGGACATTTTTCAGAGCAGGCTGCATCTACAGATCATAGTCTTTAGACCCACATGGTGGCCTATGACATAAATATTATTCTCAAAGGTTGGTTGGGTTTTTTTGCTTGACTCTAATGTCAAAAATAATTTGAGGGCAGGGGTGGCTTGGGCTTTTATAGCATGAAACCTAAGCTTTGTCCTGGAGAGATCTGGGTGGATTAACTCAAAGCAAAGCTGAAGAGTGAGTTCATGATGGAGGAGCCTGGTTCAAGACCAGAGCTGCTTCCTGGACCCTCTTCCTTGGCAGCACAAGAATACCTGGACAGGTAGGTGACTGTCTCCACGTTGGGACAGAAACCCCAGGAGAGGATCCATGTGTGGTCCTGATTTCTCTAAGGCCCCCAACAGCAATCCTAGCAACCCAAAAAGTTCAAGAGCCCCAACACAGCTGCTGGAATTACCTCTGCCACATCCCAGCATCTTCCTGCAGTGTCTGGTCTTTCACACGTGGGAAACACAAGTGTCCTGAAGGCTCAGCCTTCTTCCAGGGTTTCAGAGCTGATGTTGCTCCAGGGAACAGGAAGCTGCATCCAAATTCTGACCTATCTTGGCTGCTGTGGACAGTTAGGAGAGGATAGTTCCTGGATTCTTCCTACCAGCAGATAGAAAAAGGGGACTTGAGGCAAAAAAAAAACCCACTGCTAGTGACATTGGGCACATGCCTTGTACCCCAGCACTACATGGACCCCCCGGCACTGGAAGCTTCTAAGAAGAGAGACACTTCTTTTGAACAAGGGTTGGTTGCACTGGGTCCTGCTCTGGAGTAGGGGAAGGACCAGGTGACTTTTTAAGCTTCCTTCCCACCTTGCAATGTTGCAGTCCTGCCATTCCTTGAGCACCATGGGATTCCTTCCACCACAAAGGGAGGGAGAGAGCAGGGACAAGGAGGGACACGGATGCTTCAGGCACCTGCCATACAACCAGCCTTATGAGGAATGGTCCATGCCAGCACCTGGGCACCCCTGGCTCAGCAGAAGGGGGTTGTTGTTCTTGCTGTCTCCCTGACCATGCACCCAACCCATGGCCAGGCTGTCCTGGAGGTGCCCACGCAGTCAGCACCCATCCCTGCAAAGTGTGCCAGCTCCAAATTCCTGCTGCCCAAAGATTTTGGGGTCATTGGATTGAAGCTTACTCACACCATTGATTGTATTAAAGGCAAGGAGCTGCTTTCTGAGGAGGTTTTCTAGGAGGGTGGAAAGGAGAGGAGGTGAAGCCCTGTTCAGGTGTGTGCACGGGTGCTCTCCTGCAGCTGGACCAAGGCTTCTGGAGCTGTCAGCTGCCTTGCTGGATGAGTTTTCAAAAGCCAGCTATCACCTCCTTGCTCCCAAACACGTGTCCCTGTAATGGAGGCAGTTTAGCCCCTGCTAGAATTGAGCAACTCATCCCTCCTCTTGCATTACCGAAGCCTTTCAAGCATCGTTTGATAAGCAGTATGAGCACAGCTCCTCCAGCATTGCTACATCTTTTGGCGTGCTTTGCTCTGCCAAAACTGCATTTCAAGCGAGGTATAAATTATGCTTCACAGTTGGCTTTCATCTGCTCGTCATGCAACGGGTGAGAACAAAGGCCACGAAGTGCCACACCAAGGCAGGAGAGCCAAGGGCCGGGTGTAGGCACCGGCAGTGACTCTGCTGGAGGAAGCAAAACAACCACTGCCAGCCTTGCATCAGAGATGTGGAAAGCTGGGGTGGCTCCTGCTGCCAGCAAAGGAGCTGGAGAATGGAGGGTGAGGGAGAGGAGGGGAAGGAGGGCAGAGAAATCCAATTTTCTGCAGGGCTCGGAGTGGTTATAGCAGCAGAAGCAGCAGAAGGCACGGGGGGGAGGCAGCCACTGCCCCAACAAAGGGACCATGCAGGACAGAGGTGACCAGCACAGAGAAGGCAGGGGAGAAAGGCAGAGCTGGAGACACAGAGAAGCAAGAACTGCAGGAGCCAACACCTCTAGAAATTCCAACTGCTCTGAGGGCATTCTTGGAGGCAACGGCCTTGGCCAGATGGGTGGTTTGGGCCAGGTCAGAGAGCGGCTTCACCCGCACAGGAGTGAGTAAATAAGAGGAAATGTCATTTGCAGGGTAGCAGAACTCCAGAGGTCAGTGCCTCGGGGTCTGTCATGCAAATCTGCATCTGCTGCAGAAGACTGAGCCTGCCAAGCCTGAGGAGGAGGCAGAGTCACCAGCGAGGCTGAAGGCAGCAGTGGACTTTGCTACTCTGGGTGATTTTTCTCAAGCTGCATTTCAGCAGAAACCTTTCTTGCTGAGCTCTCAGGTAGCTCAGACCCCTCGGAGGACCACAGCCCATGGGCCAGACCCTCAGTCCTTCCTGGTGCTGCCACAGCTGGGGGAGAGAAAGGAGAGAAGCTGCAAGGCCTTAGTAGTCCCCTTTAATAGCAAGAGTGAGCATCACAGTGTCCCAGTTATTTCCTTATCTGTGCACAACCCCCCAGCTCCTCGGGGCTTAACAGGACCATTCCTATGGATCAAGGTGCTTCTGGAGGCTGCTGGGAGCGTACTGGGGGGCACACAGTGTCTCCTTTCCCTGAACTGGTGCCATCTTCTGTGTCCTGGCTCAAGGTGAGACAGTAGAAAATTAAAAAAAAAAAAAAATAAGGCTTACCTGAGATGGAGGAAAGGAAGGAGCCATGGGAGGCTGGAAGCAGAGCAGTTCAACTTTTAGTTCTCCCACCCAGAGCAGGACCCTGAGGTGGACCTCAGAGAAGCCACAGCCCGCACCCTGTCCCAGCACCCACCACTGCTGTGGGCTGGTGACCAGGCTGATGCCCACCAGGATGATGGGTGTGCACCCAGGCTCTGCTCCCAGAGCTCTCCATCCTCCAGCTGAGGCACAGAGAGAACACAGCAGGAGATGTGAGAGGGAACCCACAGCCTGCAAACCCCTCGGGCAGGGCCCTATGGACCTTTCTCCAGCTGCCTCCTGCTCTGCAGCTCCTCACCAGATGCACTGACTGCTCAGGAGCAAAGGGAAGGCTTGGGAAGCAAAGATGCTGATGGTGTTTGGATCTAAGCTACAGGAGCCTCCAGAAGGGCACCATCCTCAAATGTTTGGGGAGAGGCTGTCAGGACACTCTTGAGGGTAGTGCTGCTCCTGTTCTAATCTCATCATCATTTCAGGCCCTGGTCCAGGCTGCCCAGGGCAGGAGTGGAGTCCCCATCCCTGGAGGGGTTTCAAAACCACATAGAGGTGGTTCTGAAGGCCATGGGTTAGTGGTGGCCTTGGAAGTGCTGGGTTAATTGTTGGAATCCATGACCTTAAACGTATTTTCCAACCCAAACGATTCTATGATTCCAGGAATGAAGTGTGCAGCCTCCAGCTGGAGAGTGGATGTGCCACTGGCAGTTCTTGAACAAAGCCCCATGAAGGATGTCAGGCTCTGAAGTGCCTCAGGCCTCTGAAGGAGCTGGAATTGCAGAGTCTCCTAATCTGGAAAACTCTCTGCCTTGTCCCTGCTGAGCCCTGTGCAGTCCTGTAGCACCACTCCCTGGAGATGCTGGGATGGGATCAGCTTGGGCAGGCAGGGAGGAGCCTGGACAGAAGCTGTTCCAAGGATTACCTCTCCCTGCTCGGTGCTGCCATCTCCAGAGGACACGAGGTCCCCTCTGGCAGCAGCCAGGAGCAAGAGATGGGTGCTAAAGTTGGGATGTGAAAACTGCAACAGGCATGGATTGGCATTCAGGAACTGGCTGGGCTTCCTTCTCCAAATTAAACACTTACTCAGGGTGGATTTGACTGAATTATGGTTTAATTTCATAACCTACTCTTGCCATAGCTGTACAACATTGTACAAAATATAACGAAATAGAACATTTCAGCCCCACATAAGTGTTTGACTGGCTGTCTGAGGGTCAAGTGGCTTTGGGTTTCTGATCTATACTCTCCTGGCTTCTAGATGCTGCCATCAAAGTACCTTTGGTGTGTTTCTACAGTCACCACAACACTTCAGCTTTCCAACCTCTTCCTCTGCTCAGTGATGGAATTCCCCAACCATTGCAGAAGATCTCTGGTGGTACCTCATATTTCTGGTCAAATACAAAAGATTTTTAACCTCTTCCTGTGTTAGGAAAAACTATTCTAGAGCAATGACATGAGGTAGGGGCAGTTAACTTTGGAAGGTGCTCCTGATGTTCTAGGTTAGGACTGATACATCCTTTTTTGCAGCACTTGATATCAGGTTTTTTAATTAAAAATGCAATCAGTTTTTTAAGTATAGCACTGATCTGCTCATAGTGACAACTGGTCACTGCTGTCACTGACAAAACTGGTTCTAGATTTCCAGTGATTCCCATCCATGCATCTTCCCTGTGAGTAGCACTACCTCATGTTAGCCTAGTCTGAGAGTTCCTCTCTTGCCCAGACAAAACAGTATCTAGCAGATATTATTTTCAATATTTAGCTGCTACTGGCAGTGGAATACATGCAGAGCTGCTTCTACCAGAATTAGGAAACTTGCTGAGAATTATATGGAATCTAAAACTATTTCTTTGGATTAGAAAGCCACACACTAAAAGGCCAGCTTCAGAGAGCTCTGCTATTGAAACATTCTTCTTGCAGCCTGACAGCAAGTGTGGCAGAATCATCTCTCACATCTGTGAAAAGTTTTTGCCAATTATTTTTCCTCTCATCTTCTGGGTTCCCAAAGCTTCTAATCTGTGTTTTAAAAGTCTAGTGGAAAGCCATGGTCGTTATAAAAAGAGACAATTCTCTCAAAGGTTTCCCCCCTGCTCGCTCCCAAATTTTGACTACAATGCAGCATCGTGTTCAAAATAAACCACTCAGACTCTAATGCACATCTGAAAATAAACACAGAGCCTTCATATAAACCAGTTCTCAATAAAAACCTTCACATTCACGTGGCAGTGCAGGTTTTCTCAGGAAGGTCATGCTACAGGGTGGTGTCTGAAAATAAGAGAAAGAGAGAAGTAGCTCAATATTGTAATGAGGGAGAGAGTCTGTAAGGTAACAGTGGGAGGGGGATCTGAAATGTTAAGGGGTCAAAAAGACCAATGTCTGCAAAAAGATTACAGGGATTTAGCTGACCCATTTCTCCACTCACACAATCCCACTGAGGTATTCTGAATTGCATTCAAAGGAAAATATTTGACTCAAAGGAAAGTATATTTTATAATGGCATGAGTAAAATTACCAGCTGTATTTATCCATAAGTATATTCACCATGAGTCTACCCTCATTCTATCACTCCTTGCAAACAGTCACACAAAAATGTGTTTTCCTCACATTTGCCTTTTCATTTTTGTTTCTGTTCCATACTTGATCATTAGTAAGATAATTAAAAATTCAATCAAGCAGGCCAAATACACACTGCCTTGTAAGAGATTGCTCTTGTCAGTAAATAAAGGTGTATGGCTACCATTTTTAAGGCATCTTGATAGTCACGACATACCTTGACAAGACACAATGAAGGAAGAGAAGCATTAAAGATTGGTACCTTTAATAGTGAGGAAGGCTTTGCTGGTGGCACAGCCCAATTCATTGGTGGCTTCTACCACATATTGTCCTTCATCCTGTTTTGTGACAATCGGGATGACCAGGGAGCAGACACCAAGGTCATTTATGCAAAAATAGTCAGGATCTTTGGAGAGGTCTTTACTGTTCCTGTACCATGTCACCCTTGGAGGTGGATGGCCTCCAACTGCACAGCTCATGCGACACTCGCTCCCAGTTGTCACCACGTGAGGCTTCAATGGGACAAGGAATTTGGGGGGCCGGTTTTGATTGACTTCCCGGTATTTCTGTGGTCTGACTTCAAACTGAGCTGTAAAAAATAAAACCAAAACCAAAAAGCATCATACAAAGATACACTGAGACCCTGCTTCACAGCTGTAGCAGTCAGGGGGTAAAGGGATACTCGCTAATCATGACACGTGGTTGTGCAGAACACCCATCATCCTGCAGTGCAAAATACCAAAGATCTCAGATCCCTGTGGGTTGGAATCTGTTTCTCCTTCACTTACCCAGAATTGAACTTTGAAGAGAGAAACTTTGCTTTCTGCAAAACTTAGTGCTTAGATTTTGATGGGAATTAATTTTGTGGCAAATTACATGGTGTAACAACTGGAAATAAAGGTTCTATCTGCACAATGCCCATGCAGAAAGAAAAAGCCTCCCTTGCTATACTGGAATTTCTTTGACTATCTTTATGCATTCTTGTTTTGGGCAGCTGAATGTTCATAGGAGCAGGAGCACCATTTCAAGGTGGTATGTTGGAAACAACAGAAGCAATAAGCAACACAGCATGACAACAACCAACCAAAGCATGCCAACACACAGGTAAATATTTGTAAAAGCTGTTTTACCCTTTGGTTTTTTAATTCTCCAAGGTTTCACAGTTTCAGATGCACCACTGGCTCCCATGCTATTTTTTGCCACAACTCTAAAGTAGTAGTCCTGGCCTGGGATGACTCTGGTGAATGTGAATTTGTTGTTGTAGATCAGATCACCCACCACTTGCCACAAGCCCTTCTCTGATTCCCGTTTCAGGACTGTGTAGTAGAGATCACTTTCCCATTTCTCAGAGGCTGATGGCTCCCAGGTCACTGTCACTGTATTTAGCACATTCTCTTCCAGTTTAATGGGTCCAGGTCGTTGTGGTATGGCTGTGAAGACAAATAATATCAAAGATATAGGGAATGCAGCACAATACAGAACCCAAAAAACTTTGATCTCATTTGATGTTTAGGGGCTGCGTAAGCATCGTGGTCATTAGAAGGGACAAAATTTGATTCCTTCTCCAGTGACACAAACTCATTTACTATTACCTGAACTTCTGCACTACATCTGCATTGCTGGGTCTTCTTCCTTTCCTGCAGGGAGGAGGTGAGGGCTGGCACAGCTCAATTTTTCACCTCTTAGGGAAACAGCAGAGTTCATAGAATCATAAAATCATTGAATGGTTTGGGTTGAAAGTGACCTTGAAGATAATCTGGTCCCAAACCCCCTGCCATGGTCAGGGACACCTCCCACAGCCCAGGGTGCTCCAAGTCCCATCCAACCTTCAACACTGCCAGGGATGGGGCAGCCACAGCTTCTGGGGGTAACCTGGGCCAGGTCTCACCAGCAAGTTGTTGTAGCTATGACAAAATGTCCTACAGCCTTCTGCTGCCTAACCTTAGACTGTTAGAAAGAGCATGAACTGCTCTCCTGGGGTTTGCACTGTCCATCTGTGTGACCTTGCCTCTTTCAGCAGAATCGCTCTGGAAACTGGGGGTGATTTTAAACAGTGGTTTGCTTTCTGCTGCAGACAAGGCCAAGTGTTATCAAAAAGTTGCCAAAATGAATCTCCTGAGTTCTTCAGTTCACCCTGTGCCTTCTTGGCTTAACTGCATCAGAACTCACCATGCTGAACTCAGTTCATTGCCTGCAAGTTACTGGGAATCCCCAGGATGTGTGTTGATATGGTAGTGAGTGAGTTACCTTTGACTTGAACTTGAAAGGTGAAGGTTTCCTTTTCCCCTAACCCATTCCGGAGCTCAATGGTGTAGATGCCACTGTCAGTGAACTCAGCTGCCCTGATCAGCAGCCTGGTAGTATCATCTTTAGTGGTTATTGCAGCCTTCTTTGGATAAGGAAGCTCATCCTTCAGCCAGGTCACCTCTGGATTTGGAGCTGCCTGTAAAGAACAACACGAGTCATAGCCCACTTGTTTTGCCTTCAGATTGCATCTATACATCTTTAGCTTCCTTATCTTGTCCCAAATGCATACCTGCACCAGACAGTAAATTAATATTGAGAAATATGGATCCAAGATGGATCTAAAAGCCCTGGATGAAGGACTGCTCAAGAGTTTCTTTGCAATTTCTCTTTTTCTCCATGTCTATTAAGAATGTTATCCTAGAAAAGTGTTCAGGTTAACTATGTCAGACAAGGTCTGCTTGAAGAACAACAGATGGAACCAGTAGTTAATATTTTCTCCTTTTAATAAATAAATAATAAATGTTGGTTCTGGAAAGAAAAACCATCCTCAAAGTCTTTATTTCCATTGTGCTATGTTTGGTTTCCAAGAGATTAGGAGACAGCACCCTTTGCCCTCATCAGCCTCTTGTTGATAGCTCAGACTTTACCTGTGTTGTTCCAAGCTCACCACAAAGTACACAGGATTTCTGTCAGTGCTTGGCTACTTCTCAACTAATAGCACTTAAGTCCTGCTTAGTAAGACAAACACGGTCATGAAGGCAAGAAATGCCACCCCAAGGCCTTCCCAGGGAGTCAGATTTCAAAAATCAGTCTATTTCCCTCTAAGTATGACAGAATAGCACCAGATGAAAATATTGCCATGTTTGGGTGGACACCTAGTGGTGGACCTGGTTTGCTGGAATCAGTGAATGACCATAAACTCAGAGAGCCAAGAGTGATAGCTGAATTCTTGTTCATGTTTTCCTCAAGCAGAAATTATACACAGCTCAGGCAGGTAAAGGATTTACCTGGTATCTTGTAAATTCCACAACAAGAAAACAGGAACTCAGTTTTTATGTCTGCTGCTGACAGTGACATAAAACGAGAGGGGGAATTGTTACAAAGCCATTTGAGTACTTACTTCAAAAGGAATAGTCACTCTGATGGTATCTCCTGCTTTTACAATCAGGGAGCTTTTCACTGTGTCATCTATTAGAAACCTGGGAGAAACTGGGAAAGACATTGATTTCACTAAAAAGTTGTATATTATTATACTTCTAATATATTCCCAGAGACTCTCCAACAGTTATTCTGTAGGTTGTAAATAATGATGAAAAAATAAAAAGGTGCATTGTACCCTGCTACCTACAGCATGACCCTGAGCACACCCCCCCTCCACTTACCTACACGAGCAGTAGAGTCAGTGCATGCTTCAATCTCTGCAGCTTCTCCTGAGCCACTGTCACTGAGGGCTGTGACACGCAGGAAATATTTCTCCTTGGCTTGGAGCCCTTTGACTGTGTAGGTGGTGGCTTCTATGGGGAGAGCATTGCATATGGTCCAGCTCAGGCTCTTTGAGGGCCGCATCTCTACCTCATAGCCTCTGACATCACTCCCATCTCTCACTTCAGGTTTCTTCCATGTCAAGGTGATGCTAGAGGAGTCACTGCTACTCACTTTCAGGTCAAGCACTCGACCCACAGATTCTGGAAAGGAGAAATATAATTTCAGTTATTTTTCTAAGACTTCTTCAGTCGCTTCCTGAGATCTCCAACACTGTTTCAGTGCACTGCATATCCAGCCTGCTCTCGTCTCCACCTCTTCCCAGTTCTTCAAAGCTGGATCCAGATGCCTGCTCCTGACAGCCATGTAGTACAACCTGTAACACTCCTGAAATTGTCTGCAACCCATTCTGAATACTCCCAAATCCTGAATACCTTCCCATACCACATACAATGCCCACATGGTGAGTGTGCCACATCTTAACAAAGGAAACATCCTTTCCATTCCTTCCTCATGTCAGTGGATTCCCAGACATAAAGCATTCCCCAACCACTTGATCTTTGTCTTCACATACTTCTGCAAAGCATTCAAAACCACCACCTCTCCACTGGCATCCCCAGCCTACATTTAGCTCTCTGTGTCCCCAGGCAAGCAGGATGGGAGGCAGGGCACTTACTGCTGGAATCCTGGGCAAAAGCAGGCTCAGAGGGTTCACTGGCATCTCCTGTGCCAGCAGCATTGACAGCTGCCACACGGAATTCATACTGCAGCCCTTTCTTCAGGTTGGTGACTTTCAGCTCCTTGCCTGCAGAAAGAAAAGTAGGGTTGGCTCAGGTGAGCTGTTCCCAAAGAAGGAGGGAGGAGACAAGAATGTCAGACTGTACTTCATGTAGAACTGTGCACTAAATAATTCTAGTAGCCATGTATAAATGCTGTCAGTGACTCCCCTGCCTGTCCCTATCCATGTGCATGTGTACTTCTGGGATGTGTTTGTTGTATTTCCCTTTCAAATGAATCAGTGTTTGAGAGCTGTTAAGTTAGAGAAAGGATAAATACTGCTTTTCCTTATGGGCTAATCCTAAACTGTTCTGTACCAAATAAAAAGTCCTAGCTTGCAACTGATAGATAATGGTTAGCTATGGTCAAAACACCCTTTGGAGCTCCTGGATACTACCTGGGTTTCTTTATCTTCCTATGGATTCTTGACTGCCAGGTTCCTAGCATGAGGACTAAGGACAGCAGTTCTGCATGTGGAGACTTTAGTTTCAGAAATCTGAGACATCAGTTTATCTATAGAGGACCTAACAGCCCGAGATGAATCACTGAGCTTCTCTGCACTCTCCTTCAGCCAAATGCTTGCAAACAATCAAGAAAAAAAATCCTAATTTTTTTCCCAGGTATTCAGCTGTACTGAAAAACAAGGCCCAGGTTTGCTGTGGCACAGCTGTGTTCCCCTACTTGTGAAAAAACATGTACACTAGAGCTGTGAAAGATATGAAGGTAAAACTTCAGTGAGGGTTAATGTGGCTGTGATGGGGACAGCCAGAAGCTCAGGAATTCAAGAGGAAACCAGCGAGGTGAAAAGGGATAAGATCCTAGACAGAAAGCAAGGGGTTAGAAGGTGGCAACTCTACAAAGATGAGTGTGTTACCTCCTGAACCCAGCTGTGATCATTTTGTCCTTCTCAAGTCATCCTGTCTGTTCCAGGATCTGAGCTACCCACCTGCTATGGGTGTCTTGGTGACCAGCAGCCAGGTCCCACTCCCCTTCTGCCGTTTCTGAACCATGTACCCCACGATCCGGGAACTGCCAGCTTTACGAGGTGCTTTCCAGGATATTGTGATGCTGTCTCTGCTGGTACTGACAATCTCAGGAGGATCTGGGGCACCAGGTGAAGCTAGAGAAGATATCAGTGTTTCATTCGTAGCAGCCCAGAAAGCCACCCATATCCTGAGCTGCATCAAAAGCTCAGCACAGACAAAAGAAGCACAGACAGTGGTCAAGGAAAGGGATTCTTCCCCTCTGCTCTGCTCTGACCTTGATCCATCCTGCATCTCCCCCATGAAACTTGATTTCCAGCATACCTGAGAAGGCAACACCATCTCAGCTTCACCCAAGCCTACACTAAACTTCTCTGTGTGCAGTGTCCACGGATTTGTGGAGATTCACAGCTGATGCGAGTGGTGAGCTGTCGCAACACCCAAATTGTAGCCTATTTTCTTTGATGTCAGCTTTGATAAGGAATTTCCCAGCTGGTTGTTGAACACAATTATGAGAAGTTCTTTCTTACCTTTACTGTCAGCCTTCACTTCCTCTGATTCCAGTGCATCACTGATTCCCTCAGCATTCACAGCTCTCACCCTGAAGTAGTAGCTCGTGTCTTGTTCCACTTTGTTAGTGGTGAAGGTTGTACAGCTCCGGGGGGTTTCTCCCAAAGCCACCCAGCTGTCCTTGCCAACCTGCTGACTCTCAACAATGTAGCCTTGCACTGGTTTGCCCCCATCATCTTTGGGGGGCTTCCACGCAATGGTGATGCTATTTCCAGAGTTTTCTATAATTTTGATGGGTCCTACAGGTGGCTGTGGCTTGTCTGAAAAGATGAACACAGAGAGAATATGAGCTGGCACCAGAGCCAAATGGACTCCTGGGTTTGGAGCAGATGCTGCCCCTTGCTCACCAGGTGGGAGACTCAGTTTCTGATGGAATGCAGTTGCAAAATGAGGGCTGGGGACTTGAACTGCCTCTTCAAAACTTCCACTCCTCTGACTTTAGATAAGTGCAGAGGAAGCCAGGCCCTTGCTCTGGGAGCTAACTGGTCTCATTAGCACTGCACCAACTCAGCTTGCTTACAAAGAAGAACACAATTTGTGGTCTTCCAAAAGAGTACAAGCATTTATGAGAGGGCTGAATTTGGCCTTAATAATCTATTTCAGATTTGCCCATTGCTGAGTCCCATCTCCCAGTCACCCAACATTCTCAGCTGCTGAGACTGTGCAAAACCAAACCAGATTCATGTCATCTCATACTAAGGGGCAAGAAACATGTCAGCAATCTTTGCTCCTGCCCTGATTATGTGAAAAATTACAGAGTCTTGTTCATCTTGGAACAACCATTAGATCTAAAAGATTGTTACCAGTGTCAGTGGGTTCCCAGCCTTAGCTTTACAATAAAAGCCACCAGAGATGTTATGGGGCTCTTACCTACTACCACCACCTTTAAGTTAATCTCCAGGACCCCACTGTCATTCTTCAGCCTGACTTTATAATCCCCACAGTCCTTTCTCTCACAGCTGGAGATGGACAGCATGGTGAAGGTGTCTGTTTTATCAACACGAATCCTGGTGTCATCCATCAGCTCCATCCGATCCTTCAGCCACACTGCTCCGATGGGCACCCGGCCCTGGAAGGGGATCTTGATCTGTATCTTCTGCCCTGCCTTGGCCACAGTAGGAATACTTGTTAAGTTCTGGAGGAGAACTTGGTCAACCTGGGGAGGATCTGAGCAGAAGATACGACGTCATTAGAAACTGCAGTTAAAGAGGATCAGACTCACCTTGGAGCACAGGGTTCCCCCAGGAGGTGCTTACAAATTCACATTTGGACTCCCACCTTTAGTTGCACACTCAGTGCTTCACACACAAACATGTACTTTGCTCCAGGATAAATATCACAGAATTTTTGTGGTGTCATACTGTTCTTTTCACTGGAGCAAATTTCTCTTAGGCAATGCACTAAACACAAGAATGAAGAATCTGACCTGATGAAGTGTTACGTGCATCCCAAAATCTTCATATTAATAGCAAGCTATTTGGAAAATTAAATTTGATAGTTAAATTCCCAGTTAAATTTGTAAGTACAAAGTGCACCAACCTGTACAAAAACCATCTCCCATTTACATAATAATTTTTTGTAATAAAGTCTCAGTAATCAGCTATAGATCTCTGGGAAAACATATTAGGTTTCAAGCATATCAAGGCTACATGCTGCATTGGTAGTTTGAATACTCTTACCTTCAACAAAAATATAAGCTTCAGTTTTTATATCTCCACCTTGAAACCTGTATTTCCCAGCATGAATATCGTCCACCTTGTTAATAATTAGTTTGTGGACTAGACCTTCCTTTTTAAAAATGACTCCATCCATGCTTGTTAACTACAACGTAAAGTACAGAGACACATTCTTACAAAAAGAAGGGGCAATGCAAATTAACTGGACAAAATTTTTAAATGTAATTGAAAAATACTATGAATGGCATGCATGTTTAATTCAAATAATATTCTGGGATTACTCATCTGCAAATGTTGAACATAAACATTATCAACACACTCCCCACAAAGATGAGATTGACAGTCCTTCATAATAAATTAAAGCAATGTCTTCAAGCTCTCTCTTTCTATTCCAATTGGCAAAAACTTTGGCCCAAGCTTGAATATGATACCTTAGAACTTCTACAGCATCATCTGGATCCCCACAACTGGAATTACTCTTAGATGTTGCTTTGGAATATAGAATATATGTTTACACTTAAGCTTAAGCACTAATCAGAATGGGTACTCTTTGAGTTATGCCTGCCTGAAGGATCCTTTGAAGATTTTCCCTTGCTTTTTTTTGTATATCTCATTCACTAAGGAGAAGAGAGGAATTGCACTGCAAGGAGGAGATCCCCACCACCTCAAACCAGGAAATAGAATGAAAAACATAAAGCCTCCTCGTCAGCAAGAATAGAAACATTTTGCAGCAGGGAGGAGGAGAAATCTTGCTGGGTTTCTATCAAGCATTTTATTACCATCTGGACCCTGCAGAATCATCCCAGGTCCATACTCAGAGTTGAGTAAGGCAGGCAGAGGGAAGGACACCCTGACAGGCAGAACCAGAGAGCAGAGCATCACTAACCAAAGGGAACAGGAGCTACTGGAAACCTACCTTTAGTCCATCTTTAAACCAGGTTCCTGTCACATCATGTTTATTGACAGTGAAGGAGAGCTCAGCTGATTCCCCCTTCAGGACACTGATATCATGTAACCCCTTGTTGAGAAAACAGCGTGGGGCTGAACATGCAGAAAAGAAAATGTTGAGAAGACACTATGTGTTATTAGAGAGAAATTCACTGATGAAAATGCACGTGCAGAGAAAAGACAGCTTTTTAAAAATATATATACTGCAGCCACAGCAGGTTTTTGTACCACAAGACTGTGGGCCAGCTGGCACAAACTCATTGCACTGAAGGGACACGCCAACTGGTCTGCATACAGCATAGCATCAGCCTAATGGGCAATGGATTCATCACAAATCACATTATCCAGCTACAGCTTTGCTATTTTAAGTTTATGCTAATTGTCTTGGCTTCCTCTACAGCCAGTGGGAAAAAATAGGCTTCTCCTAGTGGGATGTGGATACACTACTCCATCATTCTTCTCCTCTGCACTGACCGGACACAGGGCTGCCCAATCACTTCCCTCTAAACAGCCCCAAGTCACATTATTCTCTACTTCCATATTCCTCTTCCCTTTCCCAAGTTCTTCTCCATTAAGAGCCTCATCCCTTCTCTAACACACACCCCACCTTCTTCCCCACTAACTCAAATTCTGTTGATTTTACTTTCTTATTTATATTTATGTTTTGTTTGCCTTGATAATTTCTAACTTCTCAGTAATTCACTGAGGCAAACATTCCCCTTTGGTTATATGTGTGAATTTTCTAATTTCTACAATTTTCACACCATCATCTTGCTGGGGTAATCCCTGGTCTTTGCCAAATGGCTGCACACACCTTACTCTCCTTTTGATATAGGCAACAACTTATCTCTGATGTTAGAAGAGAAAAGAGCAGTGCATTTACATTAGGACCTAATGTGCATATTAATCAAATATGAAAAAGAAGGGATTTATTTCCAGAACATGGAAAAAGACAGGTGTTTGCACTAGCCTTGCACTGAGCACTCTCCTGCAGAGGGAAAGTGGGGAATGAATCTTTGCTTCACTTTGCTTGGTCAGGTGGGTTTGGTTTGACTGCTGAAGGGGTTTTAGCTCAACTCACTTTTCCTCACTTTTACCCCTCTGATTCCCAGCCCACCATGGAGGGGGTGAGCAAGTGGCTGTGTGGGGCTGAGCTGCTGGCTGGGGTTACACCATGCTCCAGGGCTGTGCTCTGGAAACTGTAGGGGAATGGGTATGTTTGGGAGCTGAGGGCTGCTCCCTGTGGGTCTGAATCCTTTATTTGAATGAGTGACTGTTACCTGGTGTAGATAATCTAAAAAAAAAAAAATCTAAAAAAAGAACTTCTAAGGCAGTTTGATCTGAACGACTTGTGTAAGGTCAAACAGTAAATCAGTGGCAGAAATAGGAACAGGTCACAGTGAACCCAGATTTCTACACACAGCTGTATTTGTCTGAGCCATAAAATTCAATTCCTCTTCAGTATTCATGATGTGAGTATAAAAAAAGCAAAGGTCAGCAATACAGAAGTTATCAATTAAACACATACCTTTCAAATTATCTAGGCTGTAATTTCTTCTTTTTGCAGTACTTTCTGTGTTCTTCAAGAGATCATTAGCTTTAAGTTCAAGGTCAGGTTCCTGTATTCTCTGGTTGATAGAAAGAGGTCCACGATGCAGACCTGATGTTTGACCTAAATGTGATGCACCCTGACCAAATCCACCTGAATTCCTCATACCAGCAGATCTCCCTACTCTCCCAGAACGTTTGTCATAAAAGGAGCCCAACCCTCCTAAATCTCCATCCTTGCCCATGGCATCTCCTTGACCTGAATGTGAATCTATTTCATGATTTTTTCCTGATCCTCCAAGATCACTGGCAGTGCCCTTTCCAGTTTCACCTCCAGTAGAAAATTTGCCAGGATGTGAATCCAGCCCACCTTGGCCAAAAGCACCTCCCACACCTTCTTTACCATAGACTGAATGTAATTCCTTGTCATCAGCTCCCAACCTTCCCCCAGCACCCACACCAGCCCTGGCTCCAGCTGAACCACCCTCCTGCCTGGAGGGAGACCCAGCACCCTGAAACACATCACCTTCTGCCAAAAAGCCATCTCCTCCTGCTTCACCTTGAGCTCTGCCCAGCGAGGCATCCCTGCTGTGCTGAGATCCCATTCCTTCTTCACCTCCCAGAGCAGCTCCTGCCACACTCCCATCCTTTCCATATGGAGACCCAGCTCCTCCTGCACCAGCCACTCCAGCTCCTCCTGCACCAGCCCCAGCTGGGAGCCCATCCTTTCCAGAGGAAGACCCCATCCCCCCTGCACCAGCTACACCAGCTCCACCAACACCAGCTCCAGCTGGGAGACCATCTTGTCCATAGGGAGCTCCAACTCCTCCTGCACCAGCTCCACCAACACCAGCCCCAGCTGGGAGACCATCTTGTCCATAGGGAGCTCCAACTCCTCCTGCACCAGCTCCACCAACACCAGCCCCAGCTGGGAGACCATCTTGTCCATAGGGAGATCCAATTCCTCCTGCAGCTCCACCAACACCAGCTCCAGCTGGAAGACCATCTTGTCCATAGGGAGATCCAATTCCTCCTGCAGCTCCAACACCAGCTCCAGCTGGAAGACCATCCTTCCCATAAAGAGCTCCAGCTCCTCCTGCACCAGCTCCACCAACACCAGCCCCAGCTGGGAGACCATCCTTCCCATAAAGAGCTCCAGCTCCTCCTGCACCAGCTCCACCAACACCAGCTCCAGCTGGGAGACCATCCTTCCCATAAAGAGCTCCAGCTCCTCCTGCACCAGCTCCACCAACACCAGCTCCAGCTGGGAGACCATCCTTCCCATAAAGAGCTCCAACTCCTCCTGCACCAGCTCCACCAACAACAGCTCCAGCTGGGAGACCATCCTTCCCATAGGGAGCTCCAACTCCTCCTGCACCAGCTCCACCAAAGCCTGCTCCAGCTGGGAGACCATCCTTCCCATAGGGAGCTCCAACTCCTCCTGCACCAGCCACACCAGCTCTACCAGCACCTGCTCCAATTGGGCGCCCATCTGGACCATACAAAGCCCCCATTTCCCCAGAACTGGCACCTGCACCAGATACAGTCTGGTCTCCAGATGGAGAACCACCTGGGCCATAGAGCAAGCCAGACTTCCCTGTCTGATCTAGATGACCACTAGAATGAAGTATCTGGCCATCCGTGCCAAACTGAGTCCCTTTTTGTCCTTCTCTGTTTATACCTGCTGAATTCATATCAACTCCAGTTAGCAGATCATCCTTACCAGAGGGGAACTTCATTCCTCCTCCTATATCCATACCTGCAGCAGTGTTTCCAGCTCCAGTTCCTGGGAACAGACCACCCTTACCACCTCCCACTCCAGTCAGATCAGGATCGAGTCCACCTGCGACAGAACTTCCATCAATAGGACCTGATCCCCCAACACCCCCAAAACCAGCTCTGTAAGCAGTGTCACCATCCTTGTCATGCCGAGAGCCCACGCCTTCTCCATCCATATCAACATTAACAGCACCCTGCACACCCCCACCTCTGCCATCCACAGAACTGAAGTCACCTGCTCCTCCAAATTCATCACCAGTACCTGCTCTGCCTCCCACAGAATCCTTTCCATGGAAAGGCCCTAACCCACTTTTGCCTCCTAAGCCCAAGGCACTACCATCATTTGTCACCAAGTCTCCATCTAGGCCTGCTCCAGAAAACTGTTTGTGTAGCCCTTCCTTTCCATAAAATCCATGGCTTCCATCAGCACCAATGGAGTGGCCTTCACTGCCAAGTTGACCATTTCTGGCCCAGCCATCTTCTCCCATGCCAGTGTCCATAAGATGATCATCACCAGCATGGTCTCTGTGTCGAGGTTTCTTAGCCCTGTCTTTATCTGGCAACGTTTCTTCCAGCCAGTTGGATTCCTCTCCTTCATCTCCTTCATCCTGTTTCCTCTTTCCTTTGGCATCTGTGTGGAAAATGACGTGTTTAATTGGAGGAGATACAATTTACATTGTTCACAGGAAAAGAGAGGAGCAAAAAAAAAAAACCCCAAACAATAGGTCATATATTGCATCAAGAACCAAAGAAAATATGTTAGCATTTGTTACGGTTTCACTCTAGGGCATGGAAACATTTAGATTTCAATTTGGTTAAAATCCTGAATTTTTTCAGTGGCACGTTCAGACATAATTATACATTTCTTAGTTAAAGAGAAAATTATTTTTTTGTGGAAACATGCTTATTAAAACTAACAAACCAAACCAAGTAGGAAAACAAGGCATATTTCCAGTATGACAGGTCTAGCTGAGAGGGGCTTCTCCCTCCGGCTCTGAAGGAGTTACAGAATATCCCACAGATATTTGGAAAGAAAAACACAGCAAGTTAGTAGTGAATAATACGGGCAACACAGAACTGAAATCTCCTTGATCCCCTGCATGCTGACTGTGGTCACACAGCAGCAGCTTCTTCAAATCCACACTTTGAGACGTGGAGTATTTTTCACTAGCAACCAGAGAATGGGCAGCTTCATAGTAGCTGCAGAGTAAACAAGTCACTAGGACTTGTCAGTCCCTGATAAAAAGGGAAAAAAAATTGCCTCATCTGAAGAGGAAAGAGAGTCTAACCAGACCTTCATTTTTCCAGATATAATTTAAGAACTCGAGGCTCCATAATTAATTGCTGAGGAAAGAACCATCTCAGTGAGGAATCAGGCAGTGAGAGGAACATTATTTTGTTAACACACCTCAAGCCAACCCCCTGGGAACAGCCCAGTGTCACTTACACTCCACAAGAAGCCAGGCCTTGGAGGAGCAGGTCCCAGTGCTGAGCATGTACATGCCATTGTCAGAGGTCTCTGCGTTTTTGACCGTCAGCCTGTGGGTCAGACCATCAGGTGACACAGAGATCTGGTGCTTGTCACTGTTCTGCAGGACTTGGGTTTTGTGCATCCACACAGCATCATGGCAGGGGGTACGTAGGATACACTCAAAGACAGCGTCTTCCTTCTCCAGACAACGCACGTCGCTGAGAGGCTGCTGAAACCTCACAGGGATGGCTGGGATGGAAAAGTCACAGAAGCATTCTGGTTGGAAAGGATCATTAAAATGATCAAGTTCAACTATTAAGCCAACACTGCTGACTCCGAAGCCAAACCATATTCCTTCAGCACCACATCCAAATGTCTTCTAAACACCTCCAGGGAGGGTGATTCAACTACCACCCTTGGGCTGTCTGTTCCAGTGTTTAATAACCCTTTCGATGAAGAAATTTCTTTTAACATCCAACCTAAACCTCCCCTGGCATAACTTGAGGACGTTTCTCTTGTCCCATCCCTTGTTACTTGGGAGCAGAGCCTGACCTCCCCTTGCTCCAACCTCCTCTCAGGGGGTGTCAGAGAGCCAGAAGCTCTCCCCTCAGCCTCCTCTGCTCCAGGATCAACACCCCCAGGGCCCTCAGCTGCTTCTGGGCAGAGCTGATCTCCAGACCCTTCCCCAGCTCCATTGCCCTTCTCTGGACATGCTCCAATCCCTCAATGTTCTTCTTGGTGTGGGGATCAAGAACTGACCCCAGGATTTGAGGTGCAGCCTCTCCAGTGCCCAGCTGAGGGGGATGATTCCTGCCCTGCTCCTGCTGGCCACACCAGTGCTGATACATGCCAGGATGCACTTGATCCTCTCATCTGAATCATTAATAAAGATACTGAACAGGAGTGAAGTCAATGCCAAACTGGTACTTAAACCCAGTCCTTGGGCCTACAAATGCAAATCACCCTCCTGCTCTTGTTCACCTGGGTCTTAAAAGGAATCCTTACATGACCACACACAGTCTTCCATAGTTATCAGGTTCTACTGCTGAGCTTTGCATACACTCCTAAATAAAATCATTTCTTGTTACAGTTGCACATCACAGACATTTAACTCAGTTCCTTACACTCAGGGTCCAGTGCAGTTGAGAAAACAGGAACATTCTCCACTCTGACTTGGTACACGCCTGCATCTTCTGGCCGCACATCATTGATAACAAAATAATACTTTTTTCCAATTTGCCTCATGTTGTGCTTTCTGAACTCATCCCCTGTTCCGTATTTCAGCCGCACACCATCCTAAGAAGAGAAAGAACATATTATTAAAGACAAGGCACAACTAGTGCAAAGCATTTCAAACAAATCAGGCCAAATTTGTAGGACAGCCACCTCATTGATATGAGTGAGCAACAGGAGACTGTCTGACTGTCTGTGAATAGTTCTTTGCTGGTTTGTGTAAGTGTTTGAAGCTTAACTGTTACATGATGACTGTAACTTCACAAAGGACTTCCTTTGCTTAGATTTTGGCATCCTCACAGGTGGATAAGCAGAGTTCACCACTTCTCTGTCTGTAAGGTGTTACCTTCCCCCCCATCGAGACTGTGGGGACTGCATGGCACATGTTTGATTCAGGAGTTCATAGAGTTACTCTGACCTCTTCTTTAATGAATTTCTATTCCCCTGTAGTAAAGCCACTAACCACAGTTTGACTGAAATGTATCTTCTGGGATAAACATCCACAGCACTGATCACCTGGGGATCACAGGGGAGTTGGAATTAGAGGATCTTTAAGGTCCTTCCCAACCGAAACCATTCTATGATTCTATGATTACTACAGAACCTTTTACTTCTTTGAGATTTTCTTCCACAAAAGTGAGTTATAGTGGAACAACACACTCAATAAAGTGAATAAAATCAGTGTGATTTTCCTGTGATGCTGCAGAATTTCTGCAGCCTGAAAGCGACAGTTTCCTCTTACCGAGAGAGCTCTTGAAGTCAAAAGGATGTTGGAACTCTTTCTCTGTACTTGGATCTATAAATCCTAACTGCTACTCAGCACCAAAGACTACCTGGACCTCCCCATCAGCACTTCTCCCTAAACAATCAATGATTCTGCAATGGACAGAACTTTAAGAACCTTATTTGCTCTTGGCCACTGCTCAGCAGATCAAGATTTTTCAATAGAAGACCAGTGGCTGCTAGGAGCTGACCAACTTCTCTCCCCATCTCACCTTAAGCAGATAAATTTGGCTGTTTTTGTCTTTCAGGTCCATCTCCAGACTGAATGTGGCTTTTCCCTCCTTGTCGACTGTGATGTGTTCAAAGTTTCTAATACTGTGTAGTAACTGCAAAGAAAGATACAACCTAGTGAATTATATGACAGAAGCTGCTTTTATCTGCACAGTCAAGAGCTACCTTTAATTTTAAGCATTCATAAGAAATCTGTATCTTTCCACATTTTCCTCCTGTAGGCAAATTATATTTTACATGTTACCTCCTGGTCATTCACTCACTATGCAACCACTATCTCTGAAGTTTGTTAAAAATCAGTTCTTTCCATGGTTTCAGTATATTTTACCTCTTCTTGTTCACTCTCTGTGTCCCTCTTTAACTCCTGCAGCTTTCTCAACATTCCACGGAAGTCAACAATTCCATATTTCAAACAGATTTTCTCATAATCTCTTCTATCTGCATGCAGCAACAGTTGCCAGACTTGTTCCTTGCTCAGGGGCTTTTGTTTTGGTCGTGGGGCCCTTAGAACCAAGGGAAAAAATAAATCTAACCATTTTGACAGACAAGATGTCTTGTTTTTCTATACTTAAAGTTTTGCAACAAGAAGTATTGCCTTGAAGGTTTCTGAAGCTGTTCCCTAACATCAAGGAACTTCTAGGAGGTGTCCCAATGGCCTTACCTCTTCTTCAGCATCTTCCTGGATTCTTCAAGCTGCTTTCTTAACACTATTAAAGTGAAGGGAAACAACAAACATTCAGATATCCAACACTGTAAGATAAACCCCAAAAAAGAAGATAATGCAAAACAACCACTAACATGCTGTTTACCTCCAGTGATTTTTTCACACTTTACAACAAAAATTTTTAAAATCCTGAAACTTTGAGCCAATTTTCTCTACCATACTCGTGTCCTTTGAGGACCACTGAAGCTCATTGCTTCCTAGAAGGCTTTCCTCTCTTTCTTGAGTGGACACACTAGAAACCCACTCTTTTCCAGCCATGTTGACATGTTTGATCCAGCTGTATTTGACATCACAAAATCCTTTTCTAGGGCAAGATATCCCAGAATCATTGATTAGAACAGCACAAAGCCATGTCTAAGAGAGTCACCTTACTCAAAGAGAAATAGCAAGCAGAAAGAGATGACAGAATATCAAATTAATTAGTCCTTCTCTTATTTTATTCTTTACAGGTTTGGGGTAGTAATAATGTGATAGAAAAAGGAGTATTAATTATGCCCCACTTCGCCCCCCCAAAATAATTTTGCTTTAACTTACCATCAACAGGATGAACAGGAACATATTTCGATTTCCTCTTAAAGCCAACTGATATTTTGTAGGAGAAAACAGGAAGAACAAGCCATAAGATAAGCAAGACATCACTCAGACTAACATCAGTAATCCAATGAACTATTAAAGCTCTGCATCTGTTAGCAATGCAAGAGGGTATCCTAGTCTGGATTTCCTTGTCTATTTAACATTGACTCCTAGTAAACTCCATCTATAAATGCAATATTCTTACTGCAATCAACTCTGTCTTTATTGGGTACTCTATGCAGTCAAAGAGACCATTTCTGTTCTCTGAAGCTTATGGTTTAAGCAATGGTAGGAAATATTAACATCTTGGTTTGGAGATGGGGAGCCAAGGTGCAGGGATTATCTGGCCAGATGCAAATAGTTGCCTTTTAAACTTGAGAGGAACATAAAAGCAATGGACAGTTCTAACACAGCCCACCCTCTGCTCAAGTACATTCCAGGAACAGCTCAGTTATATTCTACCCACAAAGGGCCCCTTTCTCTCCACTGACAAGAAAGGGAAGCAGAAGACAAGTAAAGGAACAGCATAGACACATGAAGTGGGATGGATCCCTCCCGAAAGACTGATTCATTCAGCATCATAAAGGAAGGATTGAGCCAATTCAACACTAAATCCAGAGTGCCTGGTTATGGCCCAGTGCAGTGACCACAATATCACTTTCTCCCCATTCCCCCCAGGCTCCTACTGTCATGAAGCCACCAAAGTGGGGGGGATCACAGAAGATCTCCAGTCCTCAGGGAGGGAAAAAACAGACCTGCAAACTAAGGATACATGGACAGTGCTCTGGGTATCCACCTCCAGAGGATAGCAAAGCCAGCTACTTGGGACCTTTGGAGCACAGAACCTGTCAGTCCTACCTTGTATGATCCTGAGGCCAGCAGAGCACGCAGCTTCCCCATATTCATTGACAGCACAGCAACGATACAAATCACTGTCAGATGCAGTGAGGTTTTTGATCTTAAAAAGAAGAAAAGTAAGAGTTCAAAGTAATGTGCTGTGGTTCAGTTCACACACCTTCTGCTTTTAACAATACAGCTATTCCATGGCAGCTCAGATCTTTCTTCTGTTCCCAGAATGACTCTAAAAAGCTCTGTTTGCTTATCTTTGTGTTATCTCTGATCTGGTGACATCTATAACCAGCTCACTGCAGGTTTTCCCTTTTTAATGCTTTCTCTGCCCCATGAGTCTTGTCTGAAAGATTCCATCTTTACCTGCAGAACAAATTCATTTGTGGTGGTATTGGACAATATTTCACATCTGGCAGGATCACCTATTTCTCCTTTCGTGCGTGTCCATTTCACCTCAGGGGCTGGGACACCTTTGACCACAGCTCTGAAAACAGCATTTTTACCTTTGAAAAGAGGCAAGAAATCAGTTATTTAAACAAGCTTTGACAGGTACCTTATACTATCAATACAGTGATGCCCAGAGTGAGCTATCTCTGTGCTTTTAGGCAGACACATTCTCAAACAATATTGTTATCTATTTGTTTGCTCCATAAAAGATGTCTAAATTAACAGTTTAAGTTGCATTACTGCACGACGTCAACTCTTTAGAAAGTAACTCGATCTAATTATGGTAAGTTTTGCATGTAGGTGAGATGTGGAGCCAAGCCTCCAGGTCTGTAGCTGTGACTGTTTTTCAAGACTCTCACCTTCCTGCAAGGTCACAGAGACAGGTTTCTGCACAAAGTCAGGTGTGCTGCATCCTTCTGGAATATGCTTGACAAACTGGGTGATGATAACACCTGGGACAGAAGATTTCTTGAATATTTCTGGAAAGGCAAGGAAAAATACACTCAATTAAGATAACATTTTTGTCCTTTAGAAATAAGCTCTCAGTCTGCATGGCCACCCTGTAGAGCAGAAATTGTTCCTGCTCAGCTCCTCCTGGGCTACAAAAGACCCATCAATTCTAGTACTACAGGTTGTAAAAGCATTTCCAAAGCCTGGAGCATTAAGGACTGTGATATTCTGCTGATTTATAGCACAACTAGGGCTCGAATGGGACAATCTGCAATCAGGATCACAGTCCAGGGTCTCATCATCTTACAGGTCTAGTGAGTATGTGCTTAGAGAATGTTTTACATCAGTTATCATTTAAAAAAAAAAATAAAGCCCAAAACAAAACAAAAAAACAAAGGAAAAAAAAAAACAACCAGCCAACAACAACAATAAAACTAACAGAAAAAACAAACAAACAAACAAACAAACAAACAACAACTCAAAATCTGGCTTGAGAAAGACTGTTGCAAAGGTCAGCAGAACCTGATGGGCCAGTAGCTGGTGTCTCTCCCTGTGGTGGTGACAGCCAGATACCAAACTGCCTGACAAGAAGAACAGGTTGGGCTTAATCTCAGGGGTAGCCCAGGTAGTTTTCATTTCTCTATCTGTTCTCTCACCTTCCCGATGTCCGCTCATGATGCTTCACTCAGGTGCCTATGGTCAGCAGAAAGAGACTTCAGGCTCCTGTGAAAACCAGAAATAATTTCATTATTTACAGTTCACCAGGGAAATGTCAGACCTTCATGCTGCTCATTTATATCATGCAGCTTTCCCATCCTCACTTGCCACATCCTAGCAGCCAAGTCAAGAAGGGCCTGCCAGCCAACACACCATGACATGTCTTTTTAAAACACACCATGTCATGGTTTGGAACCAACACAAACCAGGCAGGGTTTTTTGTTTTTGGTTTGTTTTTTGGTTTTTTTGGTTTTTTTACCTGTAGCAGGGCTACATGGAAAATGTACACATCTAACAGAATCCCCGTCACCTCTTCCATTTCCATGTCATCTGGCTTTCCTCCAAAGACCTCCTCTCGTGTTTCAGGCAAATATTACACCACATGGCACTCACGTGGTGAGTTCTGATGGATGGCAAGAGCAGTTGCTGAGAAGAAAGACACGGTGATGGATGTCTAAACTGGGCACGAAGCAGAAGCACATCCTGATCTAAATTAGCTTGTCTAAATTAGCAACAGACCTGAGAGCAGTCTATAAGCTACTACTTTAGAAGGAAATGGAAAAGTGTAAGCTTGGCATTAAGTAGTTATTGTTGTAGATCACTCATGTGACCTTCTCCCAAAGGTGTCCCTGTATTTTGAAATTGGTCAACATGTAACGCAACACACCACTGTCCTGCAAGCAAACTCTGAGGCAGATTCCTTGTCATATGAGAGATGCTCACAAACTATAGAGTTACTGAGGCTCTGAAAGAGCAATTAGATTAGATTCCCATGTGGAATTAACACTGTGTCTTGATTTACCCTCTGCACTCCTTCAGTCAACACAGTCACACAAGAACATGCAACTTCTTACTGTTTTAAAATGGACTTTGTCAGCTCCCTGATGATCTTAATTCCATTCCCAATCCAGACATTCCAGCCTAATGTTGTCACACTACGCCTGGTGAAATCTCTGGGGAGGACCTCAACATCTCCTTGTACCTCTGGCTGCATTACCAGTGTAATATTTTGTTTCAGTTAAGGGTAAAAGACAACTAAGCTAAAAAAAAGAATTTGTGCTGCTCGTCCCATGGATAGGCCAAGGAAGGTGTAGTTCACAGTACTTATGGGTCAAATTCTGAACCAAAAGGATAAACTTTATTTTTCCATTAAGCAGCAGTTGCAAATAAGAGCACAGACATTTCAGCACAACATATCATGGGCTGCACTGCTGGCCTTAACACAAATCTTATTTTAGGGCTCTGTACACTACAAACCTCATAAATAATTGATTACTTGGAAAATCATTCTATCACCCTCACTGACTTCAGTGAAGCAGCATGTGAAACAACAGAAATGAGAAATGACACATGGGACTGCACGAGTGACAGCCAAGTCCCCATTTTCTATCACCTCCCAGGTCTGGTGATTTTGTTGCTATCCATCACAACAAAGGTTTTACATTTCAATGTTCCAGCTTTAGGGTGTTGATATTTTGGCATATTACAGAGTTACTGCTGCAAACCCTTGGCAGATGTTTTAAAAACTGCAAATGAAGGGAATGAACTGCTGTGGGAGGGAGAAGACACAAAACTGAAGTGGAAAGAAGAGGATGCCAGGGTCAGTCTGGCCTGCAGCTGGCAGGGCACTGCACAGCAAACAGCAGAGATGTTCAGAGACACTTCATCATCCTCTCCTGATGGACTTAATTTGTCCTCCAAAGTACTGAGCCATATTAATAGCAAACGTTATAATCCTCTATTGCCTTTCACAGTCTTCTGTCTTCCTAAACACGTCACCACTCCTGGAGCTGAAAGGTTTATTGCTCACAACTTTTTGACAAACACAAGCACTTGCCATTAACTTGCAACCCCATGCCTCCAAGTTCTTTTCTGTTACATTCACATTTCTTCTTTGCTGCTCCTGCCTGATTCCCTCTGCCGTAGGCAATACTGATGTGCATCCACACTGAAAGGTGAACATGGTCCAAATTCTCAGGTCTAAAATCATCAACAAACTTTTTGTTTTCTTTTGTCACCAAAGGTATCATGTGAGACAGCTGTTCTCACTCTGGTGGGACTGTGGATAGGAGTTAACATAATTGCAATCTATTGAGAGATGGCCACGTTCAAATCCATTTGTTAAAAAAACAAATACTGACAATATTTGTGCAGGTCACAACAGGCACCACAAATGCAGCCTCTCCACACACAACATGCACCATGTCCACTATGCATAGCCTGCTGAGTTTACAGGGCTTTAAACATTTCAGAAATTCACTTGGATTAAAGATAAGCTCCTGTGAGTCCTTAAACTCCTGTGAATTCTTGCCTTCTGAAGAGTGAATCAGAAGTATGTTAATGCCACACATTGATTGCACAGTGCCAGGATATATAAGAGAACATTCCTTCAATGTAATTAATCTGAGCGCATCACATTTTCTAGTGTCTTCTTGTTAAATAAGGACCAGAAAATAACATATCAGCTGTCAGAGTTATTCAGACCCTGTCCTGCTTACTCTTCAAATTTCTATTCCTTTGATAGGTGAGTAAGGACAGTTTTGCTTCGACTTCAGTTCAACCTTAGAAAAAGAAATCATAGCATTTTTTTTCATAAATGAAAGACAGCACAAGCCTTCTAAAACTTCTCATAGTGTAATTTGTATCTTCATTCATAGATTCTTGAAACATAGGTGTCCACAGGAAGATGATCAGTGAGGCTGCTGTTTATTCTACAGAGGCAGAGAATACTTCCCAAAGGAAATCTACTCATCAGGTGCAATGCTGCAGACAGCTTTCCCCAGCACACCAGGGATAATGCTGGAAGGAGCTCAACACTCTCCCTTTTCTGCAAAACACATCACTGGTATGCATTTGCCTTACTCAAGCAACCAAGACTCAGCTATTTCTCCCCCAGGCAGAAGTCTGCTGCTTTTCAGCTGCAGAGACATCCCCTTTGGAGAGCATGGAAAGGCTTCCACAGCTTTGAATGCTCAGCATGAGCAAGCTCTTAACTCCTGACAATATTTTGAACCTACCAAAATAAACCAGAGAGCCTGACGGCGTGGGAGGTCTGCCCTTCATCTTGTCTACCCATCAATCTGCCTGGATGAGACAGAGCAAGAGCTCAGTCCCTTTTGCAGTCTGACTGGACACTAGTGATAGGGCCATAAATCAGCTAAGTGAATAAGTAAAACATTTGGGAGTCACAGGATTTGATGGTACTTGTGGTGTCACAACTAGTTATTTACGAGGTTCAGACAGCAGAACACACAGAGGAGGTGTGTGAGATTTGCTGGCAGAGCCTGGTGAGCAAAATCAGCCAAAACTGTAGAGAAGTGACAGCCAGACAGTGGTTGCTACAGAGGTGATGGGTCCAGGGGCATGGGGTGTACCACAGACCCAGTAAATGTACAAAGCCATCAGTACAGACCACAGTAAAACCCAATTATAATTATCATTAGAATAATCAGCAACAGATGCAGCATTCTATTTCTCTCTGTAATTCACAAAAATCAGGACAGTCCCAGCACAGCAAATCTTCTCAATAAAATACTAAGCTGTTGTGTGCTCAGTCTCAAATTTTAGCTCTGCTTTGCACCAGAGACCCAGATACTCACTGAGAAGGTGGATCTCTCACCTAAGATTTCTCTTGTGGCTTTGGGCAGGCTTCCTTTGTTTATGTGTTAACTTTTAGTAGTATTTTGAGCGTGAATTATTTCAGAAGATTTTGTAAAGGAAAACATCAAAGACTTTGGTTAGAACAACAGCACAGAAGGCCAGAAGTGCAGTTTCCTGAAAACTTCCTAGCAGGTAACAGAGGAGGAATGGCAGAAGCACTACAGTGGTGAATGGAGGTCTTGTGTAGAGTGGGGAGGAACGACCAAGGATCAGATTTTGTGGGACTTAACACCCTTCAGTAAATCTACACCTGCCTTGATCTTCTCTTCTGCCTCAGGGACTATGAATACAACACAAATGACTGCCCCTGCTGTCCCCAGTTTAGACACAGCTCTTAATTTATCAAATTGGAATTGAAAATGCCAAAAGGAGACACAGACCGTCTCTATTTCTACGTGAACAAAAGCAGTTCAGCCCCAACTGCAGAGAAGGGGACAGTGAATTTGTGTCAGTTTGCAGAAGCAGGTATGGGGTGACAGCACAAGAACAGGTCAGGCTGTTCCTTCCCATGGCTGCAACACACCCATGAAGTCTTTCATAACATAGACCTGTGTTTTCATACAGCAAATAAATTCACTGAAAGTAGCACAGAGCAAACACAACAGTTTTGCTAAACGTCCAGAAGAAATAATAATGGATGTCTACTTCCTGTCCCATGAAACAATGTGTCCAAGATGAAAAACCTCAGAAGCCATAGTGTCAGAAGTCCCACATCAGCCCCATGGGACAGAGAGCAGCCTGCCATCTAACCAGGGAAATGGTGCACGTCAGAGGACACCAATCCTCCCAGAACAGTTATAATATTCAGACCTACTGTAACACAACGTCTACTGTGACACTTCACACTCCCAGCCCTGTGTCACCCCCACACAAATCTCCATGGTGACACAACCAAACTCACCACCTCACGGGTTCAGCTTCTGAGATGATCCTGCTGGAAGTCACTATTCCCTCTCCTGGGACCAGGGTGGCTTTGCCTGTTGCCTTTGCCTGTTCAGCGGGTCCCTTGGTCACAGATCTCAGGGATCTGGATGAAAGAAGCTGTGCCCCTTATCAACCTGTTGAAAATGTCACCAAGCGGCAAAAGAAATGGCAAATTCTGCTCCCCCTCACACCTCTCCACCCTCCTAAAAGCTAAGGCTGTGCTCGGTAGCTGCCTGGCAGGACATCTCCACCCTGGGCTGTCTGCACTTGTAGGGGGTCTTCTTATACACCCAACTCACCCCACAGAACCCGGGGAGGTGCAATGAACCCAGTGCCTTTGGCAGGCCCCAAAACAAGGCAGTGGGCCAATGCGGTCAGATGCCACCATCAGTCAAGGCAACGCTGGGTTTCCAAGTGTAACCTGGGTCAAGATTTTGTGCCTCAAAAAGGACAAACATTTGTGTCCATTGATGGCTTGTCCAAAGGAGGGAAAAGCCATACGTTCAAGTTTTGTAGGACGTCCCAGTAGACTGATTCTCAGAGGTTACGAAGCCTTAGGAGATCCTATATTTCCTTGGCAGAGAAGTAAAAACTGAATCTGTGTATGGGGCAACCATGCCTGGGCTTGACCTTCATGAGTAGAGTCTTTCAATCTGTGATATTCTGGGAGGTCTTAAACAAATCCAGTTCCTCCTAAAACAGCTTCAGTGCCACAGCCCAAATGGACACCTCAGGTCCCAATCTTTCCTGCCAAGGCTCAACATTGCTCCCATGAGCAGCCACAGACAGGTTTACCCTAGAAGTCTAAGTGCAGCACATTTTGCCCCAAAATCTTTCGCTTCCAGTCTGCTCTTGCAACATGTAAACCTCCCTTCCTCTGCTCAGAAAGCTCCCTGAGAAGCAGAGGGACCTTGGTTTAGTTCCTGGTGTTCACAGATATGGTCACTCTGGGACCAAAAGCTCTCTTCTCCCTGCAGCACCCCATGCAGGCACCAAACAAATCCTGCTCAGCCTGGGAGGCCACTTTCACTCATTTCTGCTTCGGACCACACAAACTTTTTTTCCCTTTATACTGCGTGTCGTTTATTTATATTAAATCCTCGTGTTCAGCTCTGAGATGAAGGGCTGGCTCCAGAAGTTGGCATTAGAAGTATTTTTGTAATGGTGACCATGGTTCACATGACATCTGGGCTGACAGAACCAGAACAAAGTTTTCCTCTGGTTTCTTACCAGGAGATGAGAGTTCCAAAATCTGTGGTTAGTGAGGAAGGAACACACAGCAAAAACTTGGTCCTGGAGCCAAGACTCATGCTACCTAGGATGAAGACAGAAGAACCATGAAGGCACCATCTCCACTGGTCTTGGAAAGTGATTTTCCAGTGGAAAAGACACTGATGGTAGTGGTAGGATCCATCAGCTGTTCTGATCCAGATAGCAAAAACTTTTTTGCAGGGATGAGAATCTCCATTTTAACCAACCAATTAAAAAATAAATGTGAAAATGAAAATGAGTCATTTTTTCCATTCCTTCTTTCTATTTGACAGTTATTGATGGTCACAGTATTTAAACTTTCAGCATTCACAAGGAAACAATGTCAACAGAGGAAAAGGAGATTGCTCAAACCGATGCTTGGGCTAAGAGCATTCAGTTCTCCATCCCTTCTTCCACTCACTGTAATAAAAAAGCAGAGGCAACCCCAAAGTCAAATAGAAACAATTTGAAAGTTACCAAGCCAAGAAAATCAGATCACAAGGACTTTCCACATGCTGCTGGAAAGTCCTCTCACTCAGTAGCAGACAGAGTTTTCTAGAAGTATCCCAGTGGGTTTCCCACAGCCCCTTCCTCCACCTCTTTAGGCCAGTGACCAACCCAAGGACACTTCCTTAGGGATCTGTCTGACTGTCAGGGCAGCAGTCAGGTCACTCTGGTGATCAGATGCTGTAACACTAAATACCTTTAATAAAACCAGTTGCTACACAAGTACCTAAAGACAGTAACACTTCTTGTAAGCCATGGGATCACACCCAGAGGAAGCATTTATCAGCTTCTACTGAAACCTGGATTCAGCTCTCATCAGCTGCAGCAAGAACCTTGCACTTTGCAGCATAAGCCCAAGCCAAGGGCCTGAGCTGCCCAGGACCACGGGGGCTGCTGCTCCCCTTCCCAGGAACATTCCCTTCCGTGGGATTTGTACCCCACTGAAAAGTGCACTTGGTCTCAAATAGTGTTTAACTGTTGGGTTCTGCTTGAAAAACTGAGGAATTCCTCATTCAGTTGGGTATAGGAAGGACCAGGAGAGCCACAGTTCTGCCTGGTCCATTGAACACAGACCTGGTAGGGCTTTGTCTTCTTTCCAGCCCTGGTTTTGCTCCTGCTTACCACTAAAATATCATCAAGAAGCCTGGTGCATTCAGCAGCAGTCACTGCCTTTCATTGCAAAGGGGACAGGTTTTTCCCTGGAAGCAAGTTCAGTGCCCTAGCGAAGGGCAGCGAAGAACTGTCAAGAGGCAACAGCTGCAGGACACTTAGTGCAAAACTGAGTTTAAAAGTACACTTTTTCTTAAACTGAGACTTTTCTGATTTTCTGTCTCCTCTGTGACACCCTTCTTTGGTGTCTGACGATGAAGTCTGTCGTTATGACTGTTGACAATGTGTACAACATTACCTAGAGACTCTCAGTTCCCACCATGCAGCTCTGAGGAAAAAATGAAGCAACCAAGATCTGATAGGTTCAAAAAGCTGACTGGATTCCCCAGTTCATGAACAGAAGACCAAAGCCAAAAACTGCCTCGTACATGAGTCACTTGGCCAAGCCACCTCCTTTCCCTGCAGCAGAGGTGTCTGCTCAGTCACTGTGCTGAAGGTCAAGGTGATGGAAGGGAGGCTTTTGGGCAGAAACATTCTGAAATTCATAGTGCGTCACGATAGGCAAAGCTCAGCAGCCAGGTTCAAAGTCTACTTTAACATAAGAGCAACAAGAACCCCATAAACACCATATCCCCCCCAAAAAGCATTCATGGACATAGAAAATAACAGTCCAAAATCAGTGAAGACTACCCAAAGCTCTACAACCACCCAACATATTCTATTGCATCAGGTGAGGCTGACAGTGCTCGTCTCGCTGGTCGTGACCAGGGACACTCTTTTGGTCAGATCAGGTCATGGACCTGCTGTGTCACAGAACAACATTTTGTTTTTACCAGGAGAATGCTCTGCTCCGGGATGAGGAACAGTCACACCATGCGTGTGGCTGCCCCAAGTGGGTCTCATGGACTCATAACATTTGATCTTAAATAAATGTAAGGGACCAAATATTGACCACTTGCAGCTACCTTTGATTACACTGGAAGATGTCCATGCTCAGCCCAGTCCCTCAACACCAGATCGCTCATGTTTTACACTTCAGAAGAAATTTAAGCAACTATTTTAAGGCTTGCAGCCTTGGTTACTTTACCTCCCACACCCAAGGTGCCAGTCTGCCCCTTTGTCACCAGCAAGCTGAGTCTGTCATCACTGTTCACACCGAGCCATGATTAGACCCGCTGCAGCTGGCTGGACTTTTTCACACTGGGATGCAACTTAACATAAGGAAAAGATAAGAATGAGGGAAACAAACTCAAGAAGCAGCAGTTCTCTGCTTTCATGCCCTCCTTCCCACATTGTACAGAATTCCTTTTGTTACCTTGTTCAAGGATGACCTGTATCTGTATCCATGAGGAACTGGAGGGGTTTGCGAGGACCATCAGTAATTTAGATGGCGCCTGACTGCCTGTAGACCTGACATTCCTACTTTCCCCTTGTGATAGCTGCTCCCATGGCTCTTTTCTGAATATTCCAATGCCTGGGCTGGCCAGTGTTGGAATTTACTTAGCCTTTTCCATTAGGAAAAACAAAACAGCAGGCAATGGGTGTTTAATACGCTCACCAAAGATGTGAGCAAACATTGACATATTACCAGACACACCACCCCCTCAAGGACTTTTCGCCCCTTCTTGAGACACTGGAGAAAACAATATTTTAACCCATCACGTGCTTTAATGTATGCAGAGAGCAAGGCAGACCTGCACTGCTTCTATTTGGCCCTGTGTGGCCACTGGACCTTGCTAAATGTCCTCTGCTCCAGCTAAAATTAACTATGTATGTTTGAACAACATTGCCTACACCACCCCTTGGGCACGCAGAGGGTTAATAAAGATCATTGCATGCAGTAAAAAAAAAAATAAAATTTTGCCACTCAGATGCCACAAGAGATTCAAATTATAAGTTTTTTTCTCATTTCCCACCCTCCAACTCCCCCCAGACTAGAGCACATAACGAATACCCCTGTTCTGATTTGTTTCTCCAGCCTGCCTGTGACAACAGATGAAGGAAGCCCAGTCCTCGTGAGATGAGCTATTTTAAAATTTCATGCCCTAATGTGCCAGAAAGTTTGATACCGAAACAAATAGTAAGAAAATCTGAAACTCCCAGAGGCCACAAGCATGCACGAACTTCCCACATTCTTTGTGGGATGCCTGAATATTATTTTCAACATTGTTCTAGTGCTGCTGTGCCTGCAGAAGTTAATGTTTGGCACCTATAAAGGTGCCAGAGGACTCCTGTTGCTGGGAATGCTGTCCCGTTCCTTCTGAGGGTTGTCCTCTGTCAAAGTTTCACTTTACCTACCACTAAATTATCAGAATAAAATAAGCACCATCCAGTGCCAGCAAAGTACAACAACATCTAACGGGAAGAAAAACCCAACAGGAATCATTATGGTGGAAAGCGAGGGCATCTCTCCCTTTTCACTCCAATTTGCTGTTAGAATCCCGGAGTCTCAGAGAAATGTCACAGAATTCCCCTTCATGCAGGCACGAAAGGAGCAGAGTCTGCCCCTTCCCAGCTGTCCCCTCTCTCTGCCTTGTGAAGGTGACCACAAGGACCTCAAACACACTTAAGTTCACAGCAAACACAGCTTCTTATCAAACAGATACACAGCACTCACCTGCGTGGGCCACCTCTCCTGTCCTGGCTGCTGTCAGAGCTGGGGCTCACCCGTGTCCCCTGTCCCCTCTGCTCAGCTGGAGTCCCTGGGATCCTTCTCAGCTGCTCCCTCTGGCTCCCTTCTGCCTCCCCTTCTCTCACACTTAATCTCTCTCTCGCCCTCTCCCTCTGGTAGGTGAAGCTGTCACAGGGCTGTTAGCCTGTGAGACATCCAGATGATTTTTTTTTTTTAATGGGAACCCTTTGCACCTGCCTCCTATTCGTTAGGATTTCAGTCCATACCAATAGCAGTGCTGGGCAAATTTCAGATTAATGTAATTCTTCAGCATTTCACAAGTCAGTTGCAGTGGGGCTTTTTCTGCAGCTTGATTCCTCTTTACAGTGACTCATTAAAAAAAAACTTTCATCCGATCAAACAGCTCTGGATGTTTCAAAGGAACTGCAGCTTAATTGGCTTGAAATCAATCTCAGAAATAAGGAGATTTACTGATTGATCAGGTTGATTAAATATCAGTTGAAAGGGAGTGGCCAAGCAGATTTAAAGACGAGGCTTCTCCAAATACTCTCCTTTTTAAAATAACTCTTTGAGGAGTTAGAATTACAAAGAGAGGAGGGGCAGAGCCCTCCACAGCACCTGCTCACAGTGCTAATGTGAATTTATTAGCATGTAGTGGCAAAGCATGAGCCTGTACTCCAGTCAGACAGCTGAGAGCAGCTTAGGAAACATTAGGTCAGGCTGGAAATGGAGATCAGATGCACTTCCAGGAGGGGTTCTACTTATCAGTAAAAGCTTCCTCTGCTAGGCAACATTTATCCAGGGTCACCTGGAGCTGATCTAGATAAATCTTGAGAGAAACAAGACAGTGGAAAGATAAAAAAGCCTGAGGCAGGGGATGAAGAGGTTTATAGAGTTTCCTATTTCCTACACCCATGGACCACAAAAGCTCTCTTTGCTCCCAACCCTTCCCAGATCTGCAACTTGCAGACACTTTGGGTATTTCATTGCACAGATTTCTCACCACAGGGACAGCCACATTCAGTAATCTCAAAGGTAGTGCTGCAGTGAAGGCAGACATGAGCACATCAGTGCTTCTAAAAGGTTGATGGATAAAGCTCAGCAGTTTGCCTTCTTTGAGGAAGAAAATGTGCTTGTAGCATAGGCTGTACATGAAGCACTTCAAGGCTTGGAAGGTCAGTTCCTTTACATCACAGTGGCCAGCTGAAGCCTACTGAGAATTTCCTGCCTTGCCCCTCCATAGCCAAGCATCCTTCCTGGGAGTGAGAGAACCTGAACTGTCCCACAGTCTGCTAAGGTTATCCTGTAACAGGTTTATGCCATAAAGTGCAGGTAGCACATCCTTATTTACTCATCCTCACACACATTTACAGTCAGCAAAACAGAGAAAGTTCCCATTCAGTGTTGTAAAGGAGCACAAACATCTTCTGCCTCAAAAAGCAGAGGACTAACAACGCAGGAGATACAAAAATCAGTGTGAAAGTCTTGAAAATATGTCCCAGTGTCCAGACCTCAGAAACCCAAAGGGCAGCACTATGTAATGTGCTTTTCTTAGAAATCCTCTGACACATCCCTTTCCAATAATTTGTAATGATTTGCAAGCATGGGTATTCCCTCCCCTCTGACAGCCCTCATAAAGATTATTTCCTATCAGACATGTGAGAGGACTCTACTGGAAACCCACCAAATACTCCATTTGCGATGACCTGAAGATGTCAGATTCCAATTCTAATTTCACCCCAAATTAGCAAGAGATTATTGGTTGTCTTAAAATTGCGTTTGTCAGGAATGAAAATTCTTTACCAAAATAAGCCATTCAGATATATTTATGACACGGACAGATTTTATTACTCTCCCACAGAGTATCATCCTGTACCATCAGACAGCCCTGGCCTTCTCCCCTTTCATGTTTGCAACCTAATCATTAAATTGTCTGAGGGCACAAAAATCTTCTGACTTCTACATCAAATGAGGATAAAGCAAAGAAACAAACTACTCGTGCATTAATTCTCAGAACCCTAAACATTTGTTGTGACAGACAACAATCCATTTTGTCCTCTTCTCAAGCTTTGTGCTCAATGAGCATGGAGTCTCACAAAAGTGGGCATGGACACTAGAGATAGTTGTGCAAATTCTCACATCTCAGCCAGCTTTCAGCAGGTAGTCTTGGTAAGTGTCCTCCAGTAAGGCACCACAGCACTGCTTCAGCTCCAAAGTGGGAGCTCCATACCAAACCAGGAGGCAGCCTGGGGCCAAAGATCTATTTTCATCGTGTTTGCCATCTCTCAGACATCCAGACAGAATGAGGTATCAGTGCCTTCAGGCACCTGAGCCTCTACAATTCACTAATGCCTTCAAAGGCCATGGTGCTTCAGGAGTCTTGCCTGTGAGGAGGCTGATGTCTCATGGATAGATTCAGTGGCTGAATGATCTACCCAATAGGCAGGACCAAACCCAGCCAATAGCTCAGTGTATGCACCCAGACACAAAGTGGAGAAAAACCCTACCAGGAAGGTGCTGGGGATCCCCTCCAGTACTCCCACCCAGGGAATAAAGCCAAACTCTCCTCTTAGTTGTCCTTAGTTGTCCCTTCTGTCAAAGGGGCTGTGAACACCTGTGAGGTGGAGAAAACAATTTATTGAAGAATCCAAATGCAGTCAGAACCTTCCAGGGGGTTCAGCTACAAGACAAACTGAGGGCCAGTGCCACCAGGGCTTTTTTTTCAACTATTGCACATTCCCTTCCCTCACCCACATCCACCAGACCAATAGCTGCACCTTCAGGATAGCAGTGGGAGGCCATGAGTATGCTCCATGTCACAGGCAACACCCTGAGCAGCAGGGATAACCAAACCAGGCTTCTGATTCACCTCCTTCAAATGCCACCAGTATGTGCCTAAGGAGGTTCAGTGGAGCTCACCTGACCCAGCAGAACCACCAGAGTCTGTCCTTGTAAGCTCTGACTGCTCTCTGGGTAACCTGAGCTCCTGCCTGTGGGCACAGGACAGACCAGATGACACTGGGATGGTGAGTGTCCAGCCTACAAATGCCTTCCTTGGGTCCACGCCCAAAGCAGGTCTCAAATCACCCTGTCACTCTGTCCTGGTTGAGAGCTGCAGGGTTCCTGATGGTCTTGTGAGGGCTTTTACCACTTCATGAAGGCAGCTGAGCTTTTTTTCCCCCAAACACATCACAGCAGCCAGTTCCTCACTCATTCCCCCGTGTGACAGTGACACAGTGTGTGTGACAGACACAGGACATCACTGCTCACTACCAGTCATGAGGACAGGCCAGGAATTTCATCAGGGAATTCCTGTAACAGCTGGGTGTTGGGGAACAGGAGGAGCTGGGCTGTTCCCTGATAAAGAGACAGGTCCAGCAAGGGCAGGGCTGTGACCAGGGGCACACACAGAGCACCTGATGTGGGCAAGATGAGAGCAATGGGGTCCATCAACAGTCCCATCACCATCAAAGTAACAAACCAGGCCCAAGGTTAACCTGGGAAATCCAAGCAACAGTCCAGGAATCAGCTTGAAAACAGCTGTAACTACAGCCAAGTACAGGAAGGGGATGAATGTCCAAGCTTGTGTTTAGAGCTCCTGGGCTGTGGGCAGAGAGTGAGGGAAGAGGTCCCCCAGGAGGCTGCTCAGGACAGTTAAGGCAGCACCCACACAGCCCTGTCCCTGTATTTCAGGAGAGCTTTGTTTCTGTGACAATCCAGCTCACCCAAGCCTTGCACCCAACCAGAGCTCTTAGCATCATGCTTCAAATTCAGGTCCCTCTTCCCTCCCACCCTGCCTCCCCCAAACCCTCCTGCTTTACAGGAGCTTTTGCTCTCCTGCTGATCTCCAAGCCCAGGTGACCTCTCTGTCCCCTCTGCATGTCTGTGCCCTCAGTAGCACCCATCTCCTTCATGTCTGTTCATGGCTGAGGGGCTGGTGGGAGCAGAGCCATGAGAAGAGGCAGGTAGGAAGCAGAAAGGCACTGAGCAGTGGATGGACACAGCACAGAGAGCTTCACCTCCCTCCCATCTCCTTCCCTAGGACATAACCCAAAACCCAGCCCCACTTCATGATTGTACCATTCACTGCTTTGGAACTAAGAGGAAAGTCTATTTTTGGGGGGACATTCTGTTGTTCTGAGATTTCCAAACTGAGATGATGTTCCCTTCCATGCTCTCTTATTATATTGTCTTTTCTTATTAAAAATACTGTCAGATTTTTTCAGAAGGAATTAAATTTGATTTCTGACCCAATTCTTCCCTTGAGCACATAGAATGGACTGATCAATGCTGCCCAGCACAAGTCTCCATCCAGGTTCAGCTCTGGAGATGCAGCTACTGCCTTGTTTTTCACACTGATGCTGACATTCTAAAAAGCATCACAGAGAGTGACCTTTCTGTTTAAGATCAAAACTGTAACTACCTCTTATGAGAAGATCTCAACAGTCTTTAGAGAAGGAGTTTCTTGCCAGGTGGTGTTCAATTCACTGTGCTGTGAAGTTGTACCAGGTGCAAACTCAACCACATGGGGTTTTTTTGCCAGTTATTTCAATGACCCAGGGAAGGGACAAACATAGAACTGGAAATGCTTAGCACAGAGCAGCAAAGAATGATGGTCAGAATGCCAGGTAGCCCTGCAAGTGTTAGGTGATGAAGTCATGGGAATACTTCAAGGCTCCTAAAGATGCAAAACATCATTTTTAAAATAATTCCAGTTTGAACCGTCCTGACCTGACTGATGGGTGCTGAGTAACTGGAGCCTTTCCCTGATGCCACTGGGATCACCTGGATGCACGTGTCTTGGTGCCCACGTGCTGGGAAGACCGCTGGGATATAAGTATCTTGGTTCATATGGGTACAGACATATACCAGTCTGAGTGTGTGCAGATAAAATCACATTCCTCTCTTTTAAGGTCTCACCCTGAGCTCTGTCACCTCATTCCCTACAACACAGCAAACTTTGCAACTGCCTGGGAAAGGCAGAGTTCCTCTGACCAGGAACTGGAGGATGAGACTAATATCCTGCAGCCCAATTTACAACTTGCTCTCTGCCAGTCCCCAGGAGCAACTTTTTATGTCTTGCCTCTGGTGACACCCAGTCGCATGCACGCTGTGTTTACCACCCCGGAGCACGTCCTGTGGTCAGACAGACAGACAGACAGACATGCAGGCTCCTGGCTGACTGAGGGTGGGGGGACATAGTGAGCAGGTCACTTTGCCAGGCAGAGGGATGGATAGATCCATCACTGAAAGGGGCAGGATAATGTCAGGGGTGCTGATACATCACGGCCAGACTGGGAGAAGGGACGAAGGGAGGAGTGGGTGTCAGAGCCAGATCCTGTGTCAGGAGGGGTGATGGATGGGGAGGGTGTCTGGGACAGACACCAGCAGTGCCAGGAGCTGAGCAGGAGGAAACAAGACCCACGCAAAGGCCCTGATTAACCCTGCATTGGGACAGAACTCCTGCCCTGAGGCAATCTGAATGGCAAGCAAATTGCTTGCAGTCTGGGCCTTTACCAAGTCCCACACATCCTTGTCAATCTCTTTAATGGACAGACTGAGTCCCAGACGTTTCAGTCTGTGACCAGGACAGTGAATGGGACATCCTCTCAGCAATTCATGTGCTTTTCAGCCAGGCATATCTCATTTTACACTCACCACTTCATCCTTTCCTCAGTGAGAGGACCTCAGTGAGAGTCTCCACGCTGCTGGGGGAAGGGGTTGTAAGCAAAACAAAGGTATTATTCCTGCCACAGCAACCATACAGGGACAGAGCTTCTGTGCAGCCCGCTGTAGAGGAGAAAAAAGGGAGAAACCTCATGCTTAGCATCTAGGAATGCAGGAGTGGTCTAGTGGGATGCTTCTCCTGGCCATCCTTACCATTCCTTTCATGGCAATATTAAGGAACTTGGGTTCCACCCAAGACTGGCAGCCCCAGCAGAGTGGGAGGCTGCTGATGCAGGAGGTCAATCTAGCAGACCACGGGACTCCCAGTAGCCCAGAGTGATACAGAGAAAAACTCTGAAGAGTGCTAAAAACCAAATGATGTGATGCTGCTCATCTTCAAGAATATGAAGACAAAATTTCTGGATTTATTGTTGATTAAGACTACCTCCCTGTCTTTCAAAGTATAATTTTAGTTCTCCGTCTTATAAATCTAGACTAAAATTTCACCTTTTTCTTCCTGCTGTAGTATTTTCCTATCTACCCACCATCTTCTCAGCTGCCTTCCTTTTCCATGCCCTCTCTTTATTTATTCTATAGTACAATTTGTATCTTTTTCAGATATTATGAACTTACATCTCATTGATAAGAACATAGAGATCTGCAGTTTGTCATCTCTGGAAGGGTTTTGGCCTCCTTCCTGACTCTCTAGGTATGCCTGCAAAAATAGAACCTGCACATTGCTGACTTATGACCATACCCTTGAGAAATAAACTTCCTTAAACAAGAAGCCACAGCCGTCTGAGGCAGAAGCCAAGACACACTGGCCTTGCCACATGCCACAAAGGTCAACAGCCCCAAACTGTCAGGTCTGACAGGAGGACAGAATGACTGAAGGAAAGGGCATATAAATCTACTGACTCTCAGCTTAACTATGTCAGCTGATTTCTGAGCTCAGTCAGAAGGTGAAAGGAGAAAGATGGTCCCAGTTTACCTTTAAGAGTCTCAATGAACTGAAGCCTCTTTCAAACCCAAGCAGTTACCAGGGTTCATCAGCCTGGAGGGATGGGATGAGGAGGGAAGGGTTTCAGTTTGATAGAGGGGGGATTTAGGTGAGACATTAGGAAGAAATTCTTTGTTGTGAGAGTGCTGAGCCCCTGGATGCCCAGGTTGCCCCAGAAGCTGTGGCTGCCCCATCCCTGGCAGTGTTGAAGGTTGGATGGGGCTTGGAGCACCCTGGGCTGGTGGGAGGTGTCCCTGCCCACAGGAGGGAACACTTTTGTGACCACCCCTTGCTGTCCTGCCCATAAACCTTTTGGTTTAGCCCAGGATGCAGTCAGCTTTACAACAAGCACACACAGATGGTTCATATTCAACTTAGCATCCACCACAACATCTGTGTCCTTTCCAGCAGATATACTGGAGTGAGTTCATCATCTTCTGTGACCTCCACCAGAACAGAGGGAACACTGCTCTTTGTCCCCATTAAAGAACAATTTCTTCAAGTTATGAAGATGTATGGAGACTGCCATGGCAGATGGCATCATGGGCTGATGGCAAGGAGTATTACAAAAAGATTGAAGAAGGTTATTGCTCAGGCCAACAAAAAAGAAATGAGGGAAGAACTATTAAATACTTTACACAGGTAAGTAGTAAAAGGGAGGACAAGGTGACAGAAGGACAAATGGAAATAACTGAGGAACATAAAGAGGAACATCAAGAGATTTTTAACCATCAGATCTGGCTAACAGAGCCTCCTAGTTGGAGTATTAAGGTGGAGAATTCAACAGATTTAATATATATTTACTTTATAATGGGAACTGGGTGACAGAGCTTTCTGCCACTCAAATTCAGAGGTCTTTTCCAAGGTCGGGAATGAAATCTGGGAGGAGAAATGTCCAGGAGACACTGAACTCAGAAGTTCTTGGCTGCTGTAAATGCCACTTCAGTGACTCGCTGTCAGTTATTTTGGCAATTTATTGACCCTGCCCTTGGGCATTCTCTTTCAGTAGCCAAACTACAGTGAACTTTTGAGCACTGCATGATAGGGCACCCATGTATCGGGCCAGCAGTCGGGAACCGAAGAAAGATTTAAGGCAGTGCACTCATATGAACTAACAAGGCCACATTACACAAGCTTTAAACATCCCTGCCAGTGAAGTCCTTAGAACAGGAGGTCCCAATTTTTACCTGCTACAAGACCTCCCCATCCTTTAGGTAGAAATCACAGATTTCCTCCAGACAGAAATACCACTTTTGTGTGCCTGTCTTCACCTTTGCCAGTCACAGCGATGATTCTTCCCTCTGATGTGTCCATAGGTATGAACTTGTGGACCTGTCTGTGTGAGAAGTATTTTATTGGGACCTGCTGAGTGCACACAGAATCACAGCAGCTGTTTCAGGGTCCATGGCCCAGCTGAGCTGTAAGGAAGAAGGCAGAAAGCTGTGATCCAAAGAGTTTCCACTCCACCTCCTCTGGCATCTGCTGACAATTGAGCTGAGAGCAGAGCTAATGCTCCAGCACGCTGTGTTTAGTGAGCTGAGTCCCCTGCCCAGACTATAAATCAGCCATGGATGGGTTTAACACCTCTTGGTAGAGTTAAGCATAAAAGCATTCAGTCTCTGTGGCTCTGTAAGCATCTGCTGGTCCAAACAGGTGTCAATGATAAGGGAATAATCCCCTGGTGAGAGGGGTTTTAGGAGCTATGAGGAGAGGTCACAGCTGCAGGGAGGACAGTGTGAATGGGGCTCTATGCACCTACTGACACCCCTGGGCACTTGGCTTCAAGGGCAGGAGCTGCCTCTGCAAATAGATCTCCCCAGGAGTGGCCTGTGCCAAAAACAACTGCTACAACAACAGCACTTGGACCGTGCCTCTTGGTTAAGAACATTTTGCTGGACCATGAGTCCCCAGATCATTTCCTGTAGAGGTGGGAGACACAGAGCTACTCAAATAATCATAGTATGTCAGGTTGGAAGGGAGCTCAAGGATCCTCTGGTCCAACCCTTCTGGTAGGGTTTTTGTCTCCACTGACAAGGCCATAGCATACTTTCCAGACCACCTATTCCAGCAGTGTCAGAGAGTGTAACTCCATATTAAAGCTATTGGCACTGTAGAGGAAGAACTGGGAAGTTATGATCCCATCACAACCTTTCAGAACATTTCATGACAAGAGGCCCCTGTTCCTCTGCCCTACAGCCTGTGTGCTGGATGGCTCCCTTCACCCATCAATTACAACATCCAAGTAGCTCCACCAAGAGAGTGTCACGGCACAGTCCTGGCAAACTGCCCTTCCTCCCACTTCTCCTTCATTAGGCTGCTCCTCTCTTGCTATCCCTTTCATTACCTTGTCAGCAGCAGCTTGGCCTGGACTGAATACCTGAAGTCTGGGGCACAGATGGGATACCAAAAGCAGAAGGTGAGTGGGGTGAGAAGACATGAAAAGTGATCAATATTTGCCTGTGATTTCAGGGTCAGGCTGGCCAGGGGCAGCAGTAAGAATTCAACTGGCTTGGACAAAGTGGAGATGTACAAAATGTAGCCTGAGAGACCCAGCAACCTCATTTCAGCAAACCTACCACAGGGCTAGCAGAAGAAAAACCCCAGGAAAACCACTAGCCCTGAGGAATAAATTTGCTGTGCAGTGGGGGTGAAGAGCACAGCCCCATTCAATCTTCCAATTCAGCTTGGAGCAGTTTCACAAGAAAGTTTTGTTTACATCTCGCCTGACTCCGGTGCTCTTGCTAATTCAGAAGCCAACACTTGGCCTCCAGTCACCTTTCCCTGAATTCTGTGCCTGTGTTGCCCCCTGCCTGCCACCCCCTGAGCCCTCCAGATGCTCGATGGCACCCCTGCAAAACATTGAGCCAGCACATGGACTGAGGGGAGGGCAGCAAAACCACGGGGTGGGGAGGGCAGCCCCTAAAATATACACCTGTCGTCAAAGAGAAGCGAAGGCTTATGGCAGCCTGCTGCAAATATTTTCCCTTCCACCTCGGTGACCTTTTCAATCATACTTCATGAGGGAGATTGCTCCCATTAAGTGCTACTTGATCCTCTGCTAATGCAGCAGTTATGAAAGGACCACAGCACTTGTCAGTAGGATAAACACCTCAGCAGCAGAAGGCAGCAGAGAAGGGGCACACTCCACCTCTCTCCTCAGCTTCTTCAGGGCCCCCTGCCTCTCTCTGACCCTCTCTGGTACCACCTCACATCTGGAGGAGGAAAGCTGAGCTTGGGTGAAGCAGGAACCACTGTCACCCACTGTCCCTGGAGGGTGAGCTGCCAGCACCCAAATAGAGTCTGATTTTCTGCCCAGTTACATGTCCCACTGCAAGAGAGATTCAGGACAAAGGGCTGGGTGTACTCTGTCCCTTCAGCACTCTGGATCACCTCACTTTTAATGAAGACATCTCCTCCTGCAGCCATCCACGATCCAGTCTGAGACAGGGCCCGGCGAGCCCAGAGGAGCTTCCAGCTTTAGGGTGCTCAGAAAAAAAGGAGAAGCATGAACCTGCTTTCCCTGCTGTAGCACTGATCGCAAAACCCCACACGTGTGACCGCAGCTTTTGGCAGCCTGGTTGGGTGGCACACAGGAGGTGACCTGAAGAGGGTCCCCAAAGGGCTGGGACTAAGGGGTGGGTGGGGACTGCAGCCCTGCAGGATCTGCCCTGGGGAAATGAAGAGTTTGGAGGTCAGGGCAGCCTCTCCCCCAGGAACATGCAGGAATATGGCCACCACTCTGGGTACTGGGAGAGGTGAGGTCCTGGAAGACAGGGATCCCTAGTTTGATCTGCTGCCATGTTTCTCTGGCCTCTTCAGAATAAGAAGTAGTGCTGCCATTAATTCCTGCCAGCTGGCTCCTTCCAGCTCCTCAGCAGCAAGGTATTTCACCAGCTCTTTGAGGAGGGTGAATAAATTCATCTCTGCCCCAGAACTGGCCTGTACACAGACAGAATCTAGCTCTTCAGCACTACAGAGAGATCCCAGCTTCCTCCAGCTTGCACTGTGTGCACAGGCAGGACAAATGATACTGTTCTGGGAGATCAGACTGTTGAAATAGAAAAGGGGAGATGTCACTTTAGCCCTCAGGAGAAATGTGTGGCGTGTGCCTATCATCCAGGTGGTGATAACTGGGTATAATTTATTCAGGTAGAAATCCCTCTTCCCACTCTAACAATGTTTTGTTTGCTGAATAACAAGCCCACCAATGTGCTGAAAATCATGATCCCCAACACATATGCAGAGTTCCTAACACTTCATTGACAAGAAGTTTCATCAACTCAGATAAATATCCCTGCCCTCTCGGTGACAGTCCCTCATTCCTCAAATGTCTCACTTCCCCTACCTGCCAACATTTGGAAATCTATAAATAGGGCCAACAGGGAGAGGAACAGGGGATGTACACTGCCACCCACCAGCTCTCTGTTAGGGTAAGGCATAACCTTTGGAGGGAGTTAAGGAAACAACATGGTACAAGGCATCAGAGGACTGACCTGTAAGGCTGGGGCAGTCTGGCAGGTCACGGATTGATCCAGAGCTCACTCCAGAGCAGACTGGCTCTGGAGGTTTCCCCATCTCTCCCCTCACCCCCAAAGCACAGGTCCCTGCTGCTCCAATGCCTGCAGCAAAGCTCCAGCAGAAAGTAAGAGTTCAGCTGGCTTGGACAAACTGGAGATGTTCAAAATGGAGATTGGCTGAGACCCAGCAACCTCTTTTCAGCAAACCTGCATCAGCAGATGGTGCTGAGCTGATGGTGAGGGTCAGGAGATGACTGGGATGGGCATTGCAGAGCTCAGGGGCTGTGGTGGCAGCCCCATCATCACTGCCAGTGAGTTCTGCAGCAGGATAGCTCCACCTGCCTACCACCAGCACCTTCCAGTATCCCCCCATTACCTCCCAGAGTTGCACCAAACACCTCCTGACTCAGCAGCCCCATCCCTGTCTCCGTGCTCCTGGCTCTCCCACTGGCTGCTCCCAGAGGTTTGCAAATCCCAGCAGTGCAGATCACTCATGTTCCCACCCCAAGGGCAAGTACTGCCTTCCACAGAGGTTCTTTACACAAAGGAAACTTCCTAGAGGTTCTTTACCAAGCAGAAAGGAAAGAAAAAAAAAAAAAAAAAGCCCCACCAAGCAGAGCAGCTTTTTTTTGCCCAGGCCTTCTTTTGTCTTCCCTTCCAAGAAGAAGGCTCTTTGTGGACTACATAACCTGCATTCCAGTCGGTGCCTAATTGCTAGTAAAAGCTGTTAATTGCCTCTTCTGTCAGCAACATTATCCCCTCCTGTCCTGCTGAGACTGAGACAAGGGATTGTCCGGTTCAGTGGCTGCAGTGGGACATGGAGAGGGGGGAAGGTGAAATATGAGAAATCATAGCTAGGGTAGCAAGCAAGGCTAAACCAAAAAGATGTAAGGGAAGTAGGATTCCAAGGGGAGAGGAATCCTGGGGGAGGAAAAGCATGGAGCTCTCTTGACAAAGGGCCCAAGAAATTACTTTTTAAAGTCTATTTTTAATGCAACCTATATGAGTGATGACAGCACAGCACTGCATGCCACACTGCTCTCTGATTACCTCTAAGATTAGCAACAAAAAGATTAATTTCTAACAAAAGTGTCACTGCCTTCTGGGGAGCAAGATCTGACCTGAAAAGATCACGTACAGGGAAACCCCACATCACTGGCAATCCCCCATGCACAGGAGTCCCCCAGCTGGAAACACGAGGGTTTGGGTTAACTTCAGCACAGCTGGGGTGAGTGTCTGCAATATGTCACTATAATTGATCATAAATATATGGACTCCACTACTGCTGCTAACAAAAGCTGCAGTGAGTTAGGGTTGAGCTGAGACACCTCATCCAATACTGCTGCTCCAAACCCAGCACCAAGTAACCCTTCCAAACCACAGGGACTTGGGTCTAAACTGCTCCCAAGGCAGTGATGTTTTGCAGAAAAAACTTCCTTGGTCTTACCTGAAGTATTTTCCACCACTCTGAACCTGAAGGAGGGATCCCTGACCATCAGCCCAGCTCAGTAGCTCTTAGCTGATGAAGGAGCATGACCTTAGAAGGGAAAACTGAGCTTCATTAGGCCTGATGACACTAATACACTTAGGTCTAAATGTTCCAGTGTTTGATGCCACCCCATCAAAAACTTCAGAGAAATTTATTTTTGGATGAACCAGGTGTCACAGAAAAGAGTGCCAATTTCATTGCTTCTCTGCCAAGTCAGGAGGAGGCTTAGGGAGAAGCCTTGTGCAGCATAGAAATGGGTGCAAAGCAACCAAGCAGCAGGGTATTGCCACCAGAGCCTGCAGCCACTCAGTCCCACAAACAGGATCTGTCACCCCCAGCCTGATTTTATTCCTTCCTGTCTTCCCCACACAGCTCAGACCTCAGTGGGAGGATAGCAGGAGGCTCTTGCTGATGCTTCACAGACATCTCTACACCCAAACGTGCTGGAAGTGCTGCCACTGGGGACAGTGCTCTACATTGGTGTCTTGAAAAATGAAAAAACAAAGACATGTCCTGCTCTGCAAGGTCTCCACAGGCCCCAACTCCTCTCTTGGCGGTTTACAATTTTGAAAGCATTTTGTGAGCAAATTTCATTTCCTGCTTCACATCCAGACCAGATCTTTTTGATTTAGGTGGAGAATGAAGTGTTTTCTCCCTGAATGATAGGATGTTTTTTCTAATGGTAGGATGTATCTACAGGATATTTACAAGTCTCTCTGTTTGCAAGTTAAAGTAAATTGCCCTTTAAATATCTGACAGCTGATGTGACCCCATCATGTGCTGGAAGGCTTACAGGGTAGTTGCTAACACTCATTTCCAGAAAGAACAAGGACGAGCTGTTCTTGTGTGTCCTTTGCCACTTGTCACATTAACAAAAATGCCACCTGTCCTTCAAGAGCTGACACCAGTAACACCAGTAAGAACTAATTACACTGATAAGGGGAGAGTTCAGGGCACACCGGATGCATTTCCCCTCCTTTGCACAGCAGTGTGTCTTTGTTTCCTATGCTGATCTCCAATTCCCCCTTCCTCCAGGCCAGATGAACTCCATGTGGCCTTTATTCCCAGGACATTGCCCATGGAAGGCCCCTCCGAGGCATCTCTCGTCCCTGCTTGCTGCCAACAAAATGAGAGGCAGGGTCTGGGCATGAACAGCGCTACGAAGCCATTGCTGCTCCTGAGGTCTCCACAGGATGATGAAGCCTCTTGCCAGACCCCTCTCGGGCCTCAGAACCAGGACGGGGCGACCTGCCCTGCCCTGCCCTGCCAGGCGGGAGCTGTGCCAGGCCAGGTCCGCCGAACACGGCCGAACAACACTCAGAGCGCCCTGGGACCCCCGGACCCTACGGGACCCCCCGACCCCCGCCCCGCGGCCCCGTCCCCTCAGCACTGAGGGAAGCGAAGGGTGCGGACCTGCGCCTCAGGAGCGATCCGCCCTGCGATTGGTCGAGAGTACTGCCTGTCAGCGGGCATCGCCCTTCTCAGCCAATGGTCGCGCAGGGATGGGGTCGGGGGCGGGACTTGCAGGGGCTGGGAGTGGCGAGCGTCCCTCACCGGCGCCGTCCGCAGGTAGGGCCGGGGCGCTCTGAGGGGAAACGGCGGCGCCGCTCCCGTTCCCGTTCCCTTCCTTCCTCCGCTCCCGTTCCCTTCCTTCCTCCGCTCCCGTTCCCGTCCTTCCTCCGCTCCCCACCACTTCCCGCCCCTCGGGGCCCGCGGGGGGGGGCTGTGCGGGAGCCCGGTGCTCGGTTGCTCGGTGGGTGGGAGCGGCCTGGGTTACCGGCGGAGCCCCGGAAGGCCGAGAGCCGGCACGGCCTGGGGCTGGGGTGTGAAAACCCCCGCAGGGCCGAGCAGCTGCCAGCATCCAGCGGGAACGGAGCGGGGGCTGCCGGGGAAAAGCCCTGCGCCAGGACCGGGGGTCGGTTCGGTGTCGGGAGTGGTTGGAGCAAAGGTGCCGGGTGGAGGAAAGGGGTGGGCACTGGATCGGAACCGCCGTGTTTTTAGTCTGAGAAAGGCTCCGGGTGATGTTAAAGGCCAAGGGCGGGAGAGAGGACACAGGGCGATGTTGTGCTTGGGTCTCCTTTTGGGGAGGGGGTTTGGTGCCTGGGAGCTGCCACCTCTCCTGAGGCTGTCACCAGGTGTTGGTCACACTCCTCCTCCCCTGTCACTCACAGCCCTGAGGGGTCTGGGGACAGATACAGATGCTTGTAGACACTGTGAGCTTGGCTGATTGTCTGGAAGATAAATATCTGTAAGGCATGTGTGCGAGTGCCCCTTGGAACATCCCCTGCCCACCCTGGGAAGAACCAGACATAAATTGTCCTTCCTGTGGCTACTGGTGTTGTACAGTCCATTGGGGATGGACTTCTGTCAGGTGTCATTGCAAGTTTTGTGTTGTTTGCTTTGTTTTTGTTTTTGTTTTTTTTTTCACTAAGTCATTCTGGCTGCGTTCAGCTGAAAATCTCTCCTAGATGTGAGTTTTGTTTCCTCAGGCTTCCATGATGTTTGCCCCGTGCTCCTGGCCGTGTGCAAGCTCCCTGCTGCTGATCACACTGCTCTGCTGCATCCTTTCTCCTCCAGCACAAGCCAGCAAGGTGAGAGAACAGCTTCAGGCACAAGCACTGAACCACGTGTGTAGTACACCAGAGAAGCAACTGGTTTTCTCTGGAATTTTGCAGAAAGAAGGAATGCTATAGCAGATGTGTGTTTATTATATGTAAAGCTCTGAATGTCTGTGACAGTGGCCTCTGCCTTTCCTCCTTCTGCTGTGTTTTAGTTTGCATTTTTAAATTTATTGACAAGTACCTGGTCTATGGAGCTGAGGTGCTCAAGGCACCGTGAAGTTATTGATGCGAAAGAAGCAGCACAGGAAGAAGAGATGTGATGTGAAGTCCTCTCAGGGAACATTTTGCCTTTTCCCTGGGTGGTGTGGAGATGTTCCCTCACTCCTGCCTCCTCCTCTTGCCTCTGCAGAGCTCAGAGGACATCCGCTGCAAGTGCATCTGTCCCCCATACAGGAACATCAGTGGGCACATTTACAACAAGAATGTGTTGCAGAAGGACTGGTGAGTTGTGGGTTGAAGCCTTCAGGGGTTGGTCCATGAAAACCAAGACTCCAGAGTTTCCAGCTGGTGCTCAGGAAGTTCATTCCTTGCTTGTGCATTTGCAGAAGCAGCTGTTTTGGTAGGTGGTGTTCAAGCCTGGTGGGAGGTGTATTTTGAACAGAGATCCAGGCCTCTGGGAGGTGTGATTTTTGAGGGCATGGCTCTCAGCAGATGCAGGGTGTGCTCTGCAGTCCCTTTCAGCTGGACCAAATCCCTACAAGAAATGCTTGAACTGCTTCTCCCAGGAACCTTGGGCTCTCTGAGCTGTGAGGGGAACTCTTCACACCAGATCAACGTGATCAGTCAGCCTGATGGGAAAGCTGGGAGACAGCAAAATCACCCCAGCATCCTTCCAGAGAGCTTTTGCTTCCCCACATCCTGGGGCTGATCCTGATTTCTCTGTCTTGCAGCAACTGCCTGCACGTTGTGGAGCCCATGCCAGTGCCAGGGAATGATGTGGAAGCTTACTGCCTGCTCTGCGAGTGCAAGTATGAGGAACGCAGCACCACCACCATCAAGGTGACTGCAGGGCTGCTCCCTGGGGCTGGCTGCTCCTTGCCATGCCACCCCAGGCACTGCCAGCCTGGTGGCTTCCCAGAGGAGAGCCCAGAAAGGACAAAACCATCACAGTTCCTGTGTGGTGGGGGTGTTGGGGGCACCATGACTGAGTCAGGAGGGCTCCTGGCAGTGAGGAGGAGGCTGTGGGGGAGCCCAGTGTCCCTGCTGAGGATGTGTGACAAACACATCTGACTGGGGACCCATCTTGTTGGTGTCCTTTCACACAGAGCACATCTCCTGAACTGGCAGAGCAAGGAGGTCAGCATGGTTTAGGCAGTGACTGCACATACATCCCAATGGCCTTTCCCCAAGTGCAAGAGATTTTTTAGGGAGCAAAATCAGAATGAGGGGAGAGATCAAACATGGGAGGCAGCTGGGGAGGGAGCCTCCTGGCCAGTGTGGGGGTGCTCACCTACACCACTGATCCTTTTCCACTCTGCTGCCCATACCTGCAGGTGATCATCATCATTTACCTGTCTGTGGTGGGGGCTCTGCTGCTTTACATGGCATTCCTGGTGCTGGTGGACCCTCTGATCCGCAAGCCAGATGCTTACACCCAGCCCCTGCACAATGAGGAAGAAAATGAGGTGAGGCTGCACTGCTGGTGTGTGCAAGGGGGGTGTGGGTGGCTGCAGACAGGGGAGTAGAGTGACAAGAGAATGGCAGGAAAACAGTCTGACCTCATGCTTGTCCCCTTTGGCCCACTCTGGGACCAGCACTGTTCCCTTTTGGGCACTTAGCCCAGGTAAACATTTAAGACTCAAATCTGTGCAGATCATGGGAATATTTAAGCTCTCTATTATGAGCCCAAGACAAGACCTGTCCCCTCTGCTGAAAAAAGTAGGTCCTGCAAGGGGCTGGATCCTAGAAGCATGCTTCTGCTCCACGGGAATCACTCAGATTTACACCTAGGTGCACACTGCAGATGCCTGATACTGGGTGAGGTTTATCTTCCTCCCGTGTGCTGGATGTAAACTCCTTGGGATAGGCCTTGGTGTTTGTGCACCCTGATGGATGCCCATCCAAGGAGTCTTTGGGCATCACTGCAGTGTAAATGTGGAAGGTTGGAGCAGTCTGAACAGCAGGGCTGAGCAAAAAAGCTGGTGGCCTGAGGGCAGTGGAAGTTGTTGGCTCAGGATCAGTGGGGTGATGCAGCTTCAGCACTGCAGCTCCTTGCAGTCTCCTCACAGTGGATTTCCAGCAGAGGGGTTAGACTGAGTGTAGTTCCTCTCCTGGAGACCTTTTATTTGAGGCCTGTGACTGTACCATGGGTGGTCTCCAAGAGCAAACTTTCCAGTGGGAGTAGGGGACCTGGTGTTGAGGAGCTCTGAAAATCAGGTCCTCCTTCAGGACAAAGAAGATGGAGCCTCCCTGTTTCCAAGGAATCCCATGGACAGGACAAGGGGAATGGGCACAAGTTGCTCCTGGGGAGATTCTGATTGGACACAAGAGGAAAATTTTTCCCCATGAGACAGTCAGAGATTGGAATGGTCTCCCAGGGGAAGGGATGGATTCCCCCACTTTGGAAACTTTTAAGTCTCAGCTGGATGGGTGCTGAGACATCTCAGATCAACACTAATAGGACCAGAGGATCCCTGAGGTCCCTTCCAAGCTGACACTCTGTGATTCTCTGATTCCAGCCAGGCTGCTCTGGTTACACCCACCCTGTGCCCATGAGTCCTCACAGATTTATGAAAGCTTTGGGTACCACCAAGTGCACTTGGCAGCTGCCTCAGAGCAGGATCATCCCCAAACCAAGCCAGTGGGGATGGAAAAGGGCAACGAAAGGAGCATGGAGGTCCCGGCTGCCCCAGGGAGTGGTTAACCTGCTGAGACACCTCACAGAACCCGTAATATCTGAAGGGTTGAGCCAGATGATCCACCCTGACATTCTGTGGTTCTCTGCTCCTCTGTCACTGTTTCTTCCCCTTGCAGGATGCCCCTCCCTTGCCTGCAGCCCCCAGCCCAGCTGGAGCTCGAGCCCACTCGGTGCTGGAGCGGGTGGAGGGGGCACAGCAGCGCTGGAAGCGTCAGGTGCAGGAGCAGAGGAAGACGGTGTTCGACCGCCACAAGATGCTGAGCTAGGTCTGGGCAGCACCAGGAGCCAGGGCAGCTCTGCTGCTGGAGATGGACAGCAAGGCAACCCTCAGGACATCCCTGGTGTTGGACTGACAGCTCGAACCCTCTCTGATCAAGGTCTTCCTAGAGAGAGGCACCCAAATCCTCACCTCTGGTTTTGTCCCCTTGTCCTCTACCTCTCAGCCCAGAGGCTCCTCGACCCTTGCCCGGTGGGATCTGTGCTGGCCACTGTGGCCCTGGGGTGGTCAGCACTGTTGCCAGGGTTACGGGCTGGCTTGAGGAGGGGCTGCAGCCCCCCTGGTGCTGGGCTCAGCTGGACCCCCACAGCAGAGACAAGGGTCTCAGTGCAGAGTGTTGGAAGCTGGCTGGGTCCTCCTGGGATAAAAATAGCGGGATCATTTTTGTGGGGGATAAATTATGTAGCACTCCTTCAGGATGAAGAAGCCTCCTCCTCCTCCCCCAGTCTGCACTGCTGGTAAGCCAGTGTTGTGGTCCCAAGACAAGTGCATTGCCCTGGAAAAGGAGGAGGGGGCTCCCTGCCAGAGCTCAGCTGCTGCTTGCTTCTACCATGGTGTAAACTGAGGGAGTTTCCACCCTATTCAGTGGAATCTGCTCAGGATTACATCAGCAAAACTGAGACTGCAGCTTCTTCCTGTGCAGGTGAGTATCCCAGAACTGATGAGAACACTCACAAGAGACCAACAGGTAAAAGGTTAGTTGACATCTTTTCCTGCTTTAGCAGTGGATAAAAGCAAACTGGGGGGAAAGCTTTCTCTTTGTACCCACCTAGGTAACCTTTGATGCTCCCACCCTGCAGTCAGGGGCATTTGTATTCAAGAACTGGGCCTTTCTGTAAACACTTCTTTGGGTTTGGGGGTCCTGAAAAGGGGACACTTGTGCTCCTCAGAACATTCCAAGAGCTCTGGCTGTGTTTGGGCTGCATGAAGGGAAACTGAAATTATTCTACAATGTGTCTATTGATCCCATTGAGAACACTGATAATGCCAGGAAGATGCTGGAGTTTATCATGTAGCATCTCTGTATTAAATGCAGACAAAGATACCTGTTACGTTCTGGCTTTTTGTCAGGGAAAAGTCCCATCATGTCAGGTCTGGGGCTCCCAGCACTGAGTGGCTGCAATCCAGACAAGTTGCTGCAAGACCTCAAGACTGAGCCAAGCCAAGCAGTGCCCATGGCTGAACCAGCTGAGCCCTCTCTGCAGCTTTTGCTGCCCTCAGTGTCCCCATCTGTCCCTGTCACCTTCTCTCCATGCCCAAGCTGAAGTGGGCCCTGTGGGGGTCCCTGCTCCCAGGGGCTCAGCACTGCCCACACCAGGGGACAGTTCCACCATCAGAGGGCATTGTCTGATTAATTTTTATCCCAGCTGATGGTCAGGTTGGTCTAGTGAGTCCCTGCAACCCCCTGAGAGGAGGTTGGAGCCAGGGGGGGTTGGGCTCTGCTCCCAAGGAAGAAGGGATGGGATGAGAGGAACTTTTGGCCTCAAGTTGGGCCAGGGGAGGTTTTTGGAGCTGGGGAAGAATTTCTCCCTGGCAAGGGTTGTCAGGGCCTGGCCCAGGCTGCCCAGGGCAGGGCTGGAGTCCCCATCATCCCTGGAGGGGTTTCAGACCCTGGAGATGTGGTGCTGAGGGACATGGGCTGGGGGTGGCCTGGGCACTGCTGGGGTCAGGGTTGGACTGGATGATCTTGGAGGTCTTTTCCAACCAAAATGATTCAATGACTATGAAATGAGTTTGAAGGCTCTGAACACAATCGGTGGCTGGAGGAGATGCTGTGGCAGTCATTAGGGACTGGGTAGGTGTGATGGGTCCATCTGGTGGCACATCAGTGAGTGCCAGCAGTTCCCAGCACCCTCTGCCCCTGATCCTGAAGGGCTGAGCAGCACCCCTATCCCTTCCCAAGAACAGCTTGAAAATGTGATAGAAAAGGAAAAAAATCTGCAGTTAGAGCTCAGGAGTCAGTGAGTTAGAAATCTCAGAGGGGGGAGGGATGGTGTGGAGAAGTTGCAGAAAATGCCACTGCCTGATGAATTGTTTAGTTTGACAATTCCCTAATTAGCTCTGTCCTGTGCACCATCCTCCCTGGGAGGAGATGTTTGCTGCTGCCCAGCCTGCAATTCCCAAGCCTCTGCTCCTCTCTGGCTGCTGGCACTGCTCCCTGGAGATCCCCCCCTTCAGGCACAGCCCCAGCCGTGTTCCTGCCATCCCTCTGGAGACAGGCAGCGGCTCCTGTAGGAGTCAATAATTTAATTCCTCATCAAAAAAGGGAGTGAGAAAAATAATGCACCTCTTGGTAGAAAATCCAACTGCTTTGGCCACCCCACCACATCCCTGCTCAGGTGTTTTCCGTGGTCCAGATGTCGATGCTCTGGATGATGAGCCACTCGCTCTGGTCCCGGGTCACCCGGATCCTCACGCACTCCACAGGGCCAAGCACACCTCTGTCCAGACCCCGTTCCTCCAACATTCCCTTCTCAAAGGTTCCCACCGTGGTGTAGCTGGAGCAGTCCTGGCCATCCACCCGCCGGCCCCGGCCCAGCTCCAGCACCCCTGCCTGCAGGAAATCCCCCCGGTGCTCCTCGGAGCCCGTGCGCACCCGGACGCGACTGACACGGGCTGGCTGCTGGAAGACGAGGGAGAAGGTGCTGCCAGCTCTGGGGTCTTTGCCCCAAAAATACCCCCCTGCTGTGCTGTAAGCATCGAGGGGCTCGTGGTTCTCAAAGATGGACATGGTGGTGAACAAGGCTGCCGGAGGGTTGTCCGGAAGGTCCAAGGCATCGGCTTGGAATTCGTCGTCCTCCAAGCGGTTGATGGTGCCCTGGAAGGAGGAGTAGAGGCCCATGTGCTGGAAGAGGGAGGGCTTGAAGCGGATGACGTCCTTCTGGGTGAGGAGGAGGCGGAAGTGGGTCAGCAGCCAGTCACAGGGCATCTCCTGGTAGAAGAGGAGGAGGAAGCGAGCCAGGCGGGGAAGGTCGCTGGAGTGGTAGAGCTTACCAATGTAACCCAGCTTGGAGAACTCAAGAGTGGCCCAGTTGGAACCTTCCCGGGAAGCCAGCGCCTTGCGGATGGCTGTGAAGAAGGACTTGGAGCACCAGACGTCATCCTCGATCATCAGGTAGTAGGAGGAGAGGTTGGCAGCAAAGGAGAGGAGGAAGGCGTAGTCCACGTTCTGCTTGGACCTGAACCTCACCCGCTCCTCTGGGTCGTTGTAGTTTCTCTTCAGGCCCTCCAGGGTGGGGTAGAATTCCCGGGGAGCGTGGATAAGCAGGAGTCGACCCAGGAGGATGTGGCGAGCAAACTTTCGGGCAATGTCCGCGGCCACGCGCACGTTCCATCCCGGGTCTGTGTCAGCCAGGTGCACCACCACCACCATCTCCTCCAGCTCCTCCTCCGAGGACTGCTTGAAGAGGGACTGAAGGGTGGCAGGCAGGTAGTAGCCCCGTGGCCGCCGCACCGATGCCAATCCCACTGCCAGGAATTCTGCAAGGTCAAAGGAAAGGCATTAGCAGGCTGAGGGGTGACCTGGGAGGCACCGTGGGGAGGTCTTTCCCTGGAAGGCACAAGGAGGGGGCTGCAGTTAACTTCACATGGCCAGCCTGCTCAGTTATGTCCCATATCCGAGGCTGGCCGGGCTTTTTTGAAGCTGAAACCCCAGCATCTCCGGGAGTGCCCAAAACTGGGCCAACTGTCCTGAGCTCCTTCCCGTGGTGTTTGCATGTCAACTGCTTTTTGTGCTTCTGGCTGAGGTCTGACCCACATCCCTTGCACTATGCAGCTGTCCTGGTGATCCAGCCCCACCATCTCCACCTTCCTGACTGGGGAGCAGGAAACTCAAACTCAGGGAGGTGGGATCTCAGCCACCCTCCCCACAGAGATCTCTGAAAGCCAGACTGTGTGTGGTCACCCCAGTCCCAGGGTGCAGCAGAAGCATGGAGCACACTTGGACCTTCCTCCATTTGGCCACCAGCTCTACAACCCTACCCAGTCCAGGGTCCCAGAGCCACTCACTTTTGTGGGGTAAGAGGGAGCCAGCGAGGAGGTTGTAAGAGATGTTGTGAAGAGCAGAGAGGTCATCAGTGTCCCTGAGGATGCGCAGGGCTCCTTCTGGCTGCAGCACCTGCAGGAGAGTGTCTGGCGCCAAGTCCCCAGGTTCCACCTGGATGAGAGTCACAACCAGCAGAGTCAGATCCCAAGAGCACCATGGACTCACGTGAGCAAGTGGGGAGGGCCCCAGAAATTAAGGGGAACCCCTGTCCTGCCAGCTCCTGGTTGAAGGGTGCACGGGGCAGAAAGGCAGAGCTGGGGTTTGGGGCGATATGGGACAGGGAAGGGAGAAGAGCTGGGGTGTGTGGGGCAGGTGGGGATGGAAGGTGGTCCAGTGGGATGTCACTGGTGTGGGACTCACCTCCAGGGGATCCTGTTCCTCCTGGATGTCTCCATGGAGGAGGAGGAGGAGGAGGAAGAGGAAGGAGGCTGTGAGCACAGCCGTGAGGAAACGTTTCAGGGAGCATCGCATAGCCCGGGGCCAGCACACTGAGGCTGAGGGAGGAAGGGACACATCAGGACAGGACACAGCCCGGGAAGGAACCCCCAGCCCCCAGACAAGGCTGTGGGACAGCACCTGGATGCACCCTTGGGGCTGAGCCCTCTGCCCAGAGCACCCAGGGGTGCACCCTCAGGGATGACCATAGGTCTGGAGTCCCGACTGCTCTTCCAGTACCCCCAGGATGGAGCTGCTGCCCCTGCCCCTCCTCCCTCCCCCAGGCAGCCACCAGCAGCCACGTCCCTTCCTGGGTAGGACATGAAATCTGTCCTCGAGGGGGGAAGAGTGTCACCTCCAAGGAATTTTTGCTGCCCTTGAGATAGTTTGCCCGGTAGCTGAGGTGTGGCAGGAGGCTCAAGAGCTCCTGTGTTTGTCTGGGTTTTTTCCATTATAAACATGAGTGGGTCTGCCCTGGGAGAGGAGAAACTGGAGCTGGAGCCAGTGCCTGGCCTGGTGGGGCAGGTCCAGTCAGCCCCATCCCTGCTGCTCACAGCTTTGGTTTCTTTGGGTCAAAACACTTTTGAATGCAACCGTGGATGAAAAGCCCTCCCCGGTGAGCTGCCAGCCCTCCCAGGGCTTCCCCCAGGACCTCTCCCAAAATACATCCCTGCATTCCAGCCCACCCACTGTCCCCAGCCAAATGCTGCCCCCCGAGCATGTTCTGGGATTTTTTAAAAGAAGAAACTCCCTGTTTTCCTGCCCTAAAGACCTTTTGGGGGTTGTTTGGGGTGCAGGTCCCCCCAGGAAGCAGCTGTGCTGACCTGGCCCAGGCACAGGAGCAATCAAAGCAGAGCTCACTGCTCACCCCATGGAGGACTGGGCTGAGCCACAGCCTTGGGGAGCCCCATCTTGGCCAAGGAGAGAGGAGCCACCCCCTCTGGGGTGACCACAGCCCAGCTCTGCTCATCACTGGGTCTTCAGACCGTTCAGAGTCCCCGAGTGTGTGGAGCTGCTTAAAAATCTTTGCCCTGGTCACAGCAGGGAGTGGGGAGGACTGGGGTTGCTCACTGCCATGGGCCAGCCCAGAGCCCCCCAGCTTCTCCTTTCCCTGATGCTGACACAGGCAGCTCAGCAGCCTTAGGGACAGAAAGTAACAAGCAGTGCCCCCTCGTCAGCTCCTAAATGGGAATTTGGGTTTTGCCTCCATGGAGGAACAAGGCAGCTGAGCCAGATGGGCACCATCAGGGCCCAGGCTACTGCAGGCACATCACGAGCATCCCCATCCCCACGGCTCAGCACCCCGCTGGGGATGTCCCCAAAAGCCACCCCCAGAGGCGCAGCTGCCTGCAGAGCCCCGTTCCCCCAGAGCCAGAGGAACTTCTCCACTTGGTTAGGAAAATCCCAGGCAAAGGGCTGCGTGAGCAGCAGCTGTGACTCAGTGCAACAGCAGAGGGAAAGGAGAAGGAGTAAATAGAGACAAAATCCCAGCAGGGCTCTGAGGATGGGCCGGATGCTCCCCACAGCTGCTTCCTCTTGGGAGAAAGGGCTGTGCACAGGCAGGGGGGGGAACAACCAGGGCTCAGCGTCCCCTCCACCAGCCACACCTTTCCATGCTGGGGGAAACCGAGGCACGGAACAAGGCCGTGCATCACCCAGTGGGGTTTCCTGTGCCACAGGTGCCCCTCACCCCCTCCCAGTGAGGGTCACCAGGATGGAGAGGGGCAGGGGGGGAGCCCAGCACCAGAAATCACTGCTGACTCGAGAGGAGGAGGTGGCAAATTGTGGCAGCACGATGTCCCCGATGGGCAAACAGTGGCTGTATGGGGCACGGTGCTCCTGGGTCCTCTGGAAGCCACCCGGGGGCTGTCCCCAGGCTCCACGGGAGCCTCTGCTCCAAGGGTCACCAGGCAGGGAGGAAGAGGGGAAAGCTGCGTTGCAGCCAGGCAGGACTCTGGGAAGCCAAAGCTTTGGGTCAGCCCTGGTGCCCTACAGCCCTGCAGCCCAGGGTGGTCCCCGCAGGCAGCTCGGGATGGAGACGCTTGGACCTCATCTCGTCCCCACAGCTGACAGCGTGGGGACCCCCAGCCCACTCCCCCAGCTCCCCAGGAGACCCCAGGCCACCCCTTCCCCGTGCAGCCCCCTGACCCCAAAGCTTTGGATGGTGCCCAGCCCAGCTCCAGAGGCACCCCGGACACTTACGGGGTGCGCAGCAGCCTCGGCTCCCTGGCGGGGTGCTGGCTCCTGGCAGCCTCCCCAGGGCTGGATGGGCTCCGGTTTCTCGCTCGGCAAAGCCCCACCCCGAGGCCTCGCCTGCCTCCCGCAGAGGAGGAGCGTCCGGGGGCGGCCTCTGCCCCACGCCGCCAACCGGGGGGACTGGGGGGGGACCCCGGCTGGGAAGGGGCGAAGGGTCCCCAACCCCACTGCTGGATCGGGGCAGCCTCAGCCTCCCCCCCCCCCCGGACTGGGCACCCCACGCTGGCACCATCTGTCACCCACCCACCCACCCAGCACCTCGGTTGACCCCCCCAGGTCAGACCCCAAACCCCAAACCCTGGCACTTCGGTGGCACCAGGATGCAAACGTGCCATGGGCTGAGCCGGGGACACGGAGCCATCACATCTTTTTGCCCCTGTTTATTTTCCAGCCCTTGTGCAGAGAAGGCAGAAACCTCCAGGGTGTGGGACCCCCCCGGCACCCCGGGCCAGGGCAGAGCCAGGATCCCACCTGGGAGGAACCCGTGGGGACCCCACGGTTCAGCCCAACCCCCCAGCTCCTGGCTGGAGCCTTGGGTGTTGCAGCCCTGGCTGGGGATGAAGATTTTTCCCTCCCCCTGAGATGAAGGGAGCTGTACTTCCCACGGCCCATTTTGTCCCAGCTCCTCTGACCTCCAAGCTTCTTTTCTCCCCCATCACATCTCTCCTCCGGACCACCAACAGGCAGACAGCCCTGGAGCACCCACAAGTCACCCAACAGCATCACTTGCACCCAAGCAGGCACTCCTGATCTCCCTCTGACATGGCATCTCCCCCAAAGACGCTTTCCCTTCCTCTCCATCCCACCCTCCTCATTTCTCTGCACATGGGGCCCGGTGCCTTCCTCTCCTCCCTGGCCTGTACCCCTCCTACCTTCAGGAAGGTCCCAAAGTCTCGTCCCAGGCTTCATCTTCCACAAATCCTGGGTGACCCCTTCCAGCCCCCACTGCTGACTGTGGGTTCAGGTGGAAGTGCTGACCTTGATCACAGCTGCGAGTGGCCATGGAGAGATCAGGTGGAGCAGGGAACAGGCAGACACTGGCAGGCACCCAGATCCATGCTGTTCTTCAGCTTCCACTTCTCCCACGCTGTTTGATTTTGAAATCCTCATATTCCCATCACAGGATGGCAGGGGCTCTGTCCCTGTGAGGTCCCAGGGAGCTCAGTGGGGACATCCTGGTGGCATCAGGGCAGTCGGTGGCTGCACCCAGGCAGGGGCTGGAAGCTGCCAGGAGGGTGAGGTACAACCCAGCAGAGATTTGGAACAGAGGGACCTGGGGCTCGGGGGCTCCCGGGGGGCTCATCTCAGGAGGAATGGCAGCAGCTGCAGGATGGGGAGGGCTTCTCTCCCCACAGCTGCCTCATGATCCCCATCCCTGCACAGGAAGGAACCAGGGCTTGGTCCTTCCTGCCCCGGTGGAAAGGAAGAGGAGGGTGGGGGACTGGGTGTTCAGTGAGGCCCCAATGCTCCTGGGTGCAAGAGGAACTGGAGGTGTCCTTGGGGAACACCCAGCACTGCCGGGGGGTGCAGCAGAGCCACCAAAACCCCCTCAGAGCCCCCATGTGCCCTCTGGGGGTGCAGAGCTAAGGCAGGATCTGACCCTCTCCCAGCACATCCAGGAGCCTGCCTGGAACAGGAAAAGAATCCAGGACACAACCCACTCCCTGTGCCCACCCAAACGTGGCCCTGGGTCCTCTCACCCTCCAGGCAAATCCCACGAGCCCAGTGTGAGCCATCCCCTCCCATCCTGGGGCTGTCTACTCCCAGGTGCTGGAAAAGGGCCTTTGCTTACTTCTAGCTGAAATATTTAATTCTGGTTTTGCTTGTTCTTGGAATAAGCTGGAGAGGAGGAGAGAGAAGTCCTGGGTGCCAAGGCTGTTTTGAGAGGGGCACAGCCCCAGCATGGAGTCCTGGGAGGTCCAGTCCCCCCAGTTGGGGCTGGAGCTGAGCACTGGGGTGGGACAGGCACAGGGAACCCACAGTGGTCCCGGCCATCCTGACCCAGCTGCCACTGTCACCTGATCCTGGGCCAGGAGAGGAGGTGGCCAAGCCCCCCTGCAGAGAGCTGGGAGGATCTCCTTACCTCCCTTCCATTATTCAGGAGCTGGGAGGCAAACCAGGGCCCCAGGGACAGCATCAGGGCTCCAGCTGTCACCCTGCCAGCTCAGGGCTCCATTGCCACACCCCTGGGGACCCTTCTTAGTCACATCCTACAAGAAAGGGTGACTGCCTTACACCAGACAGCAGTCTCTCCGTCCCAGAGCCCTGGAAGGGACAATGGAGACAGTTGTGTTGTGGCATCACCACATCCCACCCCTGGAGAACACGGGATTTTTTTTTTTTCAGCAAGCAGCCTTACAGAGACACTGCACTTGGGGGGTCAGGGGGCTGAAACCCCCCTGCTTGGGGCTGAGGTCTGGCTGCTTCCACACTGCTTCACTGCTCTTAGAGCAGACACCAAGTCAAGTCCTTCATCACCTTCAGTTAGTTTAGTTTATCCCGTTCGTGTCCTCTCCCTCCCTCTCTTTATCTTCTCTGGAAAGCACCTCCTGGTTTTAAAGGTTCAGATCTTCTTTTCAAAGGGGAAACATCAATGTGAGAACTCGGAGAATCCTTAGGTCCAAGACAGACTTTTGCCTCTTTGAAACAATTCCTTTGTTTGATCATTTATGCTTTTTTCTCTCCTTAAACTCAGGTCTGTTGGACTGTGAATCAGTGCTACTGTTGATCACTGTTGCTTCTCAGATAGTGATACCATTGTGTTTGAACACAACCATGCTGCAGTGAAACAAACATGGATTTTGGTTTGTAAATAGTTTCTGGTCATATCAAAGCTGGAAAGCAAAACCTCTTGCTTCTTCCTGAACAACAGAAGACAGGACCACATTCGTTAGCACCAAAAGGATTTTAAATGAACAGTTCCAGGGAGCTCCTTTCAAATCATAAAACGTGAATTTTACATAAAAGTGTGTTTACAAATAGTTTCTGCTTTACACTCAGCTCTGCCCATCACTGACCAGAAGTTATATACATACAACTACCTCAGCAGCTTCAACCACTCGCAAGGAGATCGCAGAATTTATTTAAGAAATAAAAATCAAGATTTCCCGGTTCCTAGAAATTCTCTTCAGCCTGCCAGATTCCGTCCCCCCCGCCGGCTGCTGCAGACTCCTCAGGAGAGCACTAAGCTTTTGGAGAGAAGGGGTACTGTGGGTGCCACCAATCCAGGAGCCTCACGCTGTGCACAGGGTCCAGCACCACCTGCACCCCCTGCTCCAGCCGAGGTTTTTTCCCGTTGCAGACGGGGGCGTCCTGGAAGACCAAGCGCACGCGGTGGTGCCTCATGTCTGTGCTGACATTGATGGTGAACTGCAGGGAGAGAGGAGACAGAGTGGTGCTTCAGAAACCCAGCGTGGTGTCTGATCACAGCTCTTCCAAGAAATCTCAAAGGAAGGTGGTGTCAAGGCTTCTAAACTCTGCTGGCTGTTTCAGGGCTTGGCAGTTACGCCCTGAACCCTCAGCACTGGATTCCAAGTGGTTCCCCTGGGCTGGCAGCTGCAAATACCAACACCAGACCTGAACCTGACAGCAAGTGGTTGTCAGAGGAAGCTGGAACTCACTGCCACTCCAAAAGCCCTGATTTGCCCTGATTTCACCACTGCTCCTGCCTAAGCACAGCTACTCTGCTGCTCTCTGGAGCTGAGTTTGGGGAAGTTGGTTCAAAAGCTGCTCTTTATCCCAGCAACTGGGGAACACACACACATAGAAAGAATTTCCTCATCTAAGTTTTTGTTCTCACATTTCACTGGCATAAGGTAAGGAGGTATTTTCTTGAGGAGGGAAGACCACCCTCTTCTGCATCCTCACCTCTTCTGCTCTGTACTGACAACTCATCTGCTCCAGATGTTCCACAACCACAGCTCCCTGCATGTTCTCTACACCATCTGCATTTGCTGCAGCAAACAGGGAAGAGCTGATGGAAATGCAGCAGCTAAACTGAGGAGATCCTCAGCATTTCCTCTCATGGTTAAACTTAGCATTCCCAGAAGTGGTTTGCTGATGCAGCAGTGTGATTTACACACCACAGAAGTGTCCTCCTCATCTCCTTAGAGGAACTGCTCTTGAAATGTTGGCCTGGCAGGTTTCTCCATCACTTACCAAGGTAAATGTCATACCCATGACAATTGGTACGAATATGAAGTTGAAGGTGGTGATCTGCAGTAGGCAGCAATCCTGATCCGGATTGGTATGGACTTCTTCATACTGAATGGGTGGCTGAAGACCTTTGCAACACTTGCTTTTGAATCTGTGAGGCTTGAAAGAAAGACAGAGAGAGCTGAGCAGCTTCTCAGCAGTGCTGACTGGCAGGTTCTCAGGGCAGAGCATTACACTGACAAAAAGCCATGGCTCAGGACAAGCCATCTGCAGGCCCACCTCTTCAGAGGGGAAAGCTGCAGAATTCCTAAGGTTGCCTGATCCTATTTGCTTCTTCTGAGACCCACTACAGGGGTTTTTCACTGGCAGTGTTGGCTTTCTTCACTTCTCTGGGAAATCTTTGCAATGGTAAAACAAGAGGTTTCAGATTTTGGTCTACATTTTAACCACTAAAGAAGCCAAATAACCTAATAAGACTAATAAACTTTTTTTAGTAGGAATCAGTAGCAATGATCCAAAGATTAGATTATTTGGGGTAACAAATGACGCATATCTTACAGTGGGGGAAGGATACCCAACCAGGAACTAAGATATCCAGGATTTTTAAATATCTTGGTAACAGGGGCCAAAAACTTGGGCTTTAGTTCATCCTGGGAGTCAGATTCATTTTTTGACTGCATAAAACATTTCCACCTTCCACCCTGAAAAAAACATTACTGCTTCAAAAAACAGTCACAGCCATTCTGACTCTTTTTTCATACCTGCTTTTTGAACTTGAAGTTGAATTCCCACATTGCTTCTTGTCTGTTCCCTTCAATCTTTTTGCACCAGAAAAGCAGACACTGAGGTTGGGAAAAAAAAAAAAAAAAAAAAAAGAAACACAAAATTATGAAACCCTTAGGGGCATCCTTTTAAATACATTTTACCAGAGCACAAAGACTTCCAATTACAAACACAATTACACAGGAGCAGTTAGGAGCCATTTATTCAAATTAATTATGTTCAAAGAACATAATTTCAGTTCAGGTCTCCCAGTTTCAAGTTGGCCAACTCATCCTGCCACTGGATGATCCAACATGTTGTGCTGAACAGAAAAATCCCATGGCACCACTTGTCCCTGCTGTAAGGTGAGTGGTTCCAGTTCACCCCTTTCCCTCCCCACCAAGAACTCCCAATCAAGTGAACTCCAAACAGGACTAAAGTGAGAAAAAAATGAAAACCAAAGAAGAATCAAGGAGAGAACCCAGAGGGAAACTCAAAAGTCAATGTATGAGCTATAAGGTGCTAGATGAGAAAGTTCCTGAGCCACTGTGGTGTCAAAAGGTCTCGATTTAAGGAGAAGGAGAAAGGTTGTTGGGAACACAGCCTTCCAGGATCTGCAGGGGTCTACAAGAAAGCTGGGGAGGGACTTCTTAAGATGTCAGGGAGTGACAGAATATGGGGGAATGGGTTCAAACTAGAGGAGGAGAGATTTAGATGAGATGTTAGGAAGAAGTTCTTCACCACACGGGTGGTGAGACACCGGGAGGTTGCCCAGACTCTGGCACAGGTTGCCCAGAGAGGTGGTGGAAACCCCATCCCTGGAAGGTTTTAAGGCCAGGCTGGACAGGGTTCAGAGCAACCTGATCTGGTGGGAGGTGTCCCTGCCCACGGCAGGGGGGGCTGGACCTGGATGAGCTTAAAGGTCCTTTCCAACCCTGAAAATTCACTCATTTTGTAACTGACATCACTGTGCACTGACCAATGTACTGAGAGCACAAGCACCACAGCCAGGGGAGCACAGGCTGATCAACACCCTGTCTCTTTTTAAAAGAAAAGGAGAAAAGAGCCTCAGACCACAGCAGAGGTAACCAGCACTGCCCTCCCATGCACACAAACACAAGGAGTCATCTAATGCAATCCAGCTCTGTGTGGGACACGGGATTCATCCCAGCATGCAGCACCTGTTCCAGAGCAGGAGTCTCAGCAGAACTCCTGTATTAAACTAGAGTAGGAGGGAAATATCCTGAAGCAGACTGCCTTTAAAGGCCAAGAAAAGAACCCAGCAAGTCAGCCCAGCCATCACTGGACCTGTTTCCATAACACAGCTGCCAGCCCACCACAGCTGGTCTTATCTTTTAGAAGTGCCAGCACGAAAAAGAAGACTCATACAGGTAAAGAAACTCCTCATGATCTATACACAGTCTCTCCTACATCAAGAGAAGCTCAGACTGGGCTGCAGGGTGAAGCACACATTTAATTTCATTCCAAGGTAGCGTGGCCCCACAAGAAACAAAGCCAGAGGCAGCTCCTACCCTGGGGACCCTGTAATTAGAGACTAAAGGCGACACAAAAGCCTTCACTTCAACTCTAAGTGATGTCCACAAACAAGAGTCCTTAAAGGACCTTTATCTCAATAATTTTCATGAGGTGAACAGCAAAGCCCCAAGGAGTCCAGCTCAGAAACATGCACCAAGTAACCTCCACCTGGGAGGAGGTGCTCCTCAGATTTGTTTCCTGATCAAAACCTTCTCCAGATCTTTTTTAACTCAGGCGAGCAGCTGAGTTTATCTCCACCAGCAGTGGCATTTGCAGTTCAGCTGCAGAGACAGCCTGGTCTACAGCTGCCTGTTTGGTCATGGCAAGTAGTGAAGCACAAAATGGTCAGTACCTCCTAAGGGGCAGAGGGTGTCGTCCACGGGTCAGCCGTCCTGCCCTTCAGCCGCGCCGTGCGGCCTGCCGCTCCACCAAAAATTATGGGGGTGTCTTTAAAGGGCAAACACTTCTGCTGACACCATAACGGCTCCAGTGTCCCACACAAGCTAGGCTAGGGAAAGAAAAAAGGAAATTAAAGAGGAAAAGCTAGATTTGATACCACCTGGGTCTGGGCTCTCTGGCCACATGCAATTTTTTGAGGCGTTTTGCCGTGAGTTTCAGCGATCCCTGAAGGTAAAACCAAAGCCCCTGAAAGCAAAAATGTGGGGGGGCAACGTCAGAGCCTCCCCCCTACCCCTGTGCAGAGACACAGGCAGAGCTCAGGGTCTTGCAATGCAGTAGTAAAGCAGGACCAGACTCAGGAGAAGCTCTGTTATGCTCCAAGGGGTTAGGTCAAACCTCTGCCACTCTAACAAAGCCTCATCACCATTTAATTTCCTTTTTTTTTTTAAAAAAAAAAATCTGCCTCAAACTGTTAGTACAGGAGGAGCACTAGCAGTGGGCACCAAAGCCGTTATGATGTCAATGTGAATGCTTCCAAAATGCTGACCCTGCCAGCAACACCTCAGGGTTTCCAGCTCTGACAGTCAGGCTACCAGACCTGAGCAGCTGTAGGATGTTAAGACTCAGAAGAACTAAGATTAAGTTGGAATTTCCTAAAAATGTTTTGCTCTTTTTTTTTTTAAAGGAAGATGACACCCAAAGGGGGGATTCAGGATGAGGATGGAGAGCTCTGGGTGCAGAGCTGAGACTCTACACAGAACTGTGTGCTCTTCTCCTGCTCTGCAGCACCACCTGCTTGTGTTACTGCTGGATGCTCCCTAAGTGCATGACTCTTTTTTTTCCAGTATCCACCCAGGGAGAGGAAGGAAGAAAGCAGAATGTGACATACAGGTAGATAGGGTTGCTCTTATTTTGCATGGAAAAGAAAGCACAACTGTTGAACCAAAGCCACCTCATGGCTCCAAAAACCTCATTCAACAGGTTTCTGACTTTGGAGGCTGGAGAATTCACATTGCTGCTGAAGCTGCTCACAGAGTTATCAGCCAGTTGCAAGTTCAAACCAAACAAGAGACATGGAGACACTTCAGAGTTAATGGTCCACAGCAATTAAAGAGGAATGGATATGCAAGTGCTCCGAGCTGGGATAGCACAGGGCATTGCCTGCCCACACCAGAGACCTTTACAGCCCAAGGCAGCTGCAGCCCCAGTCCCAAAGCAGACATTTTGCTCTGCACAGTGGCCATGCTCACAACCTCACTGCCCTCCCTCGCCCAAAGGTGATGTATGACCCACAGGAAGACAGGATGAAAGGAGTCCCTTTCAGGGGCCACCAGTGTCACTTTTGATCTCTTCTTCTTTTCTAGAGAAAAGATGTATCCTGGCTGACAGTCTCAGAATAAAGCACAAAATTCAAAAGTTGATCCTACTGCAACATCTGTTTAGCAAGGAATTTGTAACAGAGGGGAGAGTGGCAAATATCCCTGGCAGCTCTGGTATTCTGTGAAGGAAGTGCCTTTCTACTGTCTAGAAAGCTGCTGTGGTAGGTCTTTGGCAGAAGTTACCCAGAAGAATAACTAGAATCCTCTGCAGTAGCAATGATACAGATACAAGTAACCAGCATACTTGTACAAAACCCCTCACTATTCAGTTACTGATCACTCTACACCCAAACTTCACTGAACATCATTCTAAAAGGAGAACAAACAAACAAAAGAAAAACCTACAGAAAAAACACATCTCAGACATAGCCAACCTCCCTAGTGGTTCCACTTACTCTGGAATTTTTTAAAGTGCTAGGAGTACTGTCTGGAATAGCTGGGTTCCTGGAGACTCGGGATGCAAAGGGCTCATACATGTGGTAGAGGGAGCGGATGACGCAGGCCCGCAGGCAGTGCAGCTTCTCCATGGACTCAGGGCGCAGGCGCAGGGGCAGATATGCATCCAGACTGTAGTGCCTGCAAGGCAACAACAAAGCCAGCCCAGGCTGGAGGCTCAGAATGCCAGAGATGTGGAGAAGAGGACCTAGGAAGAGCTCAGAGTTGAGAGAAAACCAAACATCTGATTGAATCGGAGAATCACAGGGTGTCAGCTTGGAAGGGACCTCAGGGATCATCCTCTGGTCCAACCCTTCTGGTATTATTATGTGAGATGTCTCAGCTGAGACTTTCCAAAGTCCACCACTTCCCCTGGGACACCATTCCAATGTCTGAATGGCCTCACGGGGTAAAATTGTCCTTTTGTGTTCAAATGGAATCTCCCCAGGAGCAACTTGTGCCCATTCCCCTTGGGACTCTTTGTCAATCGAGAGTCTCCATCTTCTTTGCAGCCCCCTTTAAGGACTGGAACATCACTACAAGGTCTCCCCTGAGCCTTCTCTTCTCAAGGCTGAACAGACCCAGGTTTCTCAGCCTCTCCTCATGTGGCAGGTGCTCCACTCCTCTGACCATCAGAGGATCTCTTGCCAACTCTGCATGCTTCAAGTACTGCTCTATATGGGATCACAGGACAGTCTCAAAGACTCTACCCGCATATACACACACGAGTATCATGCTACAATTTCCCCAAAATTCCTTGTAGAGTTTGCCTACAGAGACCAGATGGTGTTTTAGCTGCAGGATGTGCAAAGGTCTGCAGATTCCTGCAGATTCCCAGCAGCTCGCTGTAGCTGAGTCTGACTGCACAGTTGCAGAGTGCCTGAGCAGCTGGAAATGCCAGCACTCTGGGGTCATTCTGTGATCAGGAGCCTTCACCTGGGAACTAACAAACAGGGCTGAGGATGACCATGCCTCCTGTTTGCTCTGTACTGCTGCCTGCACCTCCTGGGCAACAGATATGGAAATGGAAAGCCCATGTTCTGTCCTAAAGGCAAGTCCAAGTGCCGTGTGGTAGGACAGAAGGATTTGTTTCAAGTTTTTGAGACCATCTCTTTGTTCTTCTTCTCTTTATTTATAACTTAATTTTATTAAGTTATTAATTTCTTCTCTGACTTTATTAATAAACTTAATTCACCCCTGAGACAGCTCCAAAATGCCTTTATCTCTCTCTGGCCACCCTAATTACAGGAAGGTGGCCATGATCAAAGCTTGAGGCAAGTTTTCCATCAGTCCCTTCTGCTGGTGACCTCCCTGTAAGCACTTGGAGAGCTCTGCACACAAAGCACTGTGACAAACAGAGTGTGTGGGCCATGGCAAGCAGAAACCACCCAATGAATGCTGTGAGATTTTATACAGAACACACAGAAATATGCCACACAGACCCAGATTTCCAGATCCAAAGGACATGCAGTACATCACAACCCCTTGCCAAACGACAACATACAAACATTGTAGGACCCAGAGGGAATTACTCCCTTATTTTCAGAGCTGGTCACTGCTGAAGCCTCCTACAAACTGTTGAATAATTCTCACCTTCTGTAGAGCCTGGTCCAGAAGGCAGCAGTGCAAGTAACAGTCCAGGCTTTCTTGCAAATCAAAGAAAACCGGACAATGTCCTCGGGGCGGATGTAGGAAGCCAGCAGCAGCCAGATATCAATGGGGTATTCTTCTCCACCACCCCCCTCAAGGTTTTCTAAAGGCAATGGAAGGATGTTAGTGTAGCAAATAACCTCTTTATCAGCTCATATCTGCTTCCCTACTGGGCACAGGATAAGCAGCTGAAATCCGTCAGCCAAAGAAGCCCAAGTTGGTACAACTCTGTTATCCTGGTTTCCAGCAGCAGGCACTTGCCCATCCAGGCAGCCAGCACACCCTCCCTCTGCCACCCTCACTCCCCCTGCACAAGTATGCAGAGTGGCAGCTCCAAAGAATGATTCAGGATGAAAAGGGATCTCTGGAATCTCTACTCCGAAGAGCCCAGTTCAAAAGAGGCTGAATTAGATCATTTTTGTCAGGATTTTGTCCAATCGAGAGCTGACTGTATCCGAGGATGGAAACCCCCCAGCCTTTCCAGATCCCATTTCAATGCTTGACCCCTTAACAGCTAAAATATAACATGTAAGTGGAGAAATAAAAATTAGATGGCAAATACTTGACACACAGGAGGGCCAAACTCATGTGTTTTTATCAAAAAATGCTTTTCCCTACATGTCCCTGCACACTAAGATATTGCCAACCTTGCCAACTCTTTGAAAGGTCACAGTATTTTTGCAGGAGCTCTCCTAGGGAGGGCAATCAATCCTCTTCTGGAGCTGGATAATCAGCTGCTTTTCTTAAATGTGTAATTTCATTAAAGCTTCTTGGATGAGAAACTTGAAATGAAATTCAGATGAACAGAATAGCCTGTCCTTCCTCTCAGAGGTGTCAGAACTGCTGAAGGTTCAGAAACTCCTTTCATTCCTCCAGTGTTTTTTTAGTTAACATCACTCATTTTTCCAGTTATTGCTCCCACTTTAGCAGAAAAAACTCTCCTTTTAAGGAACATAAGCAGGTGAACAATACCAAGCATTAGGAATATTAAGAAAAAAAAAAAAAGGAAATGTACAACTTGTACACAGTTTTAACAGAAAAAAACTGCTAGATTTGTGAATACGTGGCATGAAGGAGGTCTTTAAGAACTTGAGGGTGCCAGATGTAATCCTCAGAGAGCAGGTTGATAACAAAGGGCTGTATTTTATCCTCCTGTGATGATTGCAAAGTCCAGTGCCAAGGAAAGCCCTGGATGTCATCACCTCCCTACACCACTACAGCCTGATGGCAGGCACACCCACAATGGGCTGTGACAGCCACTCTGCCCTTTCAGTGACTCCAGAAGCCATCAGAACATAAAACTGCTGAGCTGCAGAGTGCAGCCAGAACCATCACTGGTCTACTACCATTTTTTCTTTCCTAAACACTTAACAGAAGTCAGACAAGGTTGTGCTAGAACAAAATCACAGAATTGTCACAGTTGGAAAAGATCTCCATGATCACTGCATCCAAACATCAACATCTCCCCCAATAAAATCCATGTATCAATGTCTGGATCAGCCACAGCTACATGGTTTTTAAACATCTCCAGGGATGGTGACTCCAGCACCTCCTGCACAGCCCATTCCAGCCCCTGACTCCTCTCTCACTAAAGAAATTCTTCCTCAGACTTGGTCTAAACCTCCCCTGGGCCAACTTCAGGCCATCTCCTCTGGTCCCATCATTGTTCACTTGAGAGAAGAGGCAGCACCCACCTCCCTGCAACATCCTTCCAGGGAGTTGTAGAGAGCAATAAGGTCTCCCCTCTGCCTCCTCTTCTCCAAACTAAACATTCCCAATTCTCTCAGCCTCTCCTCACAGGACTGGTTCTCCAGACCCTTCCCCAGCTTGGTTGCCCTTCTCTGAACTTGCTCTGAACTTGCTCCAGAATGTCTTTCTGGTAGTGAGGGGCCCAGTACACCAGGTGTGGTGTCACCAGTGCTGTGGCAGAAAGAGTTTTGTTTCCAGATTTGTGGCTCCCATCACTTTAGCCACTTGGATATTCTTCATTTCCCCTGAATTCCCAAGAACACCTTAATAAATAAACTCCTACCCCAGAGGAGCACTGGGCATCTACAGTCTGTAGTAGAGGTTCATGTGTTAAAGAAATCAGAATGAATGATTTTTTTCTTAAGTTCAAGAAACCAAGTTAAAATTTGCTTCTCAACCTGCAAACAACCTGTTAGAACCTCCTGCAGGATTCCACACTGCAGCAGTTCACTCCTCACACCATGCTGCAAATTGCTTTCTATAGAGCTGCACAAGGTGTAAATGCTGAGGGATACATCTCCCTGGTTACTATGATGCCAACTAGAGCCAAATTCACTTGCTTGCTGGAAGAAGAGCCCTCAGCTCATTTGTAACAAACCCCATCCTGAAGACAGAATGGATTTTGCCCAGAAAGCCAGCATGGACAGCAGCATTGCTTTTCCCCAAAGCAAACCCTGCCTCCAACATGTGCTGAGTGCAGTGACAGCTCCAGTGGCAGAGTTTCACAACTCTTTAGAAGAGCAGCTTTGGTTTTCCAATGCTGAGGGAAGTTTACTGAAAACAATGAGCTCCCAGGCTTTGATTTCACACCCAAAGCTCTGCCTTTGTGAAGAGACATCACCTCTGTGAACCCCAGCAGGCTTAAGAGTGACCAAACCCTTGGCATTTTTTTGTGAACATTTAAGTCCCAGAACACCCCAAGGAGCCCCATGAGGAGCCTGTAAAGAGCAATCACTGCTGGCACAGGCACAGGAGTGCAGAGCAGCCCCCATCCCCTCTTACCTTTGTGCCTTTTGCTCTTCTTTTTCCTAGAGGCAGCTCGCCCATTGATGCCCTCCTTTGTGTCCATCTCATCACTGCTGTCACAAGATTCTCCTGACACGGAGAGAACTTCCTCAGCAGGAACACAAGAAGCTTCCAGCCCACAGAGGGATTTTACTAGAGAGACAAGCAATGACACTTCAGGCAGAGCAGCAGAGAGGAAAAGGTGATCTAAGTTCAGGAGGCACTGCAGTGGAAGCACTGCCAGAGCCCCTGTGAAGCAGCAGCACATTAACTGCATTACAGCTTTCTGGAGAGTGACACAAGCAAGTCCTGGGGCTGAGGATTACTTTGTCAGAGCCAGATTAGTGGTGAGTGCATTGGAAACATAATTATTCAGCTTCATGTTTTAAAGAACGAACAATGAGGGTGACTATTGTCACATTATGCAGATGATCCCCCTGGTTTAGGGGAAGCTGTTTACAATTCTGAATAAAGCAACAGGTTTTTTTGCTCCAGTGCTAACTGCCTCCCCTGCCTCCTGGAGCTTCCTCCCATGACCACTGCTCAGCTGTACAGAGCCAGCACCTACTCCCTAACTGTTGTGTGAACACAGGGAGGATCCACTCCCTCCTCAGGACAAAGGGATCCTGTGGCTGATGCCACACAATCCATCAGCAACATAATTCAGTGCCAAGCACACAGGAGCTCCATGTACCCTGCAGCCTCTGGCCTAATGAGGAGAACAGCAAAGTCACCTGGGTTTGCTTTTCTTGGTTGCCTTTTTTTTTTTTTTTTTGCTACCTCTGGGGAGATGTTCAGACACATCCCTGTTAGGAAATCTCCTTTTTAAAACCTGATCTATACACTGAAGGCTTGTTAGGGCAGAAAAATCCCCCCTGACAAACCCGACTGCCCTCCCCACCTGACCTTTCATAGCAAAGAGAATCAATGGCAAGAGGCCTGGCAGCAAGTTGTGACATCAAATGCAACCTAAGCAAGAGAGACCAACAACTGCCAGAGCCTCAGAGAGGCTGAGAAAAAGAAACTGTCACACTCTGCTAAGGGCAGATCACCTGAGGCACCTCCCCAGGCTCAGCCACACAGGGACTCAGGCTTTATTGCAGCCCTTCAGGGAGGAACCCTCTCTCCATCTCCTGGGGTGAGGATGGGGAGGAAAAAAAAGCTCAAAAAATTCCACCCTGAAGCTCCCTGCTGGCTGGCAGTCCAAGGCAGCAGAATGTTTACCTGGAGCCAAGAGGTGAGTGAGGCCAAAGGCTAAAGATCCTGGGCAGAGGCTGCTGTCCCCACAGCCCCCTGCTGTCCCCACGGCTGCCTCCTGTCCCCATGGCTGCCTCCTGTCCCCACAGCTCCCTGCTGTCCCTATGGCTGCCTCCTGTCCCCACAGCTCCCTGCTGTCCCCATGGCTGCCTCCTGTCCCCACAGCTCCCTGCTGTCCCCATGGCTGCCTCCTGTCCCCACAGCTCCCTGCTGTCCCCACAGCCCCCTGCTGTCCCCATGGCTGCCTCCTGTCCCCACGGCTGCCTCCTGTCCCCACAGCTCCCTGCTGTCCCCATGGCTGCCTCCTGTCCCCACAGCTCCCTGCTGTCCCCATGGCTGCCTCCTGTCCCCACAGCTCCCTGCTGTCCCCACGGCTCCCTGCTGTCCCCATGGCTGCCTCCTGTCCCCACAGCTCCCTCCTGTCCCCACAGCTCCCTGCTGTCCCCATGGCTGCCTCCTGTCCCCACAGCTCCCTCCTGTCCCCACAGCTCCCTGCTGTCCCCACGGCTCCCTGCTGTCCCCATGGCTGCCTCCTGTCCCCACAGCTCCCTGCTGTCCCCACTCCGTGGCACCCTGGGACAGATAAGGTGCCCCAGGCACCATGAGCCCTCCAGATAAGGCTGCAGCACGGCCCTGGGGCTGGGGAGGAGAAATCCCGAGGATCCCAAAGGGAGGGGAAAGCCCGGGACTGCAGAGAGCTGAGGAAGGGGTGGGCAGGGCCCTGCTGTGACCTGGAGCCATCCAGAGAGGAGCAGAGGCAGAGCAGGGCTCAGGAGGGGTGAAGCTGTGCTGCTGGCTGTGTTTGGGGTGGGGCTGGGACACAGAGCAGAGATCATGTGAGGGGAGGCAGAGCCTGGAAGAGAGAATCTGGAAGGGTGAGCAGGAGAGAGGGTGGGAAAGGGAGGCCCCCAGCCTACTCCAAAGGATGCAACACAAAAGGGAGGTGCCCTGATCTGAAAATGTTGAGAAGCAGCAGCTGAAGAGGATCTTTAGCAGCATTACCCCCTCCTACAGCCTCCCCAAGAGGGACACAGAGGCAAAGAACATTTTTTTCTTTAAATGTGTAAGATTCCAGCAACATAACAAGAGTTTTCCCCTACGAAGGGCTCAGCCATCACTGTCACTGGACTGACAGTCACCTCCAGCTGCTGCTGCTGCCCTCTCCCTGTTGAAGGCCCCAGGTTGGAGGGGCTGGTGGGAGCTGCCCCTCCCCATGCAGGGGATCTGATGATCTTTGGTCCCTTCCAACCCAAACCATTCCATGATTCTGTGATTCCAGCCTGTCTGACAGTGAGGAGTTGAGGCCCGAACATTAACACTTCTCAAGCAAACAGGGTGTGCTATTTCAGACTGCTCCCAGCAGCTAAGAGCCAAGGAGGAAGTAGATAACAAAATATTGCAACACCTTTCCAGGAAACTGCTTGTTTATACAGTTCACCAAGGAAAAACAACACCCCCAAAAGACCTTTTTGCACCACAGGGGGGAATACATTCACTAGAACTATCAGAACTTATTCCCACTGCATAGAGTTTCACCTGATAATGGTGTTCTCCACAGTTTTGTATGAGGTAGCAGAGTAACAAAGACCCCTATGATGTTATTTTCTGCTTCAGGCAGGATATAAAATCCATAAGTTAACAGAATGAGGCCTTCCAGGGACTGTCAAAGATTCAGCAATTTTTACTGGACTTCCAACAGGCTTTCTGCAGAGATCCCAAACACCTGATTCTGCAGAGGAACATGGGCTCATTTCCAGGCACCAAATGAGACAGATTTTCTCAGGCCATGAAGCCTTCTCTCCCACATCATGCAGAGATCAGCAAAGGGGGTGGGAGGGCTGGGCATCCTGAGGCAGGCAGGCTCCCCAGTGCAGACTCACCTTCCTGCTGAACTGCATTTGCCACAGCTTTTTTCACCCGTCCAGATTTCACGACAGCTGGGTCTGAGTTGGCATAATCTGCTACTGTCACTGCAGAACAGTCAGGAAAAAGGGTGTCAGTGAGATTACAGATTACAGGGGAGGGGGCAGAAGGCCTGAGAGCCACTGTCCCTCAAGGAGACACTTCCCACAGGAGCAGAGGGTTGAGCAGGAGGTGCACAAGCAGGAAAAAAAGCCTCAGCAGAGAGATGCAGGTCAGGGAAGCCTCTACCCAGCCCATCAGTCTGCCAGGCCCAGGGATCCACACCCTGCCCGGGTCTCCCTCCACCAACACCAACCCCCATGCCCTCCTCCCCCTGGAGCCTAACTCAGTCCTGGCTGATCCTCCAGGCCCAGCCTCTTCCTTCTCAGCCCAGGACTGCTCATTACCCCACTCCCACACCAAACCCCCCACCTTCCCTCCTTCCCCAGCTCCCCTCACCCTGACCAAGCCCAGGCCCCCTCAGGCCCGCGGCCGAGGCCACTTTGTCCCTCAGGCCCCAATCCAGGCTCAGCCTCTCTTCTGCAGCCCGGCCGGGCCCTGCTTCCCTCAGGCCTCGGATCCCCCTCAGGCTCCGAGCTCCCCTAAAGTCCCTGAGTCCTCCCCCTAAAGTCCCTGAATCCCCCCCCTAAAGGCCCTGGATCCCCCCCCTAAAGTCCCTGAATCCCCCCCCTGAAGGCCCTGGATCCCCCCCCCCCCCTTCCGCCCTCCCCTCAGGCCCTGAATCCTCTCAGGCCCCGGATCCCCAGCTCACTGCTTCCCTCAGGCCCCGGATACCCCCTCCCCTCCAGCCCCAAATCCCCTCAGGCTCCGGATCCCCTTCTCGCTCCCCTCAGGCCCCAAATCCCCTCAGGCCCCCGTTCCCCCCCTTCCCCGCTCTCCTCAGACCCCAAAACCCCTCAGGCCCCCGGTTCCCCCCCTTCCCCGCTCCCCTCAGGCCCCGGATACCCCCTCCCTTCCGGCCCCAAATCCTCTCAGGCCCCAAATCCCCTCAGGCCCCGGTTCCCCCCCTTCCCCGCTCTCCTCAGGCCCCAAATCCCCTCAGGCCCCGGTTCCCCCCCTTCCCCGCTCTCCTCAGGCCCCAAATCCCCTCAGGTCCCGGTTCCCCCCCTTCCCCGCTCCCCTCAGGCCCCCCCGTTCCTTCCTCACCGCGCTCGGAGCAGACATCGTCAGCCCGGAACTTGAGGCGTTTGCGGGCGCCTCTCTTGGGCATGGCGGCGGCGGCGGGGCGGCAGCGCGGGGCCATGTCCCGCCCGGGCCGCAGCGGGGCCGCGGGGACAGCGGGGACAGCGGGGACAGCGCCAGCCCCGCCCGCCCCGCGACAGGCCATGGCGTCACCGGGACGTGACGTCATCGGGACATGGCGTCACCTGGCCGCGACCCGGACGGCGCCGCGCTCTGACGTCACAGCAGCGAGGAAGAGGAGGGTCGCCCCTGGATGTCACCCACACCCCCAACGTCCCCCCCCTCAAAGTCGCCTCAGTAAAAGCAGAGCCTGTGGCCGAGGGGCTGCGCCGAGGCTGAGGGACCCCGCGGAGAGACCCCCCCCCTAATTAAATAAATTAAATAAAATTAAATTAATGCCCCCTCTGAGGTGATTAATGATGTGTGTGCCCCCCAGTCAGGGAGCGCCTGAGGGGATGTCCCCCCCTGCAGTAGTGAGGGGCTCTGAGGTAATTCCCTGCTTCCCCCCCAGGTATGGGGGCATTGGAGGGATTATTTACTCCCCCTCAGTTCTGCCCCCAGTTCTCCCAGTAACAGGGATGTCTGAGGTAACTGTCCTCCAGTTCTCCCAGTAACAGGGATGTCTGAGATAACTGTGCACCAGTTCTCCCAGTAACGGGGATCTCTGAAGTAATTCTCCCCCAGTTCTCCCAGTAACAGGGATCTCTGAGGTAATTGTCCCCCAGTTCTCCCAGTAACAGGGATGTCTGAGATAACTGTCCACCAGTTCTCCCAGTAACATATCTCTGAAGTAATTCTCCCCCAGTTCTCCCAGTAACAGGGATCTCTGAGGTAATTCTCCCCCAGTTCTCCCAGTAACAGGGATGTCTGAGATAACTGTCCACCAGTTCTCCCAGTAACATATCTCTGAGGTAACTGTCCACCAGTTCTCCCAGTAACAGGGATGTCTGAGGTAATTCTCCCCCAGTTCTCCCAGTAACAGGGATCTTTGAGGTAATTGTCTCCTCAGTTCTCCCAGTAATGGGGATCCCCGAGGTGACTGCTCCCCAGTCCTCCCACTGCTGAGGGCCTCTGGGGTGGCCCAGCTTCCCCAGTCCTCCCAGTAACCCAGGTGTCCTGGTTTGGGCTCAGGGTGGATTCTCCATCCCTGGAGGTTTTTAAGCAGAGGCTGAATGTGGCACTGGGTGGGCTGGGACCCACGGGAGGAGTGGATCAGGGGTTGGATTGATGATCCCAGAGCTCATTCCCACCCGGATGGTTCTGGGATTCTGTGAATCACTCAGAGGAGGCAAAGCAGGAGCACAGACTCCGGGGTTGATTTCCAGGCTTGTGCCTCCCTTCCCCCCTCCCCAAATTTTTGTTCCTGCTGAAAGGGGGAGTCTCCCAGAGCAGGAGCCGTAGGGGATTTCCTGGCCAGTCCTGGAGGTGTCCATACTGGTGGGGTTTGGGATTTACACCACAGCTGAGGAGCTCAAGCCCTGTCCTGCTCCCCCTCCCTCAACAGGCACCCAGCAGCACCCAGTGCTGGATCTCACCCCTCTGCTCCTTGGCTCCGAAGCCGGAGGAGATGACCTGGATCCCGGGAGGCTGAGGAATGATGAGGGATGCTGAGGGATGTTAAGGGATTCTGAGGGATACTGAGGGATACTGAGGGATGTTGAGGGATGTTGAGGGATGCTGAGGGATACTGAGGGATGTTAAGGGATGCTGAGGGATGCTGAGGGATACTGAGGGATGTTGAGGGATGCTGAGGGATGTTAAGGGATGTTGAGGGATGTTAAGGGATGCTGAGGGATGCTGAGGGATGTTAAGGGATGCTGAGGGATACTGAGGGATGCTGAGGGATACTGAGGGATGTTGAGGGATGCTGAGGGATGTTAAGGGATACTGAGGGATGTTGAGGGATGCTGAGGGATGTTAAGGGATGTTGAGGGATGTTAAGGGATGCTGAGGGATGCTGAGGGATGTTGAGGGATGCTGAGGGATGTTAAGGGATGTTGAGGGATGCTGAGGGATGTTAAGGGATGTTGAGGGATGTTAAGGGATGCTGAGGGATGCTGAGGGATGTTAAGGGATGCTGAGGGATACTGAGGGATGTTGAGGGATGCTGAGGGATGTTAAGGGATGTTGAGGGATGCTGAGGGCTGTGCAGGGCAGGAGCAACTTCTTTGTGTCTCAGGGGCCACAAATTAATTGTTTCTCTGCTAACGATGCCCCCATGCCGGGCAGGCCGCTGGGGCAGGGGAGCTCTGTCCCTGCCTCAGGTCCCAGGGTGTGAGGATCTCCCTGGGGAGGGGGATGAGGCTGAGCAGCTCTGTGCAAACCAGGGGGGAGCAACGTGTCCCGTGCTGCCCCCCTCAGAGCTGAGCCTCAGCAGGGTGAGGAGGGGGACCCCCACCTGGCCGCTCCCCACCCGCCATGGGGGGACGGGGTCACTGGGGGTTTGGCTGCCCCATAGCCCAGCCCCATTCCTGCCTCTAGGGCTGGATGAGACCCCCGGGGGAGTCACTCCTAAACTCCAGGGGAGTTTTCTGCTCCTCCCGAGGGGCTTCCTGCCTGTCCTCCCCCCACCCCCCCTCAAAGAGGCTCTTTTTTTCCCCAGGCTTCTTCCCGCTCCCAAAGCGGGGTTCCTTCTCCGCTTCTTGGAATTTTCTCTTCCCCACGGGAGGCTCCTGCACCCAGGAGGGTTCCTGCCCCCCCCCCCCGGCCTTGGTCTTGCCCCCCCCCCCAGGGAGGTCCCTGCCCCCCCCGAGGGCTCCTCCGGGTGGCTCCTGCCCTGCCCTAGGGACCCCCTAACCCCCCCAGGAGGGCTCCGGGACCCCCCCCCTCCCTTCCCCTCGGCACCCCCCCAACACCCCGACCCCCACCCCAAGGGGCGTGGCCTCTCGGGGCGTGTCCGTGGGCGTGTCCGTGGTGACGCAGGGCGGGGCGGGGCGGGCAGCGGGAGGCGGTGGCGGCGGCGGCTTCCAGCGAGTTCGGCAGCCGGTGAGTGCGGGCGGGGCCGGGCGGACCCGGTGCTGCCCACGGGGATGCTTCGGGCCCCGCGGAGCCGGGAGGAGGATGCTCGGTGCCGGTGCTGCCCCCTCCACCCCCCCCGTGATGCCGAGAAGGGGATGCTCGGCCCCGTTTCTGCCCTCCCCCCCCCCCCCCCTTCCCCCCGATGGGACCGGACTCAGGGGTTCTAGACCTTCGGAACCCCTCCCGCTATGCTGGGCTCCCCCCCGGGGATGCTCGGCACCCCGCGGCAATGCGATGCTCCCCCCGTGGGGCTGGGCCCGTGGGGCTCTGCTCCCATCCTTGATCCCCGGGTGGGGCTGGGCTGGGGATGCTCTGCCCTGCTGTGCCCCCCCGGGAGGGGATGGCTCAGGCCGGGGGTGCTTTGTCTCCCAACCCCCTTACCTTTGGAGGGGGTGTCTGAGGCAGGGGGTCTGCTGAACTCCCCCGTTTCCCGTGGGTTGTGTCTGAGCTGGAGAGATGCCATCCTTACCCCCGAGCTGGGTCAGGAGGGTACTTGATGTCCCCAGGTTGGGGGGGGGGATCAGCCCTGAGCCGAGGGGGGGGCTCAGCCCCCTGCACCACTGGCTCCAGGCTGCCCTGTCCCTGCTGGGTGTGCAGGCAGGAGGGGGGAAGGAGTGGGCACATCCACCCCTCCGGGAGTCTGCAGCATGGGGGGGGGCAGGGGCTCCTGTAGCCCAGGTGTGGGGGGGGAGGTTCCTTCATTTTCAGCTGCTCTCTGCCCCTGTGTAGTCCCAAGATACCCTTTTCAGTGCTCTCCCCATGCTGCCACCTTACACTGAGGGGGAGGGCAGGCATACTGGTGAGACTGGTCCTGCCCTGGCCTTCTGCCCGTCTGACTTCCCCGTGTCCCATCCTCCTGCATCCCTCGGTGCTGTCTCCAGCCCCTTGAGCACCCATCCCACCCTGCAAGCATCTACCCAGGGCTGAGCTCAGGGCTGGATCAGCCCCACGAGCATCTGCCTGGCACCGAGCTCCACGCTCAGCTCCTGGGGTTGCTCTCCAGGCAGATGTTGGTGGGGCTGGTTCAGCCCAGAGTTTGGCAGCAGGGAAATGCCCGCCGAGCTGCTCCAGCCTGGATGTTGGTTCTGGGAGGATGTCCACCATGCCTGGGGCTGGACCAGCCCAGTATGCGTCCAGCCAGCTTGGCTGCTTCCAGTTCTTCTCACACTGGTTCCCATTCCCTGTTGGCCATCGTATCATGGCCATGGCCAGCTGCCTCCAGACACCCTGAGGTTTCTTCTGAATAACACCAGCCTTTAAGGGTTTGTTTATCCCCTAAATGCCATCATTATGGCAGCAGTTGGTTTAGGAAGCTGGTTTTGTTAAAGCTGTGCAAAACCTTCCGGGGATGTCCTGGTTTTGGCCAAGTCAGGGCTGGGAAAGTGTTCATTTAAGCTCGTTTGCCACCATCTGCTCCTATGCTGGAATGAGGTTCTCCTGGTGGGTTGGCCACCAGTGTGCCACTTCATGAGTGTGAGCTGGTACAGTGGCAAGGTGTGAGCTGGGCTTTGGGACCTGGATGAACGTGTCTGGGTGGTTCCAGAGCTGCTTGGTTGCCCGGGATTTAGAGGAGCTGGAATGTTGATGTTTTCATAGCTCAGGTGGTCTGTGAGCCTCAGGTATTTGTGCTCTTGGGGACAACCCAATGTGCTTCCTCCTGCATCTCAGGATGGTGCTGGTTAAGAAATGAGACCGATCTCTGGGGACTTCTGAAGGAGCCACCAGCACAGGTGACTGGTGCCATCCCCCTGGTGCCTGGAGGTGCTCAGATGATTTCCCAGTTTTCGTCCTTGCTTCTCCTGCATCTCTTTTCCAGAGGACAGAGCAGAGTTAGTGTAGGATCTGTATCATCAGCTGGAGGAGGCCCCAGACTGGCAGGTTCCTGAGACACCAGGTGGTGGAACTGATGGACAGATCTTGTGTTCTGGGGTGGTCAGCTCAGCTTTGGGTTTTCTGATGTGGGATTAAACACCTCATCCATCTCCATGCAGCTTTCTGGCCTTCATGGCAAGCAAGTACTGCTCTGCACTGGTAGCTCGGTCTGGCTGTGATTTGGCACTCTCCTGCAGTCAAAATGCAGATGCTGAGGGATTGAACGTGCTTGAGATTTGGGTTCCTCCAGGGCTCAACTGTCTCAGCAAGTGCCAGGAGTAAAAACCACCCTGAAAACCTGGGGCTGTGTCTTTTGAGGGCCATTTTTGCAAGCCTTGCCCTTGCAGGCAGCTCCCACTGGGGTGCAGGAGGATAGGGACAGGGATGGGGATGTGAGGAGGAGGGGGCTGAGTGGGTGTGAGCTGGGTGGGTAATGGGTGTGCTGGGTGGGAGATCAGATCATGGCCATGAGTCAGTGCTGGGAAAGAGCCTGACAGCAGGTTGGAAGTGGGAGTTCCCACAGAAGCAGCCGGGGAGCCTCAGAGGGTGCTGAACCCAAACTGGGACCCAACTGGAAATGCTTCTGAAGGTCTCTGGGGACAGGGAGTGACTTTGATGTGAGCGTTTGTCCCCTGCCTGGGTGGTGCCATTTCACATTTTCCATCAAAGCAGAGGGGCACGGAGTTCTTTAGCAAACCTTGAAACATTATTTTACAGTTAATTTCCTCCTAAAGAATGCTTTGGTGAGTCTGAGGCCTCCCCGATGGCTCCCAAAAATGAACTGGGAGATCTTGGGTTATTAACTGGAAGGGAGGGATGTTAGATCCATTGCCCATCTTTTCTTCCCAGAGAGGTGTTACATGCACTAACAACCCCTCACTTTACAGATGCTTTCTGTGAAACACCAAGCATGGGGTTGATCTGGTCCTGACCCAGGGTGAGGGCTCTGCTGTGGGCTCTGCCAGTGGATCCAAGCCCTTGCCAGGCTCCTGAGGGATGTGCTGGGGAGTTTTCAGTGCTTAAAGGGCTCCTCTGTGAGCAAATGATGCCAAAAGGCTTGGAGGTGGGTGCACGTGTGGGTGTGCTCACACGAGTTGGCATTTGGGAGGCATGAAGGGAAAATATGGCATGGAACAACTGCAGTGGTGGGGGACAGGTCTGCATTTGGGCCCATCTGGAAGAGAAGTAGGGAAAAATGATTCAAGGCTCTTTGCTAAAAAAAGTTGCGCTGATATAATTGGATTCCACTCCTGCTTGTGCCGTGGTCGAGCAGATTAAAATCCTGGTGGGGCCGTGGTGAAGCCCTCTGTTTAATTTGCACAGCGAGGATGCTCAGGGGAATGAAGCGGATGTTCATCTCCCTCATTTTTTTGTGCCAAACTGGGAATGGAGCAGCTCTGCCTTCCCCCCAGCCCATGTGCAGTGATTTCCATCCTGCCATGGGGAGCTGGCAGCATCTTGGAGCTGGGTGCCAAACCTCCTCCAAAAGGCAGAGCCAAAAGTTACTGGCCAGGAGGGGACTGACCCTGTGTCCTCCAAGTTGCCCTTCCTTTCCTGAGTTGCCACCCTGGTGTTTGAAATCAGCTCACGGGTCGCTGTCTCTGTAATCCTGCAGGACTGACATGCCCGGAATTTATCTGAAATGCAGATTTTTTTTTTATTTTTTTTTTTTTCTCCCCTTCAGCTCCCGGTTTTCAGTTTCTGCCACGCTTCTCTTCACAAGCAGGAGGAGGTACCGGCTGGGCTGCTGCCTTGAATTGCATCAAAAAAAAAAACCAAAAACCCACAAACCCATCAACCCCCCCCCCAAAAAAAACCCCCCAAGTGCTAGCTGAGAGCTCATTTCCCTTATCCTCCTGTCCATTGCCACCGCTTTCCAGGAGAGGGCAGTTCCCAGGGTTTTTTGCTGCGTGATGCTTCTCCCCTGCAGCTTGGGGTTCAGCTCCCAGCAGGTCGCAGAGGCAGAGCCACGCCAGGAAAAACCGGAGCATGGGCCCAGCTCCTCCCGGGGGAGGTGAGATGTTGACAGCGTGCAGCCGATTTCTTTAAATAGCAAATCCCTGTGCCGCGGGGATGTGCGGCAGAGAAGGATGCTCTGCCTGCCTTGACTCTCCAGCCAGCCTCCTGGAGGAGACGGGATCCATCCCCAGGGTGGGATATCCAGCAGGGGAAGGGAATCCCTCCCAGAATTGCTGCCCATCCATCAGCTGCACTGATTGAAATTCTCATTTCCACCTTTCCTTGGTAGAAATTAATTTTCTCCGTAATTACAGATGGGTTTTCCCTCCCCAGCAAGCATCACCCACAGGGCAGCTTATGTGCTGGGGCAGCAGAAATGGGGTGGCCCCGGGGCATTCAGTAGCCAAGAGGCAGGAGCTTGGCTGCACATCGGATGGCCAGACCCAGGGGGAAAGGGGATGTTTGGCCATGCTGCTGGCCCAGCACTTGCCTTTCTGGGAGTCTCATTAGTGCAGTGCATCCTCAGAGAGCTCCTTTCCTGCCAAAGCCTGGTCATTCTGGCTTCCAAAATCAGGAAGGGTGTTTATGGCCTTGCTGTGGCATTAACACAGGTGTCATAAACTTGATCTCAGGCTCTTCATCTTGATAAATAGACTTGGTGGTTGTGCCTACTACTGTTCCCCATGCAGGAATTCGGAGTGCCAGGAGCTGCAGACAGCTGTGCAAAGTTTACAGCCTCAATAATCCACTTAATCTGCCCCGCAATTCAGTGCCTGGCAGCTGTATATATTAGTTAGAACTTGGCCTCTTTCTTACATCTCCCCCCAAACTGTTTTGCAGGAAGGAGTCAAAAAAGGTCCAGAGGTTATTTTCATCTGTGGCTGGTTTATTCCCAGGCCGATCAGCCAGGAGAGGAAGTTATTCAGATCCCAAAGTGTCCCACATACCACACAAGCACCTTGCACCAGCTGTGAGGTGACAGTTCTCCTTTGGGGGAGTGAGCTCTGATCCAGCACCACGAGGGTTCAGTGTCCTGTGAACCCACTCACAGAGCCCAAATCAGGGCCCCAGAGCCCCACAGACAAGGGACACGGGCTCTGCACCCTCCTCTCTTCAGGCCCTGGGGGATGGACCTGAGCCACATATTCCCAGGGGGGTGGAAAGCACCATGCCCTGAAATTCCTGCTTCATCCAAGGGGCACCCAGCTTGCCCGTGGGTGTCCCCGGGGGAGATGTGGGTTTGGGGAGCACAGGGCAGTGTTTCAAGGTTTGTTTGGGCACAGCATCGTTTGGAGGTTGAGGAGGTGCTGTAGTGTCCTGGCCAGTTTCTCTGCAGGATGAGGTGGCTGTGGTGGTGCTGAGTACCTTCTCCCTGGCATGCTGTGAAGCTGAGCTCTCCTCTCTCAGGAAGGGGGGGTGGGAATGATGTGTGAGGGTATTTGGAATGGGAATTTGGGCTCAGGCAGGCTAGGATCACAGGAGGCTTTGAGGGGGCAGAAGAGCTTCCAACCCAAACCCCTTAAGGACCTGTAAGGATCCATGGAGCAAACCAAACGGTGGCTGTTGCTTTGCCATTTGGAAAACTTGGCTGTGCTAAAGAATGGGTGGAAATCCTGGAGATTCCCGTCTGCCTGCTAAGGAGTTGCTGTCCTTGGTCCTTGCAGTGCTTGGAGACAGGAGCTTCACTGGTGCACAGAGGGAGGGCTCTCAGGTTCCTGCCAGCATCGCTTAGAGAAATGCCTTCCTCAACCCTTGGGCTTTCCAGTCACCATGTGCAGAATAACACAGCTTAACTCATTTTAACCCATTAAGTGTTTCATTACAACCAGAAGGCTCATCTCTTCTGACCAAAGCTGTCTTTCCTTCCAGCCCAGGTCCAGACAGGGTTTGCTTTGCTGCTGTTACCCATCTGCTAGCCAGATTTGCCACCCAGAGAGCAGATAATGTCTGGTGGAGAGAGAAGACTTCTCTTTCCTCTTCCTCAGCACCAAGCCAGGATGATAATCACTTGATTATTGCCAACACTTTGGAGCTGCCATATTAGAAGAGCATTTTTCCCCCTTTCAATCATCTGCTGCTAGTTAATTTAGTTACAAGACTTCTGCAGTGACCATTTTTGGAGGTGGCAATTGGAGCATCTCTGTGAGCAGAAATGGCTTTTATTCTGCTGCTCCTTTGTGTTTACACACACGCACACATATATATACACACTAAGAAATTTTGTCTCTGAAAATGAAGCTGTAATAAGCCCCAGCACTGCTGATCACTACATGGCTCCTCCTGAGTGCTGGTGTCTCTTTCAAATCACACCTCGTCTATAAATCTAATTCCAACTGCCCTGCAGCAAATGGCACCATCCTGCACTTTGAGATCTCTCCCACACGTACTCCTGCTGCCTAAAAATACCAGTGCTTTAATTCTCAAATGACTTGGCTATTGTACAGCCACCATTTTTTATTTAAATATTGCTGCATGGCTCAGTGCAGGACATCTGTTACATTTCAAAGGGAGAAATTCTGCTCTCCAGATCTGGTCTTTAAGTGATGCAGCGGCTGTGGTGACCTTTGGGGTAAAGGAACCTTTATTGCTTTTGCTCTCCATGCTGTGAGGTGTGTTAATCAGGAACATTCAGGGATGCAAGATCCAGGAGGGGAAACTCATCCCTCATATAGCATCAAGCAAAAAAAAAAACCAACCTAAAACTCAATCTTTCCCCAATGAGATGGACTCTCAGTGGCTGCTAAAGAAGATGCCATTGTTGCTGGTGACGTGAGATGTCTCAGCACCCATCGAGGTGAGACTTAGAACTTTCCAAAATGAGAGAATCCACCCCTTCCCCTGGGAGACCATTCCAATCTCTGACTGTCCTCATGGGGAAAAAGTATCCAATCGGAATTTCCCCAGGAGCAACTTGTGCCCATTCCTCTTGTCTTCTCCATGGGACTCCTTGGAAACAGGGAGTCTCCATCTTCTTTGTAGCCCCCTTTAAGTACTGGAACAAAGGAGAAGAGCTGGTCTGGACTGGTAGTGGTGGTGGGATGCTAAGGAGAAGGTGATGTTGGATGCTGTGATGGCTTTACTGATGCTGTAGCTCCCCAGGAAGCTGCTGGTCTGGGTTGAAAACCTCTGCTCAGCCACACTTCCCTGCAGCCTCAGCCTTGCTCCAGCAGGGAGATGTTTCCAGCTTGGCTCTTGCTTCTTCTTGGTTTCCCAAAAGCAAATATTGTCAGGTCCAGAGGGGAGGGCTGGGCTGGGAGCAGGTCACTGCTGGGGGGGTTGGAGCGATGTTATCCCCAAAGGCTGCTCACGGGTGGCTGGAGCAGCAGCGGAGATGCCAAAGGCGGAGGCTGCTGCGGGGAATCCGAGCTGCTCCCGCCCGCAAAAGGCGAGAGGATGGAGATGCTGGAGAGGCAGATCAGCTGGGGAGAGCCAGCTCCTCTCCGTGCTGCAAGCAGGGAAAGGGATTTGTGTGGCACTGCGAGAGCGTTGAGACTTCAGCTCATCCTCTGGGGCTGGGCTGGAGCTGGAGCCCGCAATGCTGCGTGACATTGGTGCAGCCCAGACACTCCTCTCCTCCTCTCTTCTCTTCTCTTTCTCTTCTCTCCCCCTCTCCTTCTCTCCTTCTCTTTTCCTCTCCTCTACCCTTCTCTTCCTTTTCTCCTCTCTCCCTTTCCCCCTCTCCTTCTCTCCCCCTCTCCTCCTCTATTCCTCTCCTCCTCTCCCCCTCTCCCTCTTTCTTCCTTTCCCCTTCTCCTCTCCCCCTCTTCTCAGCCATCACCACCTCATTCCCAAGGCTCAGGGCTGGTGTGAGGCTGAGCGTGGGGTTGGAGCCGAGGGCTGCGGCTCTGCTGGGCCCTGGCTGTGGATGCTGGGGCTCTGAAGATGGGACAGGAGAGAGCGTGGGGGGGTTGGAGGCCTGGGTGTCCCCTGGCAGGGTGATGCTGGCAGGGATGCTGGAGGCATTGCTGCATTCATTTATCCCCTCGGCATTCTGGCAGCTGGGTTCCCGGCCGTGCCGGTGGCACCGCAAGCACCCTCAGAAAGGGAGGTGCCAAGCAGGGCCCCTGTGATGTGGGACAGTGGCAATGTGAGCCAGGGGTGGCAGGAGAGCAGGGGGAGTCCTCTGGAAAGGGAGCTTCAAAATATGGAGGTGTTTAACTCGGGGACTCCCTGCTCTGTGGTGAGGTGGTGATGCTACCTTGGGGCTTCCACCTCCTGCAGCTTCTGTTGCCCTCCTCACCAGCACGTCCTCTGAGCACCCCAAATTTCTCACAGTTGGCCCCAGATACACCTCCAGCCACACCAGTCAGCCCACCAGGGCAGCTTCTGGGGGCAGGCAGAGCCATTCTCAGGTGCTTGTTCCCTGTCCCACTTGTTCTCCAGCTCTTTGCCTCCCCTCTCATGTTCCCGTTCTCATCACTTATTATTTCTCTCAAGGTGAAGGCTTTTTAATAACATCTGACATTTCAGCCATTTTTGGGTCATTTCCTTTCTTCTACATCAATTTTCTTCCTCTTCTTCCTAGCTAAGAAGCCTTTCTTTGTCCTCGGCCAGAGGGGAAGCATTTGTTATTGCCTCTGTTATCATATTCCAGGAGGTTTGGTCAGGCTAATGAAAATCCTTCTCTCTTTCTCTCATGTGTCACTTCCACTTCCATCTTCTTTAGCCTGGTTTTGTAAGGAAATTAAACTATAGGGCGTGTGTCATCACAGCCTTTTCTCTCCCTTCACTTGCTCTCAATGTGTTGGCCCCTCAGCAAACTTGATGGGGCGGAGAGCCCAAAATGCTTGGGGTCTTTGGGATGCTGCTGGGGAAGACAGAGCCAGGGCAAGGGGCTGGTGGTGCATTGGGCCTCATCACTCAGAGAACAGGGCTGCAAATCCCACGGGGAGCATGAGGGGCAGCAGGGCTGTATCCCCAAGCTGGGATACCAGGCTCTATCACCTCCCTATTTTTGCTGCCCGGCTGCTTTCTTGTGTTCAGGATGGAAACCAGAGGAGGAGAGTCACCCTGGCCTTGGAGATGGGGTTTTGATTTGGGATTTGGGGGACCTGGGCTGTGTTTGCAGCTGCAGACTCACACGTGGCTGTGTCCCAGGGCTCTTCCTGCAGCAGCTGCAGCTGCTTGGAACTGAGCTGTTGGAGTGTGAACTGCAGGGACAGAGGAGCTGATGGAGATTTTCCACTGCTGGCGTGCTCCAGGAGGGAGAGGTGGCAGAGCTTTTCTAGTGGCTGCTGCAAAATCTGGTTCCCTGGTGGTTAATGTGGGGATTGTAGCACTGCTGGTGAGGGAAATCTTGGGGATCCCAGGACAAGCACAAGTGGCTGGTGGTTCAAGTACATTGGTAGAAAGGGACCAGGGTGCTTCTTGGTGTTTTCTTGGAGCTCATTGCCCTTTGCAACAAGGGACAGGGTAGCTCATGAGCTTGTCCCCTTCTTTTCCAGCCTGTTCTGGGGAGAGGGATTGTGCCTGGCTGGGGAGGAGGCTTTGCTGAAGCCCAGCAGCACAGAGATCTCTGCCCAGGTCTGACAGTGGGGACTGCTTGGCAGTTTATCACAGAATCATAGAATGCCAGGTTGGAAGGGACCTCAAGGATCATCTGATCCAACCTTTCTAGGTAGGGACATGGTTTAGATGAGATGGCCCAGCACCCTGTTAAGCTGAGTCTTAGAAGTGTTATTCCCATGTCTGACTGTTCTCATAGTTAAAAATCTTCTGATGTCCAGCTGGGATTTCCCCAGGAACAACTTGCCTTGGCTCCACCATGATCATGCATGATGCAGATGTTTGGGGTGTCTTTTGGAGATGGGTTTCTTAACCAACTGTGAGACACAGATAAAGGTAGGAGAAGGGCTTGGCAGTGTGGTCACTCCTTAGGAACTGGGTGCTTCCATAGTTTCTGGGAAGGGTTTTGGTTTTCCTTTGTTCTCTCCAGCCGCTCTTTTGATGGCCATAAGATGGGCTCTGTAATTGAGGAGATCCCAGATGAATAATCCACTAAGGAAGCTGCTAATTTGAAGAAATGTCTGCAATAATTAAATCATTATCTGGAGGGAAGTAAAGAACAGATACCAAAACGGGGCTAATTAAAATCCAAACTCAGGATGACTTGGGCTCTGGGCCAGAGCACAGCATAGTCTGTTGGGGATGTCTTCATGTGTAATTGCTTTTCAGAACATCAGTCCCACCAGAAAACCCATCTGTTCCCCCTCACGAGACCAAAATTGACCCAGCAACCCTCTTGTCTTGTCCTATCTCATCTTCTTCAGACCACATGCAGCAAGAAGATGGCCATATGCTTCTCAAAGTTCAGAGGAGATGTTGAGACCCAATCTGGGAGGGTATTTGGGTCTTGGATCTCAAGAACAAGATTCCTCTCTATCTCTGGAAGATTTGGTCCTTACCTCCTTCCAGCCCTCAGGCTTGGCCAGTGCTCTCTGGAAATCCCTTGAGCTCTAGGAGCAAGGTGGGCTCATATCTTGCTCTCTTTCAAATACAGAGGGATTTGGACATACAAAAGTGCAACAAGGACCCAGTTCCCAGGTGTAATGTGGCTTTGGCTGTAGGAAGAGTTAAGTCTTGTTTAGATTGACTCCACATCTGAGGTGGGAACACCTTGAGGGAGGTTTTGTGTGCTGTATCCTCTGTTAGGATTCAGTGCATTGCTGCATATGAGCCCAGACCATATGAGTTCTTCTGAGGTGTCAGTTCTGAGCAGGTCCAAATAGGTGGAGGTGGCTCTGCTGAGCTGAAACATGGTGAGTGGCTGCTGTGGTTGTGCTGCTGGGGGGAGAAAGGGTCTTTGGGCAGCATTTTATGCCATGCCATGATGATGGCAGTTCTATAGGATGGGTGTTAGTGTGCATACCCAGCCATGCCCTGAGCCTTTGCCTGAGGTTAGTCAAACCCGAGGACCACCATGTTCTTCAGCAGGGCCAAACCCTTTGCAAAGGACAATGCATTAAAAGCTCACCTCCCATTTTCAGGATGCTGTGTCCCAGGTACATTAAATACTTCTGAACTCCTGCACTGGGTGGATTTCTGCATCAGGGAGACTTTGCTGCTCTGTCTGCATAGACTGAAGGTCCAGTTTGGGCTGTAGCAAGGTGAAACCCAGCAGCAGGCACCTTGTCAGGTGAGCTGGCCTTGTGTCACTGTGTTTCAGCATCTCTCCAAACCAGACCCCTTCCAGCACTGGTTAAGGTAAATCTGTGCATTTACCTACTGGAGACAAGGTGAGGGAGCTCTGTCTGTCAGGTCTGCACATCCTGAGCATCACTCAGCAAATGCCCCTGGATTGGCACAGCAGGGAAAGGTCACCTCAGGTGTGCTGGTGGCTGCAGGCAGCATGGGAAGGTGGGATGAGGCCACTTCTGCTGGGCTGAGCATCCCACCAAGCCCTGACATATGTTTTTTGTTTTTTTTTTTCCCCAACATTGCCCTGGAGGAGCTGCAGCATTGCAGCAGCACAGCACTGGCACTGCAGTGGGGACATGGGGGATCTCAGGGATGGGCAGCTTCGGGCTGAACCACCCCACACTCAGTGCTGGTGGAGCTGGGTTCTGCTGGGTCAGGGCTCTGCAGGAACAGGGCTCTTCTCTAGGATTCCCAGAGTCCAAAATCATGTTTAAAAAAAAAAAAAAAAAGACAAAAAAAAAAAAAAGACAAGAAAAAAAAAAAAGAAGTGTTGTAAAGAAGGCAGAAATTTACAGCAGTCTGCAGAAATGGTCTCTAAACCTTCTAGGCAGTGTTGCCTCCGTTGCTGTGCTGGAGCTGTGTGTGCAGAGGGAGTGCAGCCCCCCCTGTGTCCTGGCAGCCTCCCAGCTTTAACACACTGCTCGCTTTTCACAAAGAGGCCACAGGACATCAGCATCCCAGGCAGCAGATGTTTTGCCAAAGCATTGGGTCATCCCCTTCCCCTCATCCCTCCTCAAGGGATCTGAAGGTTTCCACAATGTTTCTGAGTGCCTGCAGGAGCACAGCTGAAACCCAGGAGCAGGATGGGGACCACCACGCCTGCATCCCTGCCAGCCAGACCTGCACCCATGTGATTACCAACATTTAATTTCTTTAAAAGCCTGCTGAGCTACAGATGCTGCTCCCCCCTCTCCTGGTGGTGTCTCACATGGAGCAGCTGAATCATAGAATCACAGAATCATAGAATGTGCCAAAATGGAAGGGACCCATCAGGATCATCAAGTCCAACTCCTGCCCTGTGTAGGGCACCCCCAGAATCACACCTCGTGCCTGAGAGCATCATCCGAACACTTCTTGATCTCGGGCAGGTTTGGTGCTGTGACCACTTCCCTGGGGAGTTTGTTCCTTTTCCTGGTATCTAAACTAAACCTCCCCTGATTCACCTTCCTAGGATTTCCCCAGATCCTGTTCCCACATCCTCCTGGGGTTGTTCAGAGAATCATCCCTGGTGCCAGTGCTTGGCTGTGGGGTCACTTGTCCCAGCTCAGTGTGTGCAGGAGCTCCTCAAAGTGCTGGGAGGTTGCAGAGTGTTGTGTTGAGGGGCTTTGTGCTGATGGGTGTAACAGGGGTGGGTGCTTGTTGGAAAAACCCTTGGGGATGAATGGGTGGGTGGGTGGGTGGGTGGGTGGAGGGATGGATGGATGGATGGATGGATGGAGGGAGGGATGGAGGGATGGAGGGATGGAAGGATGGATGGATAGATGGATGGATAGATGGAGGGAGGGATGGAGGGATGGATGGATGGATGGATGGATGGATGGATGGAAACATGGGCTAGGCTTGATGGTGATAGCATGGCTGGGGCCAGCACCTTTGCAGTCTTCTTGGGTGGGCTGGCCATGGCTCTGGGACCTCGTTGGGAGCACAGTGGGGATGAGGGCATAAGCTGGAGGAGTTCTTGGTGCCAGGCACAGGGCTTTGCCCAGGGTGCTCTGGGTGCTGCTGGTGAGGACACAAAGGTCACTGCATTCGCTTAGCTACACAGATCTGACATTTTAAGAGGGCAGAAGTTGGAAACTGAGCTGAACTACTGCCCAGCACAGCTTTTTGTGACCAGAAATGCTCAGATGGTAGCCTTGCTGCCACCCCACTGCAAACCACGACACTCCCCATGCCTTCTAGAGTAATTCTGTGGTAATTCCCTCTATTTGAAGCTCACCTTTCTCTGGGGCCAAGTGAGGACACAGACCCCATTTGGGAAACAGGGAAACTGAGTCAAGAACCACAGCATGACCAAAACAACACTCACCAAAGGGTAACTCAGTCCTGGAAATAGGTGGAGATGGCTGAGCTGAGGTGCCAGGACCTGTTGAGGGGTGTTCACTTTGCTCTGGGCACCCCCTGTCTGTGCCAGAGATCTCAGCTCATCGTCTGACGAGCTTTTTGGTGCAGAACAATTGTGTTTCTGCACAATGGTGAGGAGCAGGTGGCTTTCTGAAAATACCCACTGGAAGCTGTGTGTAATGCCTCCCCTCCCACTGGGCACTATAAATATCAGTTGAATACTAACACTTACTTCTCCCTGCAAAGAAACAGCCAGTTCTGGATATTTTCCCCCCAGATTCTCCTCTGGCTTAGTGGCTTGGAGTGAGCAAGGGCTGAGGATGGGAACCACTTTTTTGGGTTTGGAGCAAGCCTTCAAGGCAGAAATGTGCCCATTGAGGTAAGATATTGGGAGTAGTTGTCTTTTATTACTTGCAGGGTCCTTTGTCCCCTACTTTAAGGGGCACCTCCTGCTTCCCTGCCACCTCTGAGACAGGCTCCAAAACTTAGAAATACTGTGCAAGAATCCTGTCCTTGCCAGGGCTGCTTCTCCTGCAAGGGACAAGCTGGGCTCTGTCCCCTGGAGAGTGCAGGACATCTTGCTGCGGGTTTGGGGTCTCCAGCTTTACTCAGGGCTCGATCACATCCCCAGCACAGCTCTCCACAGCAGTGTCTCTCCCTCTGCAAATCCCTCTCACCTTTTGCTCTGTGAATCTGATTCTTTGCTGCTAAAATGTTGGCACCTTATTTCTAGCCAGAATGCCTCATTTCCCTTATTTTCCCTGGGTGTCCTGGCCACGAGCTCTCCCTGGCATCATCCAGGTGCCATCTGTGTGGTACCCTGCAGTCTGCAGGGCTGTGGTAGGGACTGTGGAGCTGCCATCACCATATGGGCCCCATGGTAAATTGGATCTGATTTGTCCTTCTCAGGAGACTGGAGTCCTCCAGAGGCCACAGTACATCCCCAGAGTAAATGTAAAGAGTCAGGAGAGAGGCTGAGATGAAGCTGTTTGGTTTCCATCTTGAAATGCAGCTTTTTTCCCTGTGGATTGCCCAGGATGGAGAAGCCATCCTGGCTTTGAGCTTAGAGACATGGATGCTGAGATCCAGGCTTGTAAAACCTGGGGAGCACACAGACAGGGGTCTGGAGGATGGGAAAGATGGAGAGAGGTCTGGGGGGGCTGGAGAGAGAAATCTGAGAAGTTCCTGGCAGATGTGGAGCTCAGCAGGCTGCCTCTGATGGACACCAGCCCCATCTGGACACTATGGATGAGGCCTGGAAGTCACCTCATTTAGGTTTTGCGCCCAAATTAATAGGACTTAACCCTGGGTGAAGCTAATTTCTGCTCTTCTTGGTCTCCCTGGAGCACAGGGCATTCACCCTCCAGGAGGGCTGGCAGTGTGCTGGTGTGTGGGTACCCTGGGTTTGCTAATTTGGGGAGGGAGTACTGGAAAACACTTCACCTGCTTAATTTTGGGAACAGGGCTCATGTCCAGCTCAGCCCAAGGAGAGCAGGGGGCTGGAGTGGTCCCTTGCTCCATGCCTTTTCCTCCACCAACTCCTTTTTCCAGAGCTGCTGCAGGGATTGGATTGCAGTCACAGTTATCCCATCATCCCTGTCCCAGTGACCAGGAAGGAGCCTCAACAAGTCTCAAAGGTCCAGGACAGGATTGCATGCCCATAGCAGCTTTTATCCCACCTGAAGAACACAAATGTGTGAAGGGGGAGGAGGTGGGACAGACACCTGTGGGACACCCTGTCCCATGTCCCCAGTGTGCAGGAAACACTTTCACCCTAAGGTGCTGGGTGCACATTGAGGTGCTGGTGCCTTTGCTGGGGCTTCTCTATTTTTAGAGGGTTTTTTGTGTCAAACTTCCCATCAGCTGATGAGCCAATGTCATCCCAAGAGCAGAGCTACTGTTTCCCCATCCCTGGCAACGTGTGTCTGGGTGTGCACAAAAGCATCTCAGGAATCACAGAATCACAGAAATCTTCTTGCACACTCTGCCTGGGAACGGGAGGATTGTCCTGCTGTGCTGCCCAGCTGGTGCTGCTCCAAAAGGACAGAATGGGCTGGGCTGGCCCATGGCTGCATCCAGGTCCTTCTTGTCCCTGTTGGTTTGAAAGGGAGGTGACACAAGGATATTCAGGTCTCAAGCATTGTGTCTGTTGTATGGATTTTAAAAATTGAGGGCTACTCCTAACACCTAACTGGTGTTAGGGCAAAAGCCTTTGTTTGCCCCATTGTGTTCTGCTGCTGTCCTTGTGCTGATGAACTGCAAAGAGCAGGGCCTGGGGTGGGCTCTGCCCCTGCTCTCTGCAGCTGGGTTGGGCTGACCAGGATTTTCTAGGAGCAGAGAAGATCAAACTATTGCAAAATTTTGGGTGCTGGGGGTGCTGTTGCATGCAAAGAGGTACAGCCCCAAACAGCCCATTCCTGGGGGTGCTGAGCTCACTTTTTGCAGTCCCTTGGGATTAGCTGGGGCAAAAGATGCTGGGCAGGTGCCCTGGGTATTTTGGGGGCAGCAGGAGGGATCTGATCTCTGTTCCCTCTCCCCTAGGTCACCACTTTGTGCTTGAAGAGCTGCAATGCCAAACGGAGACACCATCCCAGACCAGCAGTGACCATCTCATCCAGCTCCTGGGACAACAGCCCCCACTGTCACCAGACCCCTCCTCAGGATGCCCGGGCAGCCCAAATATCCCCCAGGCCCTCCCTGTGCTGCTGCCAGCTTGGGCTGCCCACTGGGACGAGTCCTCAAGTGTCACTTTGTGCCCCTGTGAACATCCCCGTGGCTCGCTGATGTCCCAGCCCCTCTGAAAGGTACCAAAGAAGTGACACAAGGGACCGTGGCAGTGACAAGCAGCCAAGTGGGGAGATTTGGGACTGTGAGGGTGTTGTTGGTGCCAAGGACATCCCTCCCTCCCCACCGGAGTGCTGCCAGCTTTTGTTTAGCACCTATGAAGCAGGGATGGGAGTTCCCTCCACCTTCACCACCCCATCGCCCCCTCCTCTGCTGGCTTCCCTGACCTGCAGGCACCTGTAGGGATGTGACCAGGACCCTGCAGCTCAACAGCACCCAACACCCACCCCTCCGGGCACCTCCAGGACCTCCACCCACCCATCACACCCCGCCATGATGTGTGAGGTGATGCCCACCATCAGCGAGGGGGACCCCCTGGGCCCCCCCCAGGGCTCCGAGGCGGATGCTGACTTTGAGCAGCTGATGGTGAACATGCTGGATGAGAGGGACAAGCTGCTGGACACCCTGAGGGAGACTCGGGAGACACTTTCTGTCACCCAGAGCCGCCTGCAAGAGACCCTGCGGGAGAGGGACCAGCTCCAGAGGCAGCTCAACTCTGCCCTCCCACAGGTAAGGACCTGGCCTGGGGATGAGCAGAAGCTTCTGCTGAGCCAGACAAGGGGGATCAGCCTCTCGGGTGTGATCTGTAGCTGCTTTTTAGGATGGTTGGCTTGGGGTGGTGGCAGTGATACTGCTGGATGTGCTGCAGCCTGTAGGTTCTCCCAGGCCAAGCCACAGCCAGCTCAGACATCTCCCTGTCTCTTCTGTATTCCATGTTGGTCTGTGAGTCCACGTGGAGAGGTGTGAGAGAGGAATCCCTGCTGTTCCAAAGGGCAACAGGTGTGGAGAAAAGGCAAAACCTTCCCAGGGACTCCTCAGGGTGATGAGGAGGCAGAGGCAGAGCCCTCTCTGAGAGGGCTCCTTTCCATCAGCCCCATGTCACAGCTGGGGCAGTGACACTTTCTTTGTCTTGAACTTGGTCCTGGGAGGGGATGGTGGATCCAGAGTGAGGGTTGGGACATTGCAATGAGCCATTTCTTTCCTGAGCTCTAGCAGATGGGCAGCAGGCAGGGAGGCTGCTGGAGGTCTGTGCTCAGCAAGCAGCCCAGGACATGGGGAAATGAGGGCTGCTGTGGGGTTTTTTGGGTGGTGGTGTGCTCCTGGCTCCTCCACCTGCAGGACCCACTCCAGGTACTCCAGAGACCTGGGCTTGAGCTCGGCCTCCACAAATGAAGATTCTCAGGTCAGAAGAAGATGAGGTGGATCAGCAGCACAGGGCTGTGCAGGGTGGGTCTGAGCTGCCTGCCTTCCCTGTGGGGTTTTATGGGGCAGCACACGGTGTCCTAGGGCCCAGACCTGGGGCAGGGAAGATTTGGGGGGGCTCTTGCACAGTTCCATTGTGGGTGTGGTGTGGGGAGGCTTCAGACATCTACATCCATTCTGAGTTGTGCGAGTGCTGGGACCTCAGATTCTCCTTGCCTGGGTACTGGGCTTTGGGGCACCCTGGAGAGATGGAAAATGACTGATGAATCCAAACTGGTGGCACAGGCCAGAGCTTGGGCTGGTGTCCAGCTGGCTCTCAAGCATCCCTGCTCTGCTCTGGATGAGGGAAAGCAGCTCGGGAGGAAGGCAGCCTGTGGCTCCAGGCATGGAGCTGCTCTGGGCCTGGCTCTGGAGGAAAAAAAAAAAACAAACCCAAACCAACCCAAACCCAACAGTGCTTCCCCGGGAGCTCCTGGGGTTCCCAGGGATGAGTTGCTCCCTGTCCTCAGAGATGCTCTGAGCCGTGCTCAGGCAGGCAGTGCCACCCTCAGCACCCTCAGCACCCTCAGCACCCTCAGCACCCCCGTCTGCCAGGGGGTTCCCATCCCCTCTGCTCCCACCCTGCGTGTGCTGCAGGGAGCAGCCCGGGTCACCCTGAGCTCCCACTGCCCGCCCCGCACAGCGGATTAAAGAACCGCACGGATTTATTTCCTCTCCCTCCCTCCCTTTCCAGGACCGGGGCCCCGGCGCGGCGGCGGCAGCGAGCGGGAAGGGTGCGGGAAGGGTGCGGGAAGGGTGCGGGAAGGGTGCGGGAAGGGTGCGGGGAGGGTGCGGGAAGGGTGCGGGAAGGGTGCGGGAAGGGTGCGGGAAGGGTGCGGGCAGAGAGCGAGCAGGGGGCAGGCAGGGTGCGGGCAGGGTGCGGGAAGGGTGCGGGAAGGGTGAACTGGGTCATCAGAGAGGGAGGGACCCAGCGGCTGCACCCAAAGCTCCCGGGGGTCCCGGTCCTGCCTGCACCTCTCCGGGGGATGTGATCGATCGGGGGGGCAGGAGATGGGGAACTCCCCTGCCTGTCCCGGGGTGGGCAGGGGGGCTCCGGGCCTGGGCACCCCCCCTGCTGCCCACTCTGCTGCTGCTCCCTGGGGAGAGATGAGGGCTCGGGATGAACGCGGGGAGCGAAGCCAAAGGTGCTCGGGTGCCCAATGGGATTAATCCCAGCATGTGCATGTACCAGGTAAGGGGGATGGGGGGGGGGGGGGGTTTCCACGGGCCTGTCCCAGCCTCTCCCAGCCTCTCCATGGTCCCTTTCACCCAGGAGCTTATTGCAACGTCAGACTCCTTTGGGATGGGGTTCCAGCTGGATTGCTTGAAGAAACCCTCTCTTTGGGGGAGGGTTGGGCACTGGGGCTCATCAGTGACCACCCACGAGGCAAACGAGTGACACCCCAAGACCACCCAACTTGGCCGAGCCCTGGCTGTGCAGGGAAAGTGCCACCTGGGGAGGGATGGGTGCTGGTGGCTGGGGGATGTGTCACTGCAGAGCAGCAGGGATGCTGGAGTGGCAGCAGAGCCATTGATGGAGCAGGCAGGGAACGTGTGTGTCTGGGGCAAACCCCCACGTGGGGCAGGCAGGGATGCTCCAGGGATGCTCCTGCCTGTAGCTCCCATTCCCCTTTGCTCCTGTGGGGCTTGGCTGCCACATGGCCAAGCCATCCCTCCCCCTAATCCATAGGGGCATCCCTCAGCCCCCAAAAGGCAGAACTCCGGGGCGATTTCCCAGGGAAACTAAGCTGCCTTAATGCTTCTTACATGATTTATTTATTCATATGGGAGCACTGAATGCGACTTAATCAGTCTGAAAGCTCTCCACTCCAATCCCTCTTCCCTCCCTGCTTGCATGGAGAGTGTGTGGCTGAAAACTGAGCCCTGGCCAGGGTCTGGGGGCAATCAGCAGTCCCAGGGCCCTGGCATGGCTGCCAGCACCCTCCTGCCAGGCTACTCCACTCATCCCCCCCTCTGCTCTCCTGGGTGTAGGTGTCACCCTGGGGATGTCCCCTGCAGGGCTCCAGGTGTGTCCAGATGTGTTCTTGGAGCAGGATCCTGTATGTGCTGGCAGGGAGCTGGCAGGAGTTCCTGTCCCCGGAAGAAAAGGTTCCCAGATGCCACAGGGACTGCTGTGCTGGGGGCTACAGATGGCCACAGAAAAACTCCTGAAATTCTTCCTTCCAGACCCTGCTCTATTGCATCTTGGGGCTGCTTGGGGAGCCAAGAGCTGGGACTTTTTAGGGTGGGCAGAGCTCCTAAGACTCCATGAGATCTCTGGAGGTTCCCCAGGAGCTGGGGGGGCTTCTGGCATCTAATGATCACTTCAAATTCCTTCCATTTAACTCAAAAATATATCTAGAGTTAACACTTGCAAAGAGCAGCAGGGAAATAGGAACCTCAGGTACTTCAAGTCGGGGTAAAATCTCAAGATTTTGGGGGAAGATGGAGGGGTCTGGTGGCTCAGCATTGAACCCCTGGAGCTGGCCACCCTGGCAAGATGAAAGGGCTCAGATAATTGGATTCCCATTTGTTCAGCTGCACGATGCTTCTCCCCAACCAGGCCTGGGTGGAAATAATCCATGTTGACCACATGAGAAGGCTGGACACCAGTTCCCCATGGTGGGGGTCCCATCAATGTTGTGGCTGAGAGGTCCAGGACATGTCACCAAGCTGCCCAGCTCTGAGGGTGGGTGATGGTCAAAGCCCTGGGTTTACCCAGCAGGATTTAATCTTTGTAATCCCACACTATACACTGCTGGGGTTGTGGTTATCCCTTTGACTGGGACTTGGGGCTTTCTCTTGGCTTGCAGCACTCCTTCTCCTCCAGCAAGGAGGAACTGAGGTCTGCCAGCTCCCAGCACAGACAGATGGATGGACAGGGGGCATTTGCTGAGTCAGCAGCTCTCGTTCTTGGCCTGGGCATCCTTCCATCCTCCCCACACCACGCTCCCTTGCACACCTGGCCCACCAGGAGCACTCACTCCAACTGGGGGCTCTAAAATGCCATTAATCTGCAGCTGGAGCCAGATTGTTCCCAAGGCTGGGATGCTCGGAGCAGCAGGTGCAGTCCTGCCACAACCAGGGGGATTTTGTTGGCTCTGGTGCAATCTCTTGTCGGTGCTGCAGCTGGCAGGAGGTGGCTCCGGGCTGAGGATTTGGGCATTTCAACTTTCCTCCCTCTGAGCCCAGCCTGGCACACGTGGGGTGCTTTGGTTTTAATCCAAAATGAACCACTTCTCAGGCTGCTGGGCTTCTCACTGGGCTCCCATCCGTCCTTTGACTGAACCTCTGCCACCTCTCCTTCATTTCCTAATCCATTACAGGTCTCTGCTTTAGTTTGAGAGCTTCTAGGAGCTGGGGGCAGGTGCCTCTGTGTTTCTCAGGAGACTCCTGGCTGTGGCCAGGGCAGAGGAAAATCACAGACTCATAAAACCAGAATGGTTTGGGTTGGAAGGAACCTTGAAGATCATCAATATCCAATCCCCTGCATGGGCACGGATCCTTCCCACCAGCCCAGGCTGCACAAGGCTTCATCCAACCTGGCCTTGAACTGTCAGGGTGGGTGCATCCCTAGGCAACCTATTCCAGTGTCTTACTCCCCTCATGGTAATTTTTTTCCCCCTAATACCTAACCTGAATCTCTCCTCTTTCAGTTTTAATTGCCTGAATCCATTTTATGCCCCCTTTGCTGGGATGTAGGGCAGTAGCACTGCTGCAGGTGGGGTGGGAGCTGTGTGACACTGCAACTGGGAGCTGTACCCAAACTTTTCTGTTCCCCAGAAGAAGGTGGCACTGCTGGAGCAGACATCTGGGACAACTGGGGCTGGTGGAGTTAGCTACAGGCAGGTGCTGGAGTGATATATTCCTGTTTTTTTATTCCCAAGGCATGAAAATCAAGCTTGCAGGTGCCCCCAGCTCTGTGTACTCAGCTGACCCTTACTGCCATCCTGTCTTGCTGCTGGGGTGTTGCTATTTTTGGTGGTAAATGCTCCTTTTTTTTTGCAGCCTTTCCCCAAGGAAGGACGGTTATTTTGGTCTCTTTTATTTCCCTTAAGCTGCACCAGGCCTGGCAGCCTTGCTAGGGCCCAGAGCACAGGATCTGTCCAACCTTTCCTGTGGGGTTGGGGTCAGGCAGGAGCTTTGAGTGGAGCTGCTGAGCCATGGACTGCATCGGGCTGGGGGCTGCCTGCCTCTCTTCAGTGGATTTTCTCTCTTTTAATCCCCTGGCTGCTCGGGATGGAGCCCGATTGCTGGCACAGGCTGCCCAGCTCAGCCAGCCTGGGTGGGCACCGTGGGGTGAGGAGGGCTGAGCGTGGGTGACTGCTGTCCCCAGCCTGGCACCCTCCTCTCTTGCTGCCTCCACTGCCTTGTCCCATCCATCCCAGACTTCACGTAACCCCAGGCACCCCGAGAGGGGGGAGAGCATCCCCCAGTTCCCTGCCAGCTATGGGGCACAGTGAGGGATTTCCCTTTTGGGGGGATCTGGGGACTTTGGATCTGCAAGGTCCTGGCTCTGGTGCTAGGAGAGGGTCCACAACCAAAAGTGTCACCCGTGGTCACAGCTTGGGGTGCTGAAGGATGTTCCTGGGGCAGTCACAGCTGTGGGGACACTTTTGCTGAGCTCTTTAAACCCATCCCCAGCATATTGAGGGATGGGGGGGAGGAGGGGGGAAAGAAATCTCTCTCTAAATCTGAAGCAGCCAGTGGTGCCTGGGCACCTCCCTGTGCACTCCCCTCTGCTGCTCCCGCATGCTCACTGCCATTCCCAGCCCCAAAATAATCCCTGGGGATGCTCGGGAGCTGCTGCTCTTCTGCGTGGAGGTTGCATAACCCAGGGGCTGCTGAGCTGAGCACTGATCCTGGGAATGCAGAGCTCCTGGGCTGAGCACTGATCCTGGGAATGCAGAGTTCCTGGGCTGAGCACTGATCCTGGGAATGCAGAGTTCCTGGGAAAGGCTTGGCCAGCACAGCCACCCCCCAGGGGACCGGAGCTGCAGTGGGGTGCACAGTGTCTGGGGGGGGCTGGGGGGTGGCCCCAGAGCAAGAGTGGGATGGGCTCAGGGCACAGCAGGGGCTGGTGATGGGGGGTTGGGGTGCTCTGACTGGTTTGGGGCACAGCTGAGGGGGACAGGGATTGACCCCAGGGCTGGAGTGGCCCTTGGGGCATCGGTGAGGACAGGAATGACCCCAGGGCTGGGACTGGAAGTGATGGGGACAGGGCTGGGACTGGAAAGGAGTGGAGGAACTCAGGAGCTGGGGGCAATGCTTGGGGCAAGGATTTGGGGCTCGAGCAGCCCTGAGACATGGTGATGGGCAGAAAGGCAGTGGGTTCTAGGGGTGATGAGACTGGCTTTGGCTGTTGTCATTACTGATTTGCTTCCTCCACATTGTGGCATGCTCAGGTCCTGCCCTGCTGGGGGATGTCACCAGCCCCAGGCTGAAAACCACAGCAGTGCCAGCATTTTGGGGTGGGAAGGGAGGGGAGAAATGTAGCTGGGACAAACAGAGGATAAACAGCTCTTGGTTTCTTGAAGGGACATCAGCCACCACAAGAGGTTTCATGTTGAGCTGAGCAAAGCATTTGAGTCACCCTAAGCCTCAATGTTTTGCTTCAGTGTGAAGGTTTTTATTTGCTTAACTTGAAAATTAAAGTGAAAGAGAATTTCATGCTGTAAAATGGCTCTCAGCCCACAGTCAAAATTTGGTTTGTTAATACTCAATCCGGTCCTTCTCAGCTTCTTCTGAAACCCTTTTCCTTCTTCAGTTCTCAACAACACTGTGAAACTGGTGTAAATTCATGAAGTGCTTCCACATTTGCATTTTTCACCCCAAAAAATCCCAGCTGCAAAATGTCACTTAGTCCTGGCACCACTGGGCTATTGAAAGAGCAACTGGGAGCAATGGGAGAGTGTTCCTGGGCTGACCCAGGTGCTCGCTTTTTGTGTTTTAAGGGAAAATGAACTCTCCTGACTCAGCTGGCCTTGTTAAACCTCATTTTATTGAACTGGGGCAGATCTCAGTCATTCCTTTGGAAGGAGCTTTTGGATGGTGCCAGGTCCTGAGGCCATTGCAGAGGCTGTCCTGGGGCTGTGGTGAGTTTTTAGCCTGATGGGATGCCCCAAGGTGGGTGCTCTGTTGGGTTGCATCAAGGGGACAAGGTTATGGGGCATGCTGGTGGCCTTGACTGGGATGATTTCAATGCTGTCGAGCACCTCTGGAGCTGTAGAGCAGCTTCTTGTGTTACTGGGCAAAGCCAAATACTGGGATACTGCATTCCCCCTCATCCAAAGCACTTAGGAAAGCCAGGAACAGAGTCAGGAACCTTATTGATCAGTGTCCCTGCCCGTCTGGTTGGGTTCAGGTGGGTTATGCTCCACACTGGAGGTCCTGGCAGTGGGGCCAGGACACTGGTTCCATCTCCATCTCCATCTCCATCTCCATCTCCCTGCTCATGGCTGTGTCCTGATCCCTGCAGGAATTTGCAACGCTGACGCGGGAGCTGAGCTCCTGCCGGGAGCAGCTCCTGGAGAGGGAAGAGGAGATCTCAGAGCTGAAAGCTGAGCGTAACAACACCCGGGTGAGCACCTAACCCCTCCTGCCTGGCTTTTGGTCCCCAGAAACTGGGCTCCCCACAGCCTGCTGGGCCGGTATTGGCATCACAAGCTCCGTGCTTTCCCTCTTGCAGCTCTTGCTGGAGCACCTGGAGTGCCTGGTGTCGAGGCACGAGCGGTCCCTGAGGATGACCGTGGTCAAACGTCAGGCTCAGTCTCCATCTGGAGTTTCCAGTGAGGTTGAGGTGCTCAAGGCACTCAAGTCACTCTTTGAGCATCACAAGGCACTAGATGAAAAGGTAAGACAGGCTGCTGGGACCTCTCTCCTGGCTCGCTCCATGAGCATCTGCTGCTGACCTTGTCCAAAAGCTCCTCCTCCCTCCACTGGGTGTAATTTTTTGTTGTTAAGATGAGTGGTGACATGGGGTCCCTCAGGAGGGAGGTCTTGGATATCCAAAAGCCACAGCACCTTTGTTTTAGGAGCTGGTGGGGCTGCTGAGTGGATACTGTGGCTTTGAAGGTGTCAGGGACGGGGATCTTGCTTCCTTGGGTCATTCACATGGTGGTGCTGAGCGCTAGCATTTGGCATCCTCGTTCAGTCTTTGCATGACAACTCATATTGGCCCTCCTGATTCATTTAGCAGCTCCTTGCTCTGCTAAAAGAGCTCTTCAAGCCATCCTGGCTGTGGGTGTCCTGAAAAAATCAACTTAGCCAGGGCTGTGCCTCTCCAACGTGCTTTTGCTCTTCTAAGTGATGAGCTGGAGCGTCTCTGAGTCCATGCCCTGGACATGAAGCCACCTGAGCCTGGTTGTCAGCCAGAGGGAAGGGGCTGGGAGCTTGCCTGGCTACTGCACACCCTCATCCCAGGTAAAGAGTGGCTTTTCCTCTTATCTTACATGGCTGCAGGTCAGGGAACGCTTGCGAGCAGCTTTGGAGCGAGTGGCAACCTTGGAGGAGCAGCTTGTGGATGCCCATCGGCAGGTAAGAGGAGTTTGGCTGCACCCTGGGACCTTCCAGGGGGAACCCACTGGGCTGGGCCTGTTCCATGTTATGGTTGTGAATTCCTGTTGAGTTTTGCTCAAATTATTGTGTAAGATCAGAGAAATGGCATTTGTGCATTTTTAATGGGCAGCTTTTATTCTAAAAACGCTGTTCAGATGGAGGTTTGTCTGTATTTAAGGAAACCTTGTAAATATTGTAAAACTTCTGTCTCCCAGGCAAGGTTTCCTCTGTTGTTTTGCTGTTTGATGTTCATTTCACTGACAAAAAACAACGTGAGCTTGAAGCATTTCAGAGATTTCCCCTGCCTCAGCAGACCCAAACCTTGCTGCTCTGAGCACCCCATCTTGCATCCCCCAGCTCCTTCCTTGCTTGGGCCCTGGCACAGGGACTTTGCTGTCCCTAGCATCAGTCCCTTTTCATCTTGGAGTGATAATAACCCTGTTTTCCTTCTAAAGTTTGTGCCCAGGGGCAAGAGTCATCCCTATAGCCTCTGCCTGGCCAAATTTTGCTCCTGTTTCCATTTCCCAGAATGTATCTCATGGTACTTGGCCAGGCTGAGCAGGGAGGCAGTGCTTGGCCTTTGGTGACCTTGCAGGGACCTTTCCCCATCCTTCCAACAGAGCAGGAGGTGATGTTGGTGTTAATCTCCTGCTGGTCACTGTGTTGGCTGCAACCTAGTGAGGTGTCTTGGGAGGAGTTCTGGGCTGCAAGGGCTCAGGTCCCCAAGGGCTCAGGATCTTTGCATGCCTGTAGCAAGCACTGCTGTGTCCACAGAAGATGTGGCAGTGATTTCCCTCATCTCCCAATCCCCATTGACACCCAGGTGGCAGCTCTGCAGCAAGGAGCAGCTCGGGAGGCCCCTGGGGCTGAGCGGGATGAGAGGGAGCCCAAGGAGCCAGTCCAGAAGCTTCCCTGGAAGGTGAGAGCCCCACAGCCCCATGCTCTGACCACACTCACCAAGCCCATCATTTCTCCAACCCTCTTGTCCCTAGCTCTACAGTACTGAACACTTTTCCCTCTCCCCCATGTCCAGCCCCCTGGGAAATGCCCTTCCCAGTGGATACAGACCATTCCCACAGCAGAGGGGAATTTGTGCTCCTGCTTGGCTGCTCCTTGGGGCTCTGCTTCTCAGAGATGCTCAGCCATCCCTATTCCAGCGTGCCTGTGAGAAGCCACATCCCTGGCTAGCAGAGCCTGTGGGCAGGGGGTCCCAGAGCCCCATGTTCCCACTCCCCACCACCTCACTTGTGCCCTGCAGGGCCACGTTCCCCCATCACGTAGCCACATGCAACCCCAGCCCCTGCTTGGGGCCAGCCTGGCATCTCCTCTCTGCTGCTTCCCAGAGGCTCTCCAACGGCTCCGTCCACCCGGATGATGAGGCAGGGCGGGTGGTGGAACTTCAGGAGCTCCTGGAGAAGCAGAATTTTGAAGTGGTCCAGGCCAAGGAACGCATCTCTGCCTTGGCTGCCAGTGTCGCTGAGCTGGAGGAGGATCTGGGCACTGCCAGGAAAGATCTGATCAAATCAGAGGAGATGAGCAGCAAGTACCAGAGGGACCTCCGAGAGGTTAGACACTGCTCTCACCCTGCCAAGCCTGTTGCAGAGACATTCACAGCAGCTTCAACAAGCTCGGGGTTGGGAAGGGATTGTAACCCCTGGTGTATGCAGGGTGGAGGTCTGCGTGTCCCTATAGAGGCCACTGCCTTTGGGAGATTGTCCCCAAGTCCTTCAGCAGGACTTCCCCGAGGTTATGAAAAGCCACTGAGACACCCCAGAGTGCTGCAGACCTGGGGCAGAGAGCTGTGTTCATGCTGGAAGGTTTTTCTGTGATTGCTCCACTCTCCCTGTATTGCTCTCCTGCTCTGCTGCCCCTCATCTCTGGGTGAAGCAGAGGTTTCATGGAATGCTTTGGACTCTGGGGTGGCCCAGGCTCGCAGGAGCTGGGTGGCCCAGTTATTCCCAAATTGGTGATCACAGATCAGGATGTGACAGCCCCATCGCTTCCCCAGGCCCTGGCTCAGAAAGAGGACATGGAAGAAAGGATCACCACGCTGGAGAAACGCTACCTGGCAGCCCAGAGAGAAGCCACCTCCATCCATGACCTCAATGACAAGCTGGAGAGCGAGCTGGCCAACAAGGAGTCCTTGCACCGCCAGGTACCAAAGCCTCACCCAAAGGCTCCTCCTCACCACCCTGGGGACTCGGGAGGGAGAAGTGGGTGCCAGGGATGGGACAAGTGGACTGACACCCATCCTGCTCTCTCCTGCAGTGCGAGGAGAAAGCCCGGCACCTGCAGGAGCTGCTGGAGCTGGCAGAGCAGAAGCTGCAGCAGACGATGAGGAAGGCAGAGACGCTGCCCGAGGTGGAAGCAGAGCTGGCTCAGCGCATCGCTGCCCTCACCAAGGCAAGAGCAGGGTGCTGGGCTTGGGTGGGATGGGAGAGTGCAGGAGCCCGAGGAAATTCCTCTGAGGAAGAGACAGCTTTGTCTGACCCCCCTGGTGATGGAGCCCATGGCAGGCCCAAATGTTCCTGCTCTCTTTCCCAGCTGTGCTGTCCTCTGCCTGCCCCACGGCTGCAGGCACCACGCAGGGTTTTAAAGTTTCCAATGTGCCCCCTATACATGAGGTTTGCTCCCTTCCCTTGGCTCCTTTCTCCAAAGAAGAAATGGCCCTGCCTGTGATGGCCTTCACCTTGTGCTGGGAGCACTCTGGGATGAAGAGGAAGGATCCAGGCTGGATCTGGGAGAGTGCAAGCCTGGGGGGAGGTGTGGATACAATCACTCTGGGTGCTGGAATGGGTGCCAAGTCCACCACCTTGCTAGTCCAGCTGGTTTGGGCCCTCAGCACACAGTGGGGATGCAGGCAGTGGGAGTGAGCAATGCATTCCAGGGAAGGATGCAGATGCAGGGATGGAGGGAAGGATGCAGTAGGACCCACATGATTCTGGGGAGCATCACCCAAGAGGGCTGCTCTGCTTTTCCCAGGCAGAAGAGAGGCACGGGAGCATCGAGGAGCATCTCCGGCAGCTGGAGAGTCAGCTGGAGGAGAAGAACCAGGAGCTGGCCAGGGTAGGTGCTGCTCAGCCTGGACTGGTGCATCCTGATCTGGCTTTGTCTCCCCTGTGCCATGGTGGCTGGGTGCCTGGGCACACCACAGCTTGCTGCTGTCTCAGAAGCAGGATAGGGAGAGGGGCCTGGTTAATCCTTTCCCATCCAGGATCTCAAACTAAAGCCACCCAGGAGCTCATCACATTCTGCAGTGACTTCCCACGCATCTCAGTCTTGCTGTTAGCATGCCACAGCCACTCCTCTTCCAGCATCACCTCCTGGGCCAAGCTGGGACCCCAAATGCAGGGTGGGGGCTCCAGCTGCCCTTCCCCCAGCCTAGACCCCAGCAAGGAGAGACCAATGGGTGCTGAGACTCAAGGTGCTGCCTCTCAAAAAGACCTGGAGGCCAAGCTGATGTCTGATGGGACTCACAGTCCCTGCTCTACTCCTTAGGCAGCTGCTGGGCTGTCCACGCAGGAGGTTGTGATGCCCATATCTCAGGTGGCCCAGGTGACATTCCAGCATGTGGCCCTGCCAAAGCCCCTGGCTGTTTTGTCCTGGGGCAGAGAGTTGGAGAGACCTTGGCACGGGTCAGGCAAGCAGGAGCTCTTTAGATCCTGTTCTCCTTCCTCATCAGCTCTGGGTGGGAAATGGCAGAGAGAGTCCCACGGAGGGTCCGGTCTGTGCCCTGAGGGGTGGATTTGTCCCCAGAAGCTGAGCCTGAGGGATCAGCTGTGCCACCACCAGCAGGCAGGGGGTGGCAGGAGGAGCAGATCCTCTGGAGCTGAGGTGGCTGCTTGCCCTTTGCCATTGCAGGCTCGGCAGAGGGAGAAGATGAACGAGGAGCACAACAAACGCCTCTCGGACACCGTGGATCGGCTGCTGAGCGAGTCCAACGAGAGGCTGCAGCTGCACCTCAAGGAGAGGATGGCAGCCCTGGAGGAGAAGGTAGTGGCTGGGGAGCAGGGGGTCCTCTGGGGGAGTTGGCAAGGGGTGGAGGGGTCTGCAGCCCCTTTGGGCAGGTACAGCAGAAGGGTTGGGAAGTGCCTGTGCAGAGTTGGAGCAATGGTCCCATGCAGGATGCTCCTGGGCTCTGGGGCTGGTGGGAGTGCAGGGAAGGTGCTCTGCAGCACACCCTCACCTCCAGCCAGTCCTTGCTTGGTCAGACCCCCTCCTCACCACCTTTCACCTCTGACAGCAGCAGGATTTGTCCTGCTCTGCTTCCTCTCTTCCCTCTCTTCTGGTGCAGCCTCATCTGCAGCCTGTGCCCAGCTGTCAGAGCAAAACCCTTCTGCATTTTGCAGGAAAAATGCAGCATTCATCCTCTCCCACCTGCCCATCCCACATGCTGCCTCCAACCCTCTCTGTCCCCCCTAGCTGGGAGAGCAAGGATTAACCTCACAGCACCAGTGGGAGGTCAGCCCTTGATCATTCACCTCTGTTTGGGTTCCTGCAGGGACCAGGGTCCTGTTGGCACCCCCAGGACCAGGGCTGTCTCCCTGCTGTTCAGCACCTCCTGTCCTCAACTGGTTGTGCCAGCATATCCAGCATAGCTCTGGATAAAAGCAGGACCCGATACATGGGGCTCAGTCCAAATTCCCAACCCAGGAAGGAACAGGGATCAGAGTGGTGGCACCTTGCAAAGGAACATTGTCTGCTCCCCAGGCAGTTGCTGGCACCCAATCATCCACAGTTTCTCTGGGTCTTCCACAGCCCCAAATGGTGCCATTTGACTGCCAGCACCTCCCAAAAAAGAGCACTAGATCAGGCAGTTAAAATTGCATCTTCTTTTCCCCCTGCCTGTTCTCTAGTTAGGTGTAGGGGATGTTTTTGCCCTTAGTCCAGGTGCTCAAGGAGTTTGTCTCCTCTCAGACACATTTCCTAATCACCAAGCCCTCCCCATCAGATCTCCAGTTGCCCTGGCCCTGATGTGGGGCAGGGTTTGGGCTATTGCAGCCCTGCTTGAGGAGCAGGAGGTTGGCAGAGAAAACCACTTCATGGGCAGTTGGAGGAGAGGAGAAGCTGAGGAGCCACTGCCACCCCTCCTGCCAGGCATCCAACACAACATCCCACAGTTAATTCCATGTTGGCCATTCCCTGGAGACCACATGGCCATTTTCTAAATGGTCTCTCTTTTTCTTTCCTGTTTTTGTTCCCTTTTATTTCAATTTTTTCGTTTTGGTTTGTTTTTTTTTATTTTCAAAGAACACATTGTTACAAGAGCTGGAAAATACCCAAAAGCAGATAGAGGAACACCAGCACGACAAGGTAAATGCTGCTGGGGGGAGCCTGCCCTAGTGACTGTGCTTCCTTGCTCCTAATCCCCCAGCCAGTGGCAGTGGCACCTCCTAAAACACCCCAGCCTTGGAGGAGCTGGGATCCCAAAGCACCCAGCAGCAAGAGGCCACAAACTCACCCATGCAATTGCTGGGTGGAAGCTGCCTCCCACCTCCCTGGAGACCCCTGGTTGGGTTCCCCCCCAGGCATGTTCAGTCCTGTCTCCATATTTCTCTCACTCTCATCTATCCCCAAACCCTGCTGAGGACAGGGGTGAGCCTGGGGTGGCTTTGCCTGAGTGTCCGGAGGAGGGTTCAACCCAGTGCAGCCTGGCTGTGAGGGACAGTGCTGCTCAGGCACCCACAGCTCCTTCACCTCCGAGGCTTTCTCAACCCTCTTATTCAAATCTGGGGGAAGAGTGCCCCCTGCCCAGGTTGCAGAAGACCCCAAAGGTCTTCACACCTCCCCTGCTCTCAGATAGAGCATCTAAGCATCTACAACATGAGTCCACCTTTGCCTGTGCTGGGAAGCTGGTGGGTTGCAGCTTTTTTTAAGCAACGGGGGCTTTGGGGATGTGCCCTGTGTCTCATGCATGCTTCTGGACTTGGGGGGGCTTCTTTCCCCCTTGCCAGGGTCTTTGCCCTCCCAGATCCTCCCTGCCTGCACTGAAGATGTGCAGGCACTGCTTGTGCCTCCCAGCCCTGGGCAGAAGTGAAGCTTGGAGCCTGGCATGACACTGCCTGCATGTGCTTGTTTGCCCACAAGACTGGATCCTGCTGTGCCTGGAGGATCCCATCTCTCCTGCCTCCCTGCCCACCCACAGCCTCTCCCACCACCTCCTCTAGGACAGCACGGCCACTTAAGGCAGGTTCCCAGAGAGGATGGGATTGGCAGGAGGAGGGATGGAGCCATCACCAGATTTGTCTCCCAGGTCCCTCCCTGACAGCCCCTTGCCAAGGCAAACAGCCGGGAGCAAAACCAGAGCATCCCAGTGGGGCCCATTTGCCTTCATCTCTCAAACCAGCATTGCTTCCAGCACATGGGTGTCTGTCTGTCTGTCTGTTTGTCCAGCCTGTCCCTCCCTCCCTTTGCAGCATCACCCCAGCATCATCGTTCACTGTTGCCTGCATGAGCTGTTTCTTTACTGACGTGCCAAAGGTGTTTCAAACCTTTGGGGATTTTAAAAGGGAATATAAACCTGGAAACAGCTAAGGATGTGCCTCACCCCAAACCTGGCTGCTCTTCAGAGCCAAACCAACCCCTGCCTGTCTCTTGTCTCACCCTGAACAGCGGCGGTTGTCTGACGAGATTGACAAACTGAGGCTGGAGGTTGATCAGCTCAAGACCAGAAGTGGCACCTTTGTGGAGAGTGTGCATGCAAGGTAAGGGCCACCCACCCAAACCCCACAAGCCTCTGGGCCTCACTGACATCTCGCACCCACAGCTTTGGGGGCATTTTGCTTTTAGAGCCCCAAAATGCTGTTGGCATCTCTGGTTTCACCAAAGCTCTGAACAGACAGAGCTCTGGTCAGCTCCAGCTCTGCTGACACCACTGTGCATTTGTCCTGGGGTGGGACACAGTGTTGAGAAGAACCCAGCCCAACTGACTGGTCTAAAACTTGCTCTTCTAAGGGGAAAAAATACACCAGGCATCGTTCCTTTTTCTGCATTAAAGCTTAGCTTTTGCTGGAAGCTGGATGTTCCCCAAACACCTTTCCCCCTGTGGTGTGCAGGGGTTGGGCCGGTGTAGGAGGAGGAATCTCTTTGGAGGTGTTACAGGCAAAGGAGAATGAAGCCCCTCATTTTCTCCCTTCCTTTTTCCAATGGCCTTTGCACATCCTTTCATAAAAACTCAGAGGGGAGATGGGAAGGTCCCAGCCCAGAGCACCAGGAGGAGAGGTGAGTCCATTGGGCACCAATGCAAGAAACCAGGGGGTGAGAAAGCAAAGTGGCAACACAGCATGCACCCCCTGCAATGCTGCATCCCCCTGGGCACCATCCTCTCATCCTCTCCTGGGCACCTGGGCTAGAGCCAGAGAGACATCAATGAGTGTGACCACCAGCAGGGAAAATTCACCTCTCAAGAGGGCTGGAAAAGATGGAAAGGAGCTGGTGTAACCTGTCAGCAGCTGTGGCAGAGAGGGGAGGGTCTGGAGGCCCTGTGCCTGCCTGCCATGGAGAGAAGAAACAGTGAGGAGGAGTTTGTGAGGATGAAGGAGGGTCTAGAGCATGTGTGGGACCTCTTTTATGGGTCTGTAAGAAGAGGATGGACAGTTTTATTATTTTTTTTTATTTCTTGGAGGAAAAATGAGCAGAAAGCTTGAGTTACAGATGCCAGAATAATCCCCCTGCTGAAATATCAGCTTCTGTCTAAAGCTCCTTTGTCTGGAACTGCTTGTCAGTGGCTCCACAGCTTAAATCATCTTGAAACTTGGGCTGTGCCTTCGTCTGCAAACACTGAGCTGACACCAAACCAAGCTGCTCGTGGTACTGGTTTCGTCTGGGTTCAGTGGGATGCTGGGCCAGGCAGCCCAGATCTATATCTGCACTGAAAACCAGACCCCCTGTGGTGGAAAAACATTGCTCTGCCCTGGACAACAGCTTTTGTCATCTTACAAAAACCTCATGGCTGCTGTGGCATCCAGGGGGTAACAACACCATGGGCTGGGCAGGTGCTGAGTGGTGTGGTTGGGTCTTCAGAGCGTGGAGGAACAGCCAGGAAACATGGAGATGTGGAATGAGGGGGGCAAGAAGTGGCCTCAGGTCCAACAGCAGCCACTGAACTGCTCTGCCTGGCATGAGGAGCATGGAGGAGGAGGAGGGAGAAGTGCCAGACAAAGTGTCAACCAAAGGAGATCCCAAGCCATGCTGGGAGATCTCAAACAATGCTCATGCCTCCCCTTCTGGAAGATCTGTTTAAAATGGGGTTTTATTCATCAAGGTTGATTTGGGATTTTTTTTTTTTTCATGAAAATGATGAAGAAAACATAAAAAGGAGAAAAGCTCTCTCGCTTGGCCTTGTTCTGTACCATGAGGATGGAGAGGACAAGATGTGCTGTCCATGTTGGGAAGTGGGAGCTGTTCTCAAGAGGGGAGGACAGGAGGGTGCTGTTCAGCCCCACTGCACAGGATGGTTTTGGCCAGAACTGGCTGGATGCCCCAGTGGGGACTGCAGCTCTAGGGGAGGTAGCAGCAGGGTAGGACCCAGGGCTGAGCTTCCTACAGTTTGGGAATTCATCTCCAGGGCCAGTCTGGGGGAATGGGACACCTTTTTCCAGGGCCTGGTTTTGCATTGTTTCATGCCAAGCAGGCAGATGTCCAGAATGGCCTTGTCCTCCTCCGCTGTCTACAAGGAGAGCATCCCAGGAATGGGGCACCTCTCCATGGAGCAATGTCCCCAACAAGGCTCTTTCTCCCCAGGTCCCACATGGGCAGTGCCACGGATCTGCGTTTCCCTCTGAGCGCTGTGGTCCATGGCTCCGCCGAGCCCTTTGGGACAGCCCCGGGGCTGCCTCGGGCACAGAAGGGAAGATTTGGTGCCCGACGAGAGGAGCCAGCCAAGGTGATCCATCTTCATGCCAGCACGGGGCCAGGGATGGGGTTGGAGTCTCCTCCTGCCTTGCATGTGGTTTCATGTGTCCTTGGTTTGGGGACACGGGGCCATTTCCTTCACCCCGTACATGGATGGGGGGAGCGTGATAGTAGGTAGGGTTTCCCCCTGGTAGTGTGTCGAGGGGTGACTGTGGCATGGAGGTGTCCAGTTTGGTTTTTGGAGGTGTGGAAGTGCTGTGAAAGACCAGTGGACCTTGTTCCCCCAGGACTGGGAGCAGACCCAGGCAGGCAGTGTCCTGGCCACGGGTCCTCACGCCTTTGACAGTGACCCCGAGATCTCTGATGTGGATGAAGATGACCATGAAACACTCTTCAGCTCCATGGATGTGCTGTCTCCTGGTGGGCACTCAGATGCCCAGACGTTGGCCATGATGCTCCAAGAGCAGCTGGATGCCATCAACGAGGAGATCAGGTAAAGCCATGGCCAAACCCCACCACTACTTGGCTCCAAAATGGCTCAGGGAGGAAGGGGCAGCAAACTGCCGGGCAGTGGGGTGAGGTTCTCCTGCCCTAAAACTGAGCTCTTGGTGCAGCTTCAACCAGGAAACTGAGTCCTCCCAGTCTCACACCTTCACCAGTGTTTGCTCGCAGCAAGGTTTGTAATTTAAAAAAAAAAAAAAGCCCCCATGAATACTGAGGGAAACCAGAGTGCCCCTCAGCTCTGGTTTGTGTGGATCCTGATGGATCTTGCTGACATTCCTGGTGATCGAGGGCTTCAGTCTCAGTCCCCACGGTGCACTTCCCCAGGGTAGGGAAATCCAACAGCTGGGGAGTTGTCAGGGGACTGCCCAGAACAGCAGAAACCTGGAACCCTGAGCCCTGCTCCTCCCCCAGGATGATCCAAGAGGAGAAGGAATCCACCGAGCTCCGTGCGGAGGAGCTGGAGACCCGTGTCACGAGTGGCAGCATGGAAGGCCTCAACCTCACCCAGCTCTGCAAAAGGGCTTCCATCCCCACCTCGCTGACAGCCCTGTCCCTGGCCAGCTCATCCCCCCCCCTCAGTGGCCGCTCCACCCCAAAGCTCTCCTCCCGCAGCGCTGCTCAGGACCTCGACCGCATGGGGATCATGACACTGGTGAGGGGGGACCCAGGGTGGGCAGAGGGGCTGGGCAGGACGTGCCTGGGGTGCGGGTGGGTGGTGTGGAGTCGAGGTGTTGGTGTTTGGTGTCTCCAGGCTGGACTGCTCTCTGGGGGGGTTTCTCCATTAACTGCCCCCTTTCTGTGTCTCTCTCGCTTTCCCCCTTGCAATCAGCCCAGCGACTTGAGGAAGCACCGGAGGAAACTGCTAGTGAGTGGCTCCCATCCCGTTGGTTTTTGTCCAAGCCCCCTTTCCAGCCTGCTCCTGGCTTTGTCCACACCAGGTCAGGGTGCAGCAGGCGCGGGATGGAGCTGGGGACCACAGGGATTCAGAAGGAAGATCATGGGAATCCCGGAAAGTCCTTGGAGATATGCCAGCTGGCAGCCCAGAGAGTCTGGCAGGACATGGGGAGGTTCAGAAAGCCACTGTGTCCTCAAACATTGTGTGTCCCCTCTGGCGACAGGGTGTCTTTGGGACATTCCCATCTGTGCTCCCCAGAGCCCTCTGCTGAGGACCAGCAGCTTCTTTCCCCACACCCTGACTTGGACCGTGGGGCTGCATCCTCTCTCCTCCCTGTTCCCAAGATCTTGGCCATCTGGCCGCATCCTCCCTATCTTCTTGGGCATCTCGAGCCATTGCCAGAGCTCTAATTGAGGCCAAACCTGAAGTCTGGCAAAGCCCCAGCGCCCTGGTGGCTTTTTTGGTCATGTCTTCATGGAGCAAGAGAGAGGCAGGCAGCAGGGCAAGGATGGAGGCGGGCTCTGACCTCCCAGCCTCACCACTTCTCTGCTTGTTCAGTCACCCGCAGCTCGGGACGAAAGCCGAGAGGACAAAACCACCATCAAATGTGAGACATCCCCCCCATCCTCCCCCAGGACCTTGAGGCTGGAGAAGCTGGGCCACCCCGCGCTGAGTCAGGAGGAGGGGAAGAGGTACGTGGAGCTCCCTTTGGATCTCATCCCAGTGCCTGCTCTGTTGGTTTGAGGATTTCCGTGGAGCAAGCGTGGGCTCAGGGGATGGGCTGGGGTTTGCCATGGCTTGGGCACTGCTCAAGAGTAACCTAAAGGCTTTGCTGTTCCTCTCCCTCCTCTGTCCCCAGCTCGCTGGAGGAGCAAGCCAGCAACCCCAGCAGCAACAGCAGCCAGGACTCCCTGCACAAGGGCTCCAAGAGGAAGGGGATCAAATCCTCCATCGGGCGCTTGTTCGGGAAAAAAGAGAAGGGTCGCTTGATTCAGCTGAGCAGAGAAGGGGCCACAGGGCAGGGTCCGTGAGCAGCCCTATTCCCATCCTTGGCTTTGGGGTGCTGTTGGGGTGACAAGCGGAGGAGCAGGGACACTCCTACTGGTTTGGAGGTGTTGGGACCTCTGGCTCTGGGCTCCCAGCAGCTCCAGGGCTGTTGGGTCCTGGTGCTTTCCGCCTCGTGGCCCCTCCTGGTGTGAGCGTGGGGTCAGCGTTAAGGCTCTGCGAGAGCTGCAGTGAGGATAGTGACCCCTCCATCACTGTGTCCTCTCTTTAGTGTCCCCAGAACTGCTTCCCCATCCCGAGGGACCTTCTTGATTTTGCACAGCCCATTGGTGGAAGCTGCTTTTCCACTCCTGAGCCCTTCACTGCTCTGATGTTGGGCATCTTGAACGGGGAGGGATGGCAGTGGGGATCCCTTGGGCTTCCCAGGGCTGGAGGGGAGCTGAGGGTGGGTTGGAAATGGGGACTGTCACCCCCTGTGCTGCGTTGTGCATCTCCAGCTCCCTGGCATGGGGGCTGTGGCAGCAGCCACACTGAGCCCAGGGGTTGTCATGCTGAGGCTGGGGATGTCACACTGACCTGAGGATCTCTTGCTTGCCCACCAGTGGTGCTGACTGACGTGGAGGTGGGCATGCAGGACCCTCTGGGACTTGGCAAGCTGGGGGCTCAGGCCGAGAAGGACCGGCGCCTGCGGAAGAAGTGAGTGACCATCCCTCCCTGTCCCAGCAAGGAAATATCCTGTCTGATGGGTGGGCACTGGGAATTGCTGGAAAGACTTCTCATCTTCACCCTCTCTTGAGCCTTGTTAGCTCCTTTATTGCTTTGCTACCACCTGGTTCTTACTACCTGTGGTCTCTTCCCTTTCATGATGTCCTCCCTTCCCCACAAACCCCCAATAAATTTCTCTGCTGCTTCTGTTCCCTCCAGGCACGAACTCCTGGAAGAGGCTCGGAGGAAAGGATTGCCCTTTGCTCACTGGGATGGTCCCACTGTTGTCTCCTGGCTGGAGGTGAGGCAGAGCAGGCTCATACATGATCCTTGTGCACCAACAGCTTCACAATCACTGTTTGTCTCTAGTGTGCTCCCCTGGCAGTTTTAGAGCATCCCACAATCCCACCACGCTTGGTCTGTGCACGTGGTTGGTGGTGACAAAACCGAGGGGAGCAGAGCAGATCCCCAGATCCCTCATATGTTCTCTGGAGTTGTGGTTTGGGGTTTCCTTGAGCCCATGACTTGACTTTGAGTTTACAGGTTCAGTGGATGCCCTTTCCCTGTGCTGTGTCCATCAGCTAGAGGGGTGCTGGGCTGCCCTGAGGTCCCCTGTGAGGCACAAACCAAAAAGAAAACCCCGCGTGTGTATCCGGCTTCGACGCGGAGCTCCATCAGGGTGGCCTTGATCCCATCAGAGGAAGTTGGGTGAGGACAACAGGACAGTCACTGGTTTTGCCTTGTTCTGGCAGCTCTGGGTGGGGATGCCAGCCTGGTACGTTGCTGCTTGCCGAGCCAACGTGAAGAGTGGAGCCATCATGTCAGCTCTGTCTGACACCGAGATCCAGAGGGAGATCGGCATCAGCAACGCCCTGCACCGCCTGAAGCTGCGTCTGGCCATCCAGGAGATGGTCTCCCTCACCAGCCCCTCAGCACCACCCACCTCACGGACAGTAAGTGCTCCATGCTGCAGACACCCCCCAGGGGCAGGACAAAACCACACTGGTTTGGTTCAGTGGGACCACAGTGGTCCCTCGGGCACCGGGGAGTCCCGGGGAGAGGGAGACGTCGGGGTTGTTCAGCCTGGAGAAGGCTCTGGGGAGGGACTGTGTCTTGTGCTTGTCCCCAAGCCCCTCCAGGTCATCACGATGCCCCAGTAATGCCGAGATGTATCTGTAAAAATGAAGCCAGCAGAAAGATGGCCACATCCACCTCAGACGGCCACAGCTGGGGTCAGTGCTGACAGAGATGAGAGCAAAGGCAGCCAAAGAGCCCAAGGATAGTGGGGTGGCACCATCCTGAGCTGCAGGGACACTGCAAGATCTCCCCAGACCAGCTCAAATCCTCCATCAGCCCAAGCTGGGCTTGTTTCCAGCAGAGCTGTAAACCAAGGCCACTGCTCTGCCCTGACCACTCTGCTCTTTTCCCTGCAGTCCTCTGGAAATGTCTGGGTCACCCATGAGGAGATGGAGACCATGGCAACTTCCACCAAGACGGTGAGGCTGGCAGCTGGGATGAGCATTAATGCCCTGAACCCAGGAGGAAAGGGGATCTGGGCTGTGCCTCACGTGTCAGCTCTCATGCACCTGTTTAGAAACCATCTTTCAACCTTTAATATCCCAACGTTTTCTAAAACTGGCTGAAAACCCATCAGATGCACTTCCCTTTGTCAAGTCCCTGTGGGTTCTGCCAGATGTCTGGAGCAGCTTCTCTGCTGGCTGTGAGTTTGAGGAAAGATATGGAAGACAAAAGCCAAGAGTGATCTCAGATAGCTGCATGAGCTTGAGTCCCACATTAGTCATCCCACACCCAAAGAAGTCACCATCTAATCTCCCACTGACCTCAGCAAAGCCAAATATTGTCCTGTCTGTCCCTACCACTTGCTGGTAGCTTGGGATCCTTTGGACAGATGTGGCAATGCTCCCAAAAGCTCTGGCTCCTTTGGAGAGCTGTAGCCATCCTCCCCTCTCTGCAACTTAATAACTCCATGTCTCAGAGCTGGGGAAGCATTTTAGATTTATTATGTGAATTAAGCCTTGGGTCAAGTAGCAGGCCCATACCTGGTACCTGTAAGTGGTGGGTACCTTTTGGGGGTGGAGAGCTCAGAGTTACCACAGGGACACTTTCCCTTGGCAGGTTTTGTGAGGCTGAGCAAAACCAGCACAGACTGACAAGGAGGAAATGTCTCCAAAATCAGGAAATTGGGATGGGCAGCCCCTTGGGGGTTGGTGAGCCATGAGCTGAAGCATAGGTGTCTCTCTCTGCATCCTTCTTTCTTTGAGAGACTCAAAACCTACCCATATTTCCCAGGGGATATGTGAACCCTGATGTCTGTGCCATCTCCAATCCAAGGCCCATGAGACAAACCCTGTCTTGTCTTTGGGATGGGGTGAAGCCCAGGCCCAGCAGGGTTGGGATATCCCCACCATTCTGCTGACAAGGCTGAGCTCCCCGAGCCATGAGAATGACCCCCATCCTCTCTGGGTCACCCCGTGGCCAGGGGTCCCATGCTCAGCACCCCCTTCATGGTGCAGGGCTGCCAGGTACTGACCATGTCCTTTCTATTGACATGCTGCGTGTGTCACACTTAGGACACAGAGGAAGGCAGCTGGGCACAGGTGAGCTCCCCATGTCACCCTTTCCCATGGGCAGTGCATGGGGTGGTTGTGGGAGAGCTGGACATCATGGGGCACCCAGATGATCATCATCATCATCATCGAGTGGTTTGGGTTGGAAGGGAGCTTAAAGACCATCTGGTTCCAACCCCACTGCCATGGCCAGGGTGACCTTCTATGGATGATGAGCTTGGGGCATCAATATTTGCTTGGAGTCTGTGCCTGCACTCTGTGGTTGCTCTTCTAAGCTTAAAAACCAATTGGGAATGCAGTGCAACCTGTTTCTTAGTTGTTTCAGCTTTTGTAAATGCGCTCTTTCCAGAAGGAGCTGGTTGTGAAGTCCAGTTGCCTCTTATGCTTTTTGCCTCCTTCCTTGTCTCCTTGGGGGACAGCAGTAGGACACTGAGCATGACCAACAGGACTGTCCTCTCAAGTTCTTTCAGTACAAACCAGGGTTAAACTCCTCGGGTCCAGGTTTGCTCCTCAGGACAGGGCCCCCCAGGCTGCAGCACTGAACTCTCACTGATTTTCTGGAAGTCTGCAGCTCCACCAAGCCCTGGTTTCTCCCTAGTTTCTCCATTTGCTTCCCTGCAGACACTGGCCTATGGGGACATGAACCATGAGTGGATTGGGAACGAGTGGCTGCCCAGCTTGGGTCTCCCACAGTACCGGAGTTATTTCATGGAATGTCTTGTTGATGCACGGATGCTGGATCACCTCACCAAGAAAGATCTCAGAGTGCACTTGAAGATGGTGGACAGCTTCCACCGGTGAGTCCTTTCCATCAGGAAGTCCCTGGGGTGCAGTGTCTGCACTGGGAGCAGAGGATGGGGGAACTGGAGGGGTTTTCCCCTGTCCTGGCCAGGTGTGGGGCTGGGGGATGACTCTTCTGGGCTAAACTCACCCACCTGGTCTGGGCCAGCCTGGATGGGCAAACGTTCTCCTTCATCACACTCCTTGCAGCAAAACTGCAGAGGACCAAGCTTTCTCCTGGCTGTGGACCAAACCAAGGGCAAGAATAAATGCCTGTGTCACCTGGGAGACACCCTGCACCCCAGTGGCAGGCAGAGGGGTCATCTGCCAACAACCCAACATGGAGAAGGCTTCTGCCATCCCAACCACCTTGCTGTGGTGTTTGTCCCTGTCCTGGGGTACAACCCTGACCCACAGGGCTGTGTCCCTGGGCCTTCCAGGGCCCTCCCTGGGGATGAACCCTTCAGCCTGGCTCTCCCCTCTCCAACCACCCAGCACCATCCTTTAGATCCATGTGCTCTCAGGCAGGTGGTGCAGGGTAAAACTAATGGAGTGGGGAACTACCATGGAAGGGAGGGACATCCCCCGTTTCCAGCCAAGATCTTCCCTCTGGATTGTGTCTGTCCTGGGGGCACATGGAGAGCAGGAAGGGAAGCAGGTCCCTGGGTGGGTTCCTCCAAGCCACCTGCCCCACCATGTGGAGGGTTGGCTGACATCTCTGGTGTCCTTGCAGCACCAGCCTGCAGTATGGCATCATGTGCCTGAAGAGGCTCAACTACGACCGCAAGGAGCTTGAGAGGAGGAGAGAAGAGACCCAGCATGAAATCAAAGGTCAGCAGCTGTGCTCACCAGACAGCCCTGGAAGAATCACAGAGTAATAGAATGGTTAGAATTTGAAGGGACCTTAAAGCTCCCCCAGTGCCACCCCTGCCATGGTCAGGGACACCTCCCCCAGCCCAGGCTGCTCCAAGCCCCATCCAACCTTCAACACTGCCAGGGATGGGGCAGCCACAGCTTCTGGGGGCAACCTGGGGCTCAGCACTCTCACAGGAAAGAATTTTTTCCTAATGTCTCACCTAAATCTCCCCTCTTCCAGTTTCCAACCATTGCCCTTTGTCCTCTTGTTCCACACCCATGTCCAAAGCCCTCCCCCAGCTTTCCTGTAGCCCCTTCAGGTATTGGAAGGTTGCTCTGAGCTCCCCTGGGAGCCTCCTCTTCTCCAGGCTGAACAACCCCAATTCCTCAGCTTGGCTTCCCACAGAGGTGCTCAGCCCTCTGAGCATTTCAGTGGCTCTGCTCTGGACACCTTCCAGGAGCTCTGTGTCCTTCTGATGCTGGGGACTCCAGAACTGGACACAGAACTCCAGGTGGGGTCTCAGCAGAGCAGAGCAGAGGGGGGGAATCCCCTCCCTCGACCACTCTCTGTGCTTCTTTTGCTGCATCCCAGGACCTGGTTGGTTTCTGGGCTGGAAGCTCACACTGATGGCTCATGTTGAGCTTCTGGTCCACCACCACCTCCAAGTCCTTCTCCTCAGGGCTATCCTCAGTCGTTTCTCCTCCCAACCTGTGTTCATGCACATCCACCCAGGGGCAGAGCCTTGCACTTGGCATTGTTGAACTGGAGCTGCTGGCTCCAGGAGAGTCCCAGGATCAGCCTGGGGCAGTGTCTGAGAGCTTCAGAACATCATCAGGTGCCCTCACAACCAAGAGACAAACCCTCCCTCTTCATGCAGATGTCTTGGTGTGGACCAATGACCAGGTCATTCACTGGATCCAGTCCATCGGGCTGCGCGAGTACGCAAACAACCTGGTGGAGAGTGGGGTGCACGGGGCACTCCTGGCCCTCGATGAAAACTTTGACCACAACAGCCTGGCACTTGTCTTGCAAATCCCCACGCAGAACACACAGGTGAGAGCAGCATCCTTGGGGGGGGGGGTTGGAGAAGTGGTGGCCAGGGGGGACACGGCTGTGACTCCTCCACCTCGGAGCAGAGCACTCAGATGGTGACCCGGGTTGTTTGGGGTTTTTTTGCTGGCATTCCCAGGCTTTCTTGAGATGGGAGTTTGGGTTGGAAACCACTTCCATTTATTGGGAATGCTCATTGGTTGTGAATTTCAGGCTCGACAAGTGCTGGAGAGGGAATTCAACAACCTGCTGGCTTTGGGCACAGATCGGAGGCTGGATGATGTGAGTATCAAACCTCTCCCACATCCTGATCATGCTCAGCAGCTGTCTTTGGGTGAGAAACAGAAGAAGCAGGACCTCTGCTCTCTCCCTCCTTGTCCAGGGGTGTCAAGTAGTGCTTCACAGACTGTCCAGAGCAGTCACATGAGCAGTATCAGAGGAATAAACTCAGACTATTAGACAAGACCCCAGGGAAGGTGCTGCCAGGCTGTAGAGGCAGCTGAGCCAGAGTCTTGTGTTATCATTTCTATCCTTGTGCTCAGTGGGCTGAATTTCAAGCAGACTCAGCTGCCTTTCTCAGCCAGTTGCCTTTTGGAGTCACAAGATGTTCTGGACATGACACATCTGCATCAGGTAAAGCTGGTGGATGAGAGATGCCTCTTGAAGCAGACAGAAAACTGTTCCCATGTAGTCACTGAAGGTGGGAATTCATCCAGCTCTGGTAGGAGAGCTGCTCAGGGCTCTCTTCAAAGCAGAAAGATGTGGAGACTTCTGGATCTGGCCAAAGTTAGATCCATACCTTGGGATCTTTACTTGGACTTGTGTGTTGATGTCTCCAAGGCATCTTTGCAGGCAGGCTGGGGAGGACCAAGTTTATGTCCTGGGATCCAAGAGAGGTCTCCTATGGCCTTGGGCCAGTTGAGTCCCACACTTGTGCAGGTTGAATTGGTCTCCATCTACAGGCCGATCCCTGTTAGGTGACAGCAATGCAGGGTCTGTAACCTGCTCTTCCCTCACAGGGGGATGACAAAACCTTCCGTCGAACCCCGTCCTGGCGCAAGCGCTTCCGTCCCCGGGATGTTCACAGCATCAACATGTTGAGTGGCTCTGCAGAGACACTGCCTGCTGGCTTCCGTGTCACCAGCCTGGTGCCCCTGCCCCCTCCATCTGCCCCTGCCAAGAAAATGCCCCCAGAAGGTGGGTCACTCCCTTCTCCCCCCCCCCCCCATGGTCCTCTCCCACCCCTGCTCAGACCTCCTGATGGATATGGGGATGCTGTGCCACCAGAATCATAGAATCCTACAATGCCAGGTTGGAAGGAACCTCATGGATCCTTGTTTAGTCTGGAGAAGAGGAGGTGAGAGGAGACCTTACAGCTCTCCTCAGCTGCCTCTGGGGAGGTTGGAGTGAGGAGGGAAAAAGCCTCTGCTCCTGAGTGAGGTGATAGGAGCAGAGGGAATGGATGGAAGCTGTGCCAGGGGAGGTTCAGGCTGATGTTAGGAAATACTTTGTCACTGAGAGGGTCAGGACAGTGGTGGAGTCACCATCCCTGGAGGCATTTAAAAGGCATTTGGACCTGGTCCTTAAGGAGATGGTTTAGTAGTTAGATGATGGTGTTGGTCAAAGGTTGGACTGGATGAGCTTGGAGGTCTCTTCCAACCTAAATATCCAAAGGCATTGGATTAACCAGCTCAATTTAGTCCAAGTGCTGCTGAGCTCTCCTGAGGCTGGCAGGGACCTGCTTTGACACTTCTGCTGCCAGCTCTCCTGTGTTTTAGCCCTGCCCAACCATCACACAGCTTTCTATACCATGTCTTTGTCCCTTCCAAAGCTGTAGGGAGGCACAAGCTCCAGCCAGGGCACCCAGGTTTGTTCCCTGGACCAGGCACCCTGATCCCACTGTTCCCAAGCCACCTGCCACATTCCTGGTGGTGCAGAGATGCCTTCAGCAGGCTCAGAAATTAATGTGTGAATGAGAATTAAACCATGTCCTGGCACCTTTTTGCCCCAAGCCCCAGGTTCAGGTCTCCTCCTGTCTCCAAATTTGCTCAAATTTCACAGCTTGCCATCCAGAGGGTTGGGTCAAACTTCTGTTTGACCTTTTCTGCCCTGTCCTTGGAAGCTGCACTTCCCACCAGGCTGAGAACAATGGAACCCTAGGTCTGACAGCACCCAGACATGGGTGGCAGGGTGCTGGCTGCCAAGAGAAGGGATGGCAAGAGGCAACTTTGCCTGGAGCCTTGGGAGCATCAGAGGTGGCCAAATGTGCCTTTTCCTTTGCCCCTCAGCTTCATGTGGCTTCAGTGCACAGGTGCTGCCTGATGACTGTTTTGGAGGCCTATTGAAGGCTAATTAGAGCAGTCACTAATTGCAGGCTCTGCTCTTTTGATTCACTTCCAGTTGGTGCCTCTGGGTCGCCAAGGCTGGAGACCTCCACGGTCCGGACATATTCCTGCTGAGGGTCAGGATGATGGGAACCATCCCTGTCCTGGGTAAGTGTCAGGAGGACCAAGGCCTCAGAGCTGGATGGTGACTGAGGACAGCACGAGGCCCATCGTCCTCTGCCTGGTGTCACCCAGGCAGGGCATCTGCCTTCACCAAGGTTTGCCTTGCCATGGGGGACCCTGGGGACCTCAGTGGTGAGGGAAAAATCTGCTGCTGCCTGAAGCTCACAGGACCCTGAGATGATGCAGAAGGGATGCTCAGCATCCCAACCACGTACTGTTTGTCCGGTCCCTGGACAGCCAGCTCCACTGGGGACCCCATCCTACATGGAAGAGTCCCACAGGGGTGAGGGAATGATAATCAAGCACTTCAGAGAGGCTCCTGGGGTCCTGCTCTACCCTGGGCCTTGATTCCCCTGTGCCAGGAGGATTCATTCCAACTCCATTTGGGTTTGGTGGCCTGTGAGTGCAGAGGTGGAGGTGACCCACCAGCCTCGTGGGGCCTTTCCTCCTTCATTTCTCAGCACATCTCCACTCCCTGTACAGCCACGTGCTGGCTGCCTTTTGGGACCAGAGCCCAACCCCCGCCTGCTCCTTGGCCCAAACCAACAGACACTGCAGCCTCACTGCTGTGGATCCAGGACCATCTCCCTTCTGCTTGTGCACCCCACCACTTCCCCCAGCTCCCCATGGCTTTGTCCCCCCCCTCTCCCCGTGCTGGCTGGGCTATGGCCACGCTGGCACAAGTGTGGTGCAATCTGGTGGAGCAGCAGAGACATCCCAAAACTGGGCTGTGGTATTTGGAAACCTTTCTCCTGCCTGGTTCCTGTTGCCAAAACACCATGGGCTGCTGCAGCGACTCACCCGAGCCCCGGGTGTCAGGGATGGTGCTGCCCACGGGACTTGAAGCCAAGGAAGATTCAGGCTCCTGAAAACCCTCACACCAGGGCAGCCGGGCAAGGAGCTGCCCCCGGGGGGCTCGGGGTCAGTGCCAGGGTGGACACTGCATGGGATGGAGCAAGGACCAGCCATGGTGGAGCAAGGAGGGCAGCTGTGTGCCAAGGGGTGGGCAGTCAGGTCAGGGTGCTGTGTTTTGGGGTGCTGCCAGATGCCACGCAGGGGAGGGGCTGTGCCTGCACGGCAGGTCCTTGGAAGGCTGTGTGGGAAAGGCTGGAACCACCCCGTTGGGCTCAGTACCAGCACGCATGGGAGAGGGCACCTTCCTTGGGTGTCTGGGGAGACACAAGAGGGACACCCATCTCCCCAGGAGGCGCCCATCCCTTTCCCTCCATGTGCAGAGGAGATGCTTTCCCCTTCTGCCTCCGGGCCAGGATCAATCCAGGAGGCTCTGAACTCTTCCCATTTCTCCCCCGTAGGGTAGGATCTCTTCGTCTCCTCATGCCACGTTTGCCTTGTGTGGCCCCTATTTCTGATGTGATATTTATTGATGGCTGGAATGACCTTATACTTATCATGTGCTGTCTGGAAGTGCAATACCTGAGAGGCTATACAGTCACAATGTCTTTTCGGTGTATTTGCCTAATACAGTATTAAATATTTTTTTAATTTGAAGAGTCAGTGAGCCCTTTATATCGATGCCCTATTTCTTTCATCATATTATTGGTACTGCATGGACTCCAAACCCTGGACCGGGTCAGGAAAGGATGTATGTGTGTTCCAATAAACAGGATTTTAAAACAGTGCTGGCTCGAGCCTTCTTTCTAGAGCCCAATTAAAAATATAATTAATCTTTAGCTCCCCCAAGCGTTTTTGGGGTACAGAGCTGAGCCTCAGTTGCAAACCAGTGAAATCATTGGTCTCTGCAGGGCTAAAAGTGTGGTTCCCATCCCCACCACTGAGCAACCATTTCTGACATGGAGAAATCCTAAACAGAGGAATTAGGGGGGAAATGAGAAGAAGGAGACAGCAGTAAAGGAAGTCCCGTTCAAACAAGAATTCCTTTATTTAAAAAAAAAACCAAAATCCAAATAAGTTAGCAAAAATAATAATTAAAAAAAGAAACCAAACTGCAGCTCCACACAGTAGAAAACCCGCAGGACAGAGAGAAACCTTGGTCAAAGAGCATTTTGGGGAAAAAAATAAAAATCAGCAAGCGAACCCAGCACACACATTGGCCCTCAAAAACCCGAGATTGTCCCGGCCGGGGAACGAAGCCGAACCCGACACCGACAGGAGCCGGGGGGGTGCCCGCAGCCCCAGCTCCCCCCGGGGCGAGGAGTGGGGACAGGAGGCGGTGGGGACAGGAGGCGGTGGGGACAGGAGGCGGTGGGGACAGGAGGCGGTGGGGACAGGAGGCGGTGGGGACAGGAGGCGGTGCAGTCCGTGACCCCGGGGGGACAAACAGGAATTTCCAGCCTCAGAACCCTGCCGGCATTTGCTTCCAGCCCCCTCCCCAGCTCCAAGAGCCGCCGGGGTTTGCAGCTCAGTTGGGAAGCCGGTTCTCCTGGAAGGTCCCAGCCACCTCCTCCACCGCGATGCTCTCCACGATGGAGGAGAGAGAATGGAGGTTCCGATCCTCTGCTGCCTCCTCAGCCAGGAGGGGATCTGGGGAGAGAGACGGGGCGGTGACATTGCTGGGGACACGGCCCCTGCGCTGGGGACACGTCCTGGAGCAGGGACCCCACAAGCCCCACCGTGGGCAGAGTGAGCTGAATGATCCAGGGGCTGGAGCAGCTCTGCCATGAGGAGAGGCTGGGATTGCTCAGATTGCTCTGGGGGGACCTTCGAGCCCCTTCCAGTCCCTGAAGGAAACCTACGGGGTGGCTGAAGAGGGACTTTTAATAAGTGTGTCCAATGATAGGAGAAGGGGAGTGGGTTTTAAAGTAAAGGAGAAGAGGTTTAGGACTGCATCTTAGGAAGTTTTTCAGCAGGAGGGTGCTGAGCCTCTGGAACAGATTTCCCCCCCCCCCCCCCCCCCCCCCGGAGGTGTTCAGGGCCAGGCTGGATGGGGCTTGGAGCAACCTGGGCTGGATGAGAGGTGTCCCTGGCCATGGCAGAGGGGATTGGAGGAGTTACGATCTCTAAAGTCCCTTCCAACCTCAGCCATTCTATAATTCTAGGACCTGGGGACCACTCCCAGCTCCCACCCTGGAGGAGGGGGATCAGACCTTCCCCTGGAGAAGGCAAGAAGGAGTGAAACTTTTGGCCACTTTTTAGGGGGTTTTGTTTGATTGTTTGCTTGTGTTTTGTTGGGGTTTTTTTTTTGTTTGTTTGTTTTTTTGTTTTGGTTTGTTTTTTTCCCAATTCCTGTTTGGAAAATGAGATTTGTTGCTTCTGGGCAACAGGTGGATTGGTGGGGGGGGGGGCACGGGGAGAGAGGGATAACTGCAAGAATGGAAAGAAATCAGCAGCTGCAGAGGGCAGTGGGGAGGGACAGGAGCCCGGGGCAGAGATGCTCAGCCATGCTCAGCACCAGCAAAGCCATCCAAGGGACAGTGACAGATGACATCTTGATGGGGACCAAGCCACAAGGGCTCTGGGGGGCTGCAGTTGGGTTTCTCAGCTGCATGAGCAGGGAACTGGGGCAGTGGGGAAGCCTGAACTCAGTGAGTGAGTGGCCAAGGATGTGCTGGAGGATTTATGAATCTGGGAGAGCTCAGCTCTGCAGGAGTGGGCTGGGGAGAGAGGAGAAGGCTCCTTTTGTCCTCTGCTCTGAGGATCTCCTGCTTGGGGTTCTGCTCAGCAATGCCCCATCCCAGGACTGTGGGGTCCCCCACTTCTGTCTCTGTCCCCCCCCCTCCCCAGAGCCCAGCGAGGCTGTGGGACCCTGGGATGAGGTGGGGAGGACCTTACCTGTGGGGTTGGTGCCAAACTCCAGCTGGCTGCTCCAGTCAGGGCTGCAGGATGAGCTGCTGGACCCGCACTCGCTGGTCACCTGCAAGGACCCGGGATGCTGACCCCTCCTCCAGCCCAACCAAACCCCACCAGGCACCCCAAAACCTCCACAGAACAATGTCCCTGCGGAGGTGGACATGTCCCACCCCACCTGCACAGCAGCTGGAGGAGCTGAGAGCGTTTGGGGTCCTCAGACCCGTCAGGGCCAGATGTTTTGTTAACCATAAAGGCTGAAAAATCCCCTTTTCAGGGCTCTGGACCCAGGAGAAATGGGGCCATCTGCTCACTGCAGGTAAAAAAAGTGTCTCTCTGCCCAGGGACTAGAAGGAAAGGCTTAGACACAGACCAGTGTCCTTGGGCAAACCAGGCTTTTTTGCTGAAAATCACCTATTCAGGCTTGTAAAAACTGACACGGGGTCTGGACCCCCTCAGGCCACCCTGAGGGGATTTCTGGGGAAGATCTTTCAGCAGTTTGATTTGTGGATTTAGAGCTGAATGGCTATTTCAGAGAAAAGAGCTGGCAGCCTGAAAAATGAGGATGTTACTCATCAAACCTCTGAATTAATGTGTGTGTGTGTGTGTGTCTACCAAGCAGCAGATGCCAGCCCAGGTTGAACCCAAAATCTGATTTCTAGGAGCAACTCCAAGGCCCCAAATGCTTGTAGCACCCTAGAAACGGTGCATTGGGTCTCCAAGGTCACAGCGGCACTGAATAATTGATTAACACTTGAGTTTATTTCCCAGTAAAATAGAAAACTCTTATGGATATGATTTTTTTCCCTAAAAACATTGTGTTTTTTCATCCTATATGGGAACCCCTGGAAGAAGGGCCAGCTCAGAGCAGCAATGCCATGGAACTTGTCTGCATGGTTTGGGGACCATTTGGAGGGACAGCCAACAAATCCATCCAAATCAAACCCAAGAGGAGACATCACATTTACACCAGGAAGTCCCAAGACTAGACAGGCTGAATGCTAAAATCTTTTTTAGTCCTTTATTCAGCTCTAAGTGTTGAGTTACCCGGGTGCCTGGTCCTTAAATCCCTTAGGCTGAAAAGAAATGAATATTCTAGTGGGCATGGGGGGGTTCTGGGTTGATGGTTGGACTCAGTAATCTTAGAGGTCTTTTCCAACCATGACAATTCTGTGATTCTGGAATTTTCAGTGAATCTCACTTTTCTCTGTCTTTTACAAAGTCTTTCCGTATCCACATCCACACCACCTATATCTCCTTCTACATCTACATCCTCAGTACCATCAATACCCACACACTCATACACCTACCCCTGTTTACATCACCTGGACCATATAATTTCTGTCTCTCTCCCCTGCACTCTGTGCCCTTCACATTTTCACAGACAAAGCCCCAGGGAAGCACAAGCCCAGAGAGCCACAGAGGAAGCAGAGGGCAGATCAAAATATCCCCCTGCCTCTCCCCAAACTTTGTTAAACCACCAAAATCTCAGGACTGTGACAAGACACCCTCATTGCATCCTCACCTGGAGCTTCCCAGAGGTGGCCCTGCACCAACATCCTTGTCCCCTGCCTTGTCCCTTGTCCAGGTGCTCTGTGCTGCTCTGACTGTCCAAAAAAATGGCAGTGTGGTGGCACAGGGAGGGTAAGGAGAGGCTGGGAGGTTTGCACCCAGGAGCATGGATACCATCTGGGGGGTGGGTAGGGACCCCCCGGTGGGGGTTGGGTGTTGTGGGTTGTGTCACTTTGTAGGGAGAAATCAGGTGTGTGTGTCCCTGTGAGCAGGGGGATGTTAATTCTACTTTACATTTTGTTTGTTTCATTTTATCTTACCTTTGCAAATTTAACTCCAGTTAATTTTAGGAGGGGGGTTATCATGGCTTTGCCTTTATCACCCCTCCCAAGATCAGGCACACGGGGCCATGCAGCCCCCACCACATCCACGTGGGTGCCTCTATAGGGCAGGGTGGCCACTGGCCCCTTACCCAAGGATCTGAGATCCCTTCTGGGGCTGTCCCATTGCTGCCCTGGACAGGACTCATCTACCACCCCCCAGCAGCAGCATCTGCCTGGGCCCCAGGGCTGGGGATCCCCCTCCCACCCGCAGGACCCAATGCCCCAGAGCTTCCTCCACCTAGGATCAAACCCCCAGAGCATCATCCCCCTAATGTGTCACCCCCATAGTGTGTCACCCCCATGAGCAACACATCCATAGTTTTCTCCCCCTAGAATATCACCCCCATAGAATGACACCCCCCTAGAGTGTCACCCACACAGGACTTCACCCCCCATAAAGTGTCACCCTCATAGGGTCTCACCCCCAACAGTGTCACTCCCACAGGACATCACCCCCTTAAAGTGTCACCTCCATAGAATGTCACCCTCATAGTCACCCGATAGAGCGTCACCCTTATGGCATCACCACCATAAAACTGCCATGCATCAGAGGACATCACCCCACAGAACACCCCTCCCCATAGCCTGTCATCCCCACAGGACATCACCCCTCCTAAAGTGTCATCCCCATAGAACATCACCCCCATCAAATGTCACCCCCACGGAGTGTCACAACCCCCTAGAACATCAACCCCCCAAAACATCACCCCCCCAGAGTTTAACCCCCCAGCCACAGGACATCAACCCCACAGGACATCACCTCTATAGCGTGTCACCCCCACAGAGCATCACCCAGAGGAAGTGTCACTCCCGTAGTGCATCACCCCCCCGTAGGACACCCCACCCTTGGAGTGCCACCCCCACAGCCCCTCCCTCCCCTTCCTGGTCCCCATCCCAGTTTTGGGGTCACCCCCGGCGACTCACAGGGGGTTGGGGGGCAGTGGGTCGGAAGCGCAGCTCCCTCTGCTCCCTCTCCTGCTGGTTGAGGGTGCTGAGCAGGCTCTGGAGCCTCTCGATGTACTGGATGGCGCTGCGCAGGATTTCCACCTTGGGGAGACGCTGGTTGGGGTTGAGCAGGGTGCTGCGTTTCAGAGCCTCGAAGGCTTCGTTCACCTTCTTCAGCCTCCGCTTCTCCCGCAGCGTTGCCGCCCGCCTCCGGTCCATGGAAACGCTTTTCCTCTTGCAAACTTTGCAGGCCCAGGGCAGGCATTGCCCGGGACAATGTTCGGCCAGGCTGGAGTCCTTCTCTTCCAAAGCCACCCTGCCCTCTGGACACAGGCTCACCTCGGGGTGACGCTCAGGGAAGGCCGCTGGGTCGTAGCCCTGCAGGCGGGAGCCCAGGAAGTTTTCCCCATCATAAAACCTCTGGTCCGGGAAAAAATAAGGGTTGGTCTCGAAGAGCTCCATGGAGTGGGTGTTCGGGGGGCTTGGGGAGGTGTGCGTGGCTCAGGGACGGCTGCTCCCTCTCCCCGACGCCAACTGTTTGGTGCCATTTAAACCCCGGCGCTGGCATTAAATCACGGAGATAAATATAGAAAACCTAAAGGAAACCTGAGCCCACCCTAAGCTGCTGCCTCACATCAAAACTTGTCCATCTGATTTCATGTGCTCTCCCCACCGGGATTATGCTGCCCCGGACTGGGGGGGGGGGCTGGGGGAGCTGGCACAGAGGGGAGGGGGCTCGGCTGCCCCCTGAACAAGGGCTTTGTTTGAGCCCTGAGGTGCCACTGGGGACAGTGGGTGGCTGCCAGCTCCCCCCGGCCATTCCTCTGTCATCTGGTCCCTTCAGTTACGGCCAGGTTGGGGGGAGCCCATGGTGGCCTCATGCCCAACCCCCCCAGCTGGGGCACCCTCTGTGCTGTCCCCCTCAATCCCAGGGCACCCCAGATCCCTGCTGTCCCTGCAGCCCCACCTGACACCAGCACACACACACAGCTGTGGAACCCCAGACTGGTTTGGGTGGGAAGGGACCTTAAAGCTCCCCCAGTGCCACCCCTGCCATGGTCAGGGACACCTCCCCCAGCCCAGGCTGCTCCAAGCCCCATCCAACCTTCAACACTGCCAGGGATGGGGCAGCCACAGCTTCTGGGGGCAACCTGGGGCTCAGCACCCTCACACCAAACAATTCCTTCCTAATGTTCAACTTCAATCTCCCCTCTTCCAGTTTAAAGCCATTCCCCCTCATCCCATCCCTCCAGACCCTTTCCCAGCTCCCTCCCCAGCTTTCCAGGATCCCCTTCAGGCACTGGAAGGTGCTCTAAGGTCTCTCCAGAACCTTTTCTTCTCCAGACTGAACAGCCTCTCTCAGCTACTCGACCTTTCCCACCTCTGCCCCACATCACTCCTGCTCACCCCCCATGTCTCCCACGGCCTCATCACAGCAGAAGGGCAGCTCTCTCTCAGTAACAATACTTTGTTCCCACCTTCCCAGTGGGGAAACTGAGGCACAGCCACAGACACTGCATGAGCAGCATGGGTGAGGTTTAACCCATCCCCAGCCCTTCCCTACTGACTCCAGCCACTTGGCCATATATCTCCATCTTTGTCTTTAATTCAGAGGGGATTATTTATTCTTTTTTTTTTTTTCCATTGGGAATGTCACAAACCATCTCCCATCTCCTCCTATTCCTGCTCCAGGCCAGATTCCAGCTGAGGGATTGGTCAGTGGAAAGAATGTCAGCAAAGTGCAGGGCCAACCCTGACGGGATTTTCCTACCCCAAATCCCCCTCCCTGGGGAGGCCTCACCACAGCACATTCCCGACACCCACTATCACCACCTGGATGGGTTTTGGATTGATCTTGAGAATATTTGGAGCACATCACAATGCTCTTCTCTCCTTATAGTGATTTTTTTGGGGCCGGGAACCTTAGAACACCTCATGCCCCTGATTTCAGCTCCCTTGGGCTCTCAGCCCTGGGGATTTGCTGTCCCCATGGTCTGAGCATCTATAAAAATCTGCAAGAGGAAAAGCAGGACCCAGAGCCTCGAGCTTCACCCTTGGCACAGCTCCTCAGCTCCCCAGGGTCAATCAAAGCCCTAAAACAAGAAAGAAAGATACTGGGGCACCAGCTCGCTCCTGCGATAGGTGAAAGCCCCAAAATGGGTAAGAAAGTGCAGGATTTGTCCCTGAGAGGTTGCAGAGCAGTGGGTGCCAGGCACGAAGCTGTTACAACCCCCAGAGCCCGAGGTCTTTACATCAACTTCACATCATCATCTCCAGCCCCTTGGCTGTGAACATTTTTATCAGTGGCACTTGGTGATGGACACGACCCCCCCAGGGACCCCCAGGAGCTCCTGGGAATGGTTTTAGTGGGCAGAGGGTGTCTGGAGGATGAGGAACTTGGTGGTGACATAACCAGCTCCACGGGACACGTGGTGGGCACGTGCAGGAGGGGGTCAAAGCATTTAGCACCCCATAAAAGAGAAGCAGACATCGGGCACCACGGTGACCTGTCCCTGGGCAGGGAGGAGCAGGGAGGGACACGAGTGGAGCCACCAAGGCCACCATGTCCCTGCAGCTGAGCCATGGGCAGCAGCCCACAGAGACAGAGGGAAAAAGGGACCCAGATGGGGACTGAGGAAGAGGGACCCCGTGTTCGGGTGGCAGCCCCAGCAACTCTGGGGGGGTCTCACCCCCGAGTGGGTCCCTATGGGGCTGGGACGGTGCTGTGCCCACCTGGCCCCGCTCTGCTCCTCTCTGAGATACACTTGGCTGAAGGTGACCCCAATCCTGGATGCTGTGGGGGATACGGGGGACTCTGGGGTCCCTGGGTTCAGAGGGTTCATCCTGTTGGATGTGAAATCAGGGGTAACAACACCCAGCAGGCAAGTGGGTGTCTGGGTTAGCAGGGGGGACCCCACACCCCCCTGAGCACCCTGTGGGGACGGGGAACAGACACAGGGGGTGGCTTTTCCCGGGTCCCAGGGGTGCCCACAGTGGCTGTAGGCTGTGCTGTGGGGAACTGGGAGGTGTGGGGGGCTCAGGGCTGTGGTGCTGTCAGGTTATCCCCTGATGGATGGTGGCGGCTGGAGGGACACAAAGGAGAGGCTGTGCCAGCCCGGGCAGAACGTGCTGCCATCCGTCACGGGGTCACCTTCCCCCCCTGGCCCAGGCCTCGTGGGGACAGTCACCCCAGCTAAAAATACCCCTCCATTGAGAAAATCTCAGCCAGGAGGGCCTGGCCTTGCTCTTCTGGGGTGGCTTCCCAAGCCAGACCCATGGAATTGGGGCACGGAGAGAACTCCTGGGGGTTGTGCTGACTGTCTGCCTCTCCCCCCACGCTGGGTGCTCCCAGTTTGTGGGGTTTGGGGGAGCACGGGAGCTGCCTGAGTTGCAGCGTGGTGCATGTTGACCCTGGTGCAGGTTCCTGCTCGGTGTATGGAGCTGCACGGGGATGGTGCCAGCTGGCTCATTCCATCAGAAAAAGCAGGAAAAGGAGGAGATTTTAGGGGCTGGCAAAGCCAGGTGGGCAGTGGCTCCAGCATCTCCACCCCTGGGGTGTGGGCACCATCCTGCTGATGGGAAAAGAGAGGCCAGGGGTGTCCAGGAGCCAGCAAAGAGGTCAGCACATGGGGGTTTCAGCTAGGAAAAGGGGTCCCACCAAAATCCCCCTTCCAACGGGACCACCTCCCCCCTCCTCCACCACCCCACGTCCCCTCTCTCTTTCCAGGCTCGCCGACATCCCTTCCTGCTGCCCTGACAAGTCCTAACATATTTGGGAGCAGCTGCAGGCAGTGGGGAGATGCTTGGCCCTCTCCCTGCTCCCAGCCCAGGAATGTGGAGCAGAGCTCTCCTCCAACACCCGGGATTTCCGACGTTCCTGCTCGCCGGAGATTTGGGAGGGTGACAGCTGCTGGGGCAGGATGGGGCCATGGCAGAGCCTGTCCCATCACCCCCTCCCCACAGAGGCCTGAGGGTCAGCTCATGGGGAGGGATGGAGGACAGGACGGTGTCCTGGTGTCTGTCCCCAGCTGGGGTGGGAGCAGTGGGGGCAGGACACGGGGACAGCTCCTTTGTCACCCGTACGGGCCGGCTCCCCCCAGTTTGGGCTCACTGGTGGGTTGGGGTGATAATGGGATGGGGCTGCTCATGGCCCTGCAGCACCAGGTCCCCATGGGGCTCGGTGTCCCCACCACACATCTCGTCCACCTGGCCTCAGGTGGCAGCCTCCGTGCCTCAGTTTCCCCAACATGAAATCAGGGATAACGATGGAGATAAGATGTCCGTCTGGAGGGGGGTTGTATTTTGGTAATAACAAAACTATCGTTCCAGTTTTGATCTGGGTTGGGGGATAGCACTAGAGAGGTGTGGTGGGTAAGCAGCCCCCACTCCACTGAATCCCAGTCTAGGGACAATACTGGGTGGCCCAGTATACCAGCCCACTGGATCCCAGCCTAGAGATATCAGTGGGTGCCCTGGCCCACAGCCATTTGGATCCCAGTCCCCAGTTGCCAGAATCCCAGTCTAGAAACCAAACCAGTGCCCCAGTACAGCAGCCTGCTGGCTCCCAGTCCAAGGACCATACTGGGTGCCCTGAGCCCCTGCTCTGCCCACCTCCCACAGTTCTGCCCCACCGTGGTCTCCCTTGCTCCAGGACCCCACAACCTGCACCCACCCCTCCCCCTTCCCAGCCCCCAGCCCCAAACTGCAGCTGAGGGGGGGATTCACCCAGTGGGACCCCCACTAACAAACCCCCCCGTGGGCTCTCCCACCCGGAGTCCCACCACCCCCGGGTCATTCCCAGCACGTGAGGAGTTGTTCCTCCTCTCCCTGCCTGGTGGCACTGGCCAGGCTGTCCCCACATGTCACAGAGGGGCCGGTGGGGGGGTCTCAGGTCACCAGCAAGGGGCTGTTCTCCCCGAGGTGGGGGAGTCCGGCTGGGGGGAGCAGGAGGACAGGTGGGAGTTCGGAGGGAGACCCATGAATGCGAGGGATTCAGCAGTGACATATGGTGGCTGCTCGACCCCCCCGAGGGGGACAGCTGTCTGAGCCAGGGGGATGGCACAGGGCCCAGGGATGGGACCTGGGGACAGCAGCGTCCCTTGATGGGGGACAGCCCTGAGATGGGAAACCCAGAGTAACATGGAGGGGGTCAGGAGGGAGTTGGGTGGCTGCTGGCTGGGTGACAATTGTCTTGTCCCCACGGTGGGGCACATCCCTGCTGGGACTCATCCAGACCCATGGCCCGACCTGCTAAGGGGTCAGGGTCTGGTGAACAAGGGGAAAGCCATCAGAGGAAGCTGCTGGGGGGCTTTCAGAACATAAAGTGGTGACTCTGGCATTTTTCTGTCCCCTCACCCTGTGGGACAGCAGTTGTGCCCCCATGTCATGTATGGCACCCCCACAGTGACTCAGACAGGGAGGGCTGTGGGAATTTTGTGGGTTTGGGGTGGGATGCCCAAAAGGATATGGGCCACCAGACCCTCCCCAGGACATGCCAGCAGTGATGCCACCAGCCCATCCCCAGGGAGGGGGACCCAACCCTTCTGGAGGGACCTCACCCTACAAATTCCCACGGAGGGGGGCACAGGATGGGACACTGTTGGCTCAGCCCACGTTGTGAGCACCCAGGGTCAGTTCCCCCCTATCCCCTGGGTGGTTTTCCCCTTGTCCGGGGTGTCCATCCCCACGGGGGGGTTGTGTCTCAGGAAACCCCCATCTCCTGCTCACATGCTCAGCTGTCGGCTGCTCTGCCACGTTCTGTCAGGACAGGTCAAGGGGCTGGGGGATGAGAGGATGATCCCGGCCCTCAGGGGGGAGATCTGGGGGTGGGCAGGCAGAGGTGCACCCCAAGGGGCTCCCAGGCCACCCCCGGCGGGGCTGATCCCACCCTACAAGGTGATGGAGCTGGTTGGCAGCTGGGGGAGATGAGAGCTGGGAGGAGAGGAGGAGGGGCTGGAGGGGTGAGGAAGGCTGAGGGGCTTTGTTGTAGGGAACAGACAGAGGGTAGAGGTAGTTTTGGGGTGCTCCCCACACCCCCTGCCAGGGGGTCGAGCTCTTTCCCACCCGACTCAACCACGGAGCAGCCACATTCCCGGGAAAAACGCCGGGAAAAACGCCGGGAAACGCCAAGATCCCGAGCTCATATCCAAGTAAGAGCTTGAGTCCGAGGACTCCTCCCCCCCGTCCCCTTTTTTTGGCCAAGGTCCCAAGGGGCAGGGGATCACAGGGGGCTGGGAGTCCGAGGTTGCCCGCTCCTGGCCAGGGGGGATGCGGGGGATGCCCTCGGGTCCCCCCTCCCAGCACCGCGTCCGACGGGAGAGGGCACCAGCATCCCGCAAATCCGCATTCCCGGGCCAGGGTTAGGGCTGCACATCCCACGTGTGCCAAGAGCATCTCAAACCCTGTTAACCCTCTCCTTTTTTATTTTTTTTTCTTTTTTTTTTTAAGGGGGACGGGGTTAGGGAGAAGCCCCCGGCACCTCCCTGGGTAGGATCTGGGCTGCAGACCCAGAGCTTTGCCCGGGGGCTGAGAGGGGGGGATCAGAACCTGGAAACCCCCGGGGTGATCCTCTCCTATCCGACACTCACTCCCGGCCAAGGATGAGCCCAGTCAGTCATTTCCCAGCCCCCGGGGGAGAAAAACTGGAGATTTGTTTTTTCCCGCGGCGTAATGACCCCACCAGGTGTTTTTCCTGCCCCAGAGATGAAAATAGGTCCCAGGGTTTGGCTTCCTCTGGTTCCTGCCTCCCTCCCAGTCCCCTCGTTCATCTTTTTGGGCCAAAACATCCCAATCCGGGGAGGGGAGGCTCTGGGGAAGAGGGGGGACTTCTGGGAAGCCTTTCCCTTAGGTTTTTGTGCTTGGCTGGAGGTGAATATTTGGTCTCAGCTCTAGTAGCCACACTTGCCCTCGAGTCTCCCTTGGGGAGCAGCTTGGCTTCCACCCCATTGGGAGGGACAGGAACGTGTTTTGTGAGGTGTGTGTGTGTGTCCCCCTTTCTTTTCTATCCTGCTGCAGGAGTGGTTATATTTATTTCTCTCACCCCACACACGGTGCTCCTGCCCAGTGCCCGTGTCACACCTGGTGTCCCTTCAGCCCCATGGATTTTATCACTTTTGGGGGTGTGAAATGGCTGGGAGGAGCCAATCCCTTCCACCACCACCATCCACCTTGGTCTCTGACTTTCCAAGATCTGTCATTTGGGGAGGTGAAGCTGGCAGGTCCCTTGTGCCCAGGAGGAAACCCTGGGGTTCACCTGAGGTTTTATCTGGATTTTTCTTTCCCGGTGCCTCTTTGGTGGCTGTGCTGGATCCCTTTAACCCCCAAGGGATACAGGGTAGCAAGGTCTGGCCCCTGGGATATTTTGGGAAGCTCAAGCAGCCAGGTTTCACCCTGTTTCACCCCTACAGGAAAACACCAGGGCCAGGGACACGGGGGGAGCTGCCAGCCCCCTCCCCAGCCCCGCTCCCAACCCTGGGTGAAGACAGCCAGGGACAGCAACCACTGCCTCAGATGGGGCTTTTTGTGGGAAAAGGCTGCTCCTGGGGGAGAGAAGAGGAATGTTGGGGTTATGCACCCAGCTGCCTTCGCTGCCCTTATCCCGATGCTCTCCAGGCTCACCCCTCCTCTCAGCCTTTCCCAGCAAAGAGAAATCTGCATCCCCCCCCCCCTCACCATTTCTCTGCTTCCCTGGCACTTGGAGAGCACCTGAGGGCTCTTAGCACACCAAAATCTGAATCCCTGAACTTCTGATGAGTGCCCTGCTCTCCATCATCCCACAAGGTCTGGAGTCACTCGAGCATCCCCCATGAGCAGCAGGTCCCTGGGGCATTGCTGGAGCAAGTCACCTCCCCCCAGGGCACAAATTCATCTGGGGTGAGCCCCAAGCTGTGTCCCGCACCCCAAATCTTCCCCACCCGTGGGAGCAAGGGGACAAAAGGCAGAAGGAGCAGCAGGAGGAGCAGCCTCAGCCCTGACACCTTCCACGCTGGTGGCCGGGGACTTCTGGCTGCTCGTCCCCGAGGAAGGCACCGAGCTGTGGGAACATCACCGCTGAGCATCTCGGGGTGAAATGTCACATGTCCCCAGGACAGCGTCCCCGTCCCGCAGAAGCCACCCCCCAGGGACCGGTGCTGCGAGGCTGTTCCTGCTGGTGGTTGGGGTGATGTTTGTTCTGCTTTGGGACCAGGGGGAAAGGATCCCAGCTGGGAGAGGAGAAGGGGAAGGGGGCAGGATGTGGATCCCCTCTGCTGAGAAGGAATTTTCCACATCTTCAAGAGGAATCTGGAGGTTTAGGCAGACGGGAAAGGTTTAAACAGCTTTTCCTACAACAGAGAGGACCTGACCGGTGAATTTCTGCTGCCCTGACTTAATTTCTGGAAAGAAAACGTTTCAGTTTAGCTGGGTTGGAAAGAAATAATCTGGAGAGCAGGAGGACACAAGGTTTGGAGGTGGCAGGAGCCAGATGGAAGAAAAGCTTTTGTGTTGGAGCCTGGTGGTGTGGTTCTGGGCTGTGAGTGTCTGAGGGGAAATGAACCTTGTTCCCGCAATCGTGAGCTGCTCAGCCAGCCAAGGGAGAGGCAGAGCAGAGAATTTTAAAATAGAAACACAGGATATATTTCTACCATGAGAAGTACGAATTTTGGGACTAGCAGATGTAGGGATGTGGCTTTGTTTTGAGCCCCCCATGGTGGGCACCTCTCCAGCCCCTCCCCAGAGACACCAAACCAGCCCAGCTCGTCCTCCCTGTGGGGTGCAGGGGGAAGCCCATGTCCCCAGGCCAACACAACCCAACAGCTGGAGCTGGCCCTGGGGTCCTCCAAGCTCAGCACCCACCGAGGTCTTCATCCCCTCCCCAGTATTTCCTCCCAAATCAGTCAGAAAATGCTTACACAATCTCGGAGATGGATCGAGGGAAGAGGTTCCCCTTGTCCACCTCTCAAAGCAAACCAGGACTTGCAGAAGCCACTTTTTTTCCTTTTAAATTTTCCCCAGAAGATCTGTCATCACTGCTGTCTGCTGCAGAGCACCCACACCCCCACCCTCCTCCTCCTCCTTCCCCATTGGCACTGCTCAGGGCCTGCTGGAGGCAGCAAACACCCTCCTGCTTTTCCATGGGCTACTTTGAACAAAAAATGGCAAAAAGCAAGATGAGTTTGTCTGAGGGGTGGCTGTGGAGAGGGGGCGAAGGGTTTCAACCCCCCTCTAAACTGATTTGAAGCAATGGAGAGGTTCAACCCCTGCCTGTGCTGCTGAGCCCACGGGAAGCAGTGGGCAGGAATAGCTCCTGGCCAGCAGCCTGGCTCGATAACACTCCTGGGGCTCCCTAGGGATTAAAATAAACCTAGCACAGGGGGAGGAAGAGGAGGCAAAGAGGCTGGAGTGGGGAGGACGCTGGCACCCTCCAGCTGGGTGTGCACAGACCCCATGGCCCCACCAAGGTTGGTGTGGGCTGAGAGCTCACCAGGTTTGGGATGGGTTTTCTCTTCCATCAATTGATGGCTCAGCAGTTCCTCCCCAGCAGGGAAGTGCAAAACCCCATTAGCATCACACGGTGCTGAGGCATCCAGCCTGGCTGCAACCCAGCAGCCTGTGGGCAACATCTGGCTGGCATCTGGCAAGGCACAGAGAGGCGTTTGGCCCTTTTGGTGGGTGCATGGACACAGCCCCATGAGCACGGCATCTGTCCAGGGTGGAAGGGAGCTAGAGCACGTCCTCCCCTTCATGGAGTGTCCACAACCATCAGCTGTGCCTCAGTTTCTCCCTCGGGGCACGGGCAGTGCTGCCAACCCATGTGGAAACCAGCTTGGGGTTGCAGAAAGACCTGGTGGGAAGGGTGAGTCCCTGGGGAAGGAGCTGATCCCCTGCCCACCTTCAGGGATTTACTGATTCAAATCATGTCCTGGGGAATTTTTTCTGTGCTGTGTCACTGCTGCTGCAGAGCCTGGATAGGGATGCACCATGCCCAGTGCCCTGCTCCTTGCTCCCCATGGGTGATGTGTCCCACTAAACAGGACAGAAACTGGGAACAAGTCAGGGACCAGCCCAGTATCCCCAGTGAAGTCTCACCAGGGCTCTGTGTCACCCAGCACACCCACAACTGATGGCCCCAGGGCTGGTGGGATGGGGTGACCATAGATCTCTGGCAGCTCAGCAGAAGCAGCTTTGGAAAAAACTTTGGGTTTTCCCTTTGTTTGCCTTGGACCATGGCACTGGGGGGGGGGGGGGGAGCACTCTTCCTAATTAATATCTCATGGACACATCAGGCCTCCAATCACACAGCCACACACCTAATTAACTTTCCTAATTAAGAGGCCCTTTGCCATGACCAGGTGGTCCCCATGATGGAAGAGGTGGAGAAACCCTCAGCTCCTCCTGCCCTGAGTACCCAGGACAGCAGAGAGCTGCTTTCTTGTAGGTAAACTGAGGCAGTAGGGGAAAGCTCAACCTCCCCATGAAAGGTAAAAGACAAGTGGGTGGAAATGAGCAGCCCAGGCTCTGACTTGCCTCCTTGGAAAAGCATTTTTTGGCTGCTCCAAGCCCTGGGGTGGTTTTCAGTCGGGGTTTGGTCCCAGCAGCAGGACAGGCTGGCTCAGCCAGCCCCAACACGCCAAACCCTGCTCAGCATCACGCTGGCACAGAGCTGAACACCAACCCCTCCCTCCTGCTGCAGCCAAGGGCTGCTCCTGGCCCTGTCTGACGAGAGGTGGTGGGGTGGAAAAGCTTGTGCAGGAATATTGAAGCCACGTTGTGTCCTTTCTCTGCTGCCCTTCATCCTGGAGCAGCAGCATCCAACCCTGCTTTGGGATCATCACGACCCAAAGAATCCCTCAGAGTCTTTTCTCCTTCCAAACCCCAAGAACAGTCTGAAAGACCTAAATTACCTGCTGGGTGCCTAATGCCCACCAGAAAAGCACCTTTCATGGCTTTTTAAGGAATCCCTGGTGCTCACCTAGCCTGGTATCTAGGAAGGCGAGGAGATGATGTCCAGTCCATCAGGAACAGACCCTGGGCAACCACCTCCAGGGGCCAGCAGCCACCTTTGCAGCCTTTGCCAAAGCCCTGGGACAGTCTCCCTGGGCTGGTGGGCTCCCAGCCCCCCCCTTGCCTTACTCCCAGCCAGGCAGCTTGTTTTTGGCATCACTTGGGATTTATTGTGGGGGGAAGTGCTGCTAAAATTAAGTCCAGGGAAGGGGAACAAACTGCAAATCCACTAAGGGAAAAGAATGGTTTTTAAATTGGGGAGATTTGCATACAATTAGGCTGGGACCTGCCTGCCTTTGCTTCCGCATCTCCCTCCCGTGAGGAACCTCCCGGTTTTCCTGCCCTGCTCCCAGCCAGAGGTTGATTGCAAAGACACTTGCCCCAGGAAGCCGGTGGGCCAGGGGGGTCAGGGCTCTCTGGGGATGCTTTTTCCACTCCCTGTGCCCTGTCCTGAGCATCCCCACCCCAGGCGTTGCTGCTGGCTTTGAGCCTTCAGCCCCGTGGTGGGGTGAGAGCTTCCTGCCTGGGCTGGAGGATGTGTGAGGGATGAACCCTGAGATGCTTCAGCAGAACCTCCCATAAATAGCACAGTGTTTACGTGAGCCCTCTCTCCTGGTTGTTTGGTTGGTTTTTTTTTCTCTGCAGAGAGCAAACAGATCCTTCAAACACAGACAGGCTCTTCTCACCCTGCTCCTGGCACAGCCCAGTGTCCCAGGGTGGCAACTTGCTGCCGTCCCCTACTAGCCCTCGGATGCTCGACCCCCCCCAGCCCTATGCTGGCCTCTTGGCCAGTGTGGTGAGGGGAAAGCCCATGGGCCACCAGCTGATGGAGGAGTTTGTGATGGTCCAACAGCTTTTTACATCCATATCTTGATGCTTCTATCCCTGTCGGGTGCTTCCATCCCCATCTTGGGTGCTTCCATCAGTGCCTTGGGTGTTTCCATCCCTGTCTTGAGCTGTGTGGGCTCTGATGGAGGAGAGAGAGAGTTGAGTGTCAGCCCCAGGACAGACCCAGGTCTTGGGACATCTCTCACTGAGGACAGGCAGAGCAGGAGGGGACAAATCTGTCCCACCAGAGGAGGGAGAAAGGATGGGGAGAGGTGCAGATGGGATCTGGGAGCCTCCCCTTGCCCCAAATCTCTGGTGGTAGATGGTCTTGGTCCCTGCAGCATCCAGACAAACCAGCACCCAATGCAGGATGAGCCCCCGCACACACCCCACCCCCCCCCCCCCCCGGGTCCTCTCCCGGGGTTTTTGGGGCCGTTCGTGTCTGCCTGGGGGTGTCGGTCCCGTCCTGGGGCTCAACCCGGAGCCGTGGGGTCTTCGCCCACCCCCAGGCTCAGGCTCTGTTCCCCCTCTGCTCACACCTCACCTCCCCAAACCGCGGCTGCTGCTAAAACCGGGACCTGCCCGGCGGGGAGAGCTCTGTGGGGCTGCTGCCCCCCCCCCCCCCCCCAACCCCCCCATATCCCCCTGACCCCCCCTCCCACCTCCCGGTTTTTCCCGTGCCGGGCAAGCCCCAAACGGGGTCAGTCGCTCTTTAAAAAGGCTGCAGGGCTGCACCATGTGATGCTCCAGCTCCGGCTGGGACCTGGCAGAGCTTGCGGGAGCCCAACGGGACCGGGCACCCAGCACCCAGCACCCAGCAGTCCCGACCCCAACTCCATCCCAAACGCCCACATCACCCCCCCCACCCCCCCTCCATCCCCCGAGCATGCCCCCCGCCTTACTCTGCGGAGGAAGAGCTCTGCTTACTTTGGGGTGAGGACACCCCCAAACAGGCTCTCGGCTGGCAGGACAAGGTGCGGGGGGTGTAGGGGGAGGGGGTTGTGCGGTGGCAGGAAGAGGGCGGAGGGGAAGGGGGGGTGGGAGGAGGTCCGGGGGGTGGCTCCGGCTGCACCGGCCCCGCGGGGCTCCGGCAGACGGGGCTGGGGCTGCCCCGAGGAGCTGGGGGGGGGGGGGGGGGCTCTGCCGCTCTCCCCGGGGGTGGCCGGAGGGTCCCGCTGCTTCCCCTCGGCTCCGAGTGCGGGATGGAGGTGGGTGCGGGATGAAGATGGGTGCGGGAGGGGGGTGGGTGGAGGTGGGTGCAGGATGAGCGCCGGGGCCGGGAGGGGGTGAGGGGGGGGGTGGTCGGAGCCCCTGGGGACGGCACGGCCAGGAGAGGGGTTGTGGTTTCCCCCCCCCCCCCGCAGAGGCTCCATCCCGGCTGGCAGAGCAGCTCCCGGTGCCAGTTGCTGATCGGTTCCCTCTGCGTTTGCAGGTGACCGAGGGACCCCAGCGGGAGGCAGGAGGGGACAGGAACATCATGGCACACTCCGTCTCAGCCTTCCAGGCTGCCTACATCTCCATCGAGGTTCTCATCGCTTTGGTGTCCGTGCCGGGGAATATCCTGGTGATTTGGGCTGTGAAGATGAACCAGGCTCTGCGGGATGCCACTTTCTGCTTCATCGTCTCGCTGGCGGTGGCTGATGTGGCCGTGGGGGCTTTGGTCATCCCCTTGGCCATCATCATCAACATCGGACCCCAGACGGAGTTCTACAGCTGCCTCATGGTGGCCTGTCCCGTCCTCATCCTCACCGAGAGCTCCATCCTGGCACTCCTGGCCATCGCTGTGGATCGATACCTGCGGGTGAGGATCCCCATCAGGTAGGAAAACGTCTGGGGATCAGCTCTGCAGTGGCTGCTGGAGAGGTCAGAAGGGAGCAATGGGGCCCCAAACTTTTGGAGAAGCACTGGGAGCAAAGTTTCCCTCCCCACTGCCAGCTGGGCCACATCTGACCGTGGCTGTGATGGTGGCAGGACTGGGGTGGCAGGACTGGCAGGCTGGACTGGGATGAATGGTGGTCCTGGAGCCTCCAGCAGCTTCATTTTGGGGTTCTGGGTGTTGAGGCAAGGCAGGGCAGCCCCTCCCAGTGTCCCTGTGCTTGCAACAAAGGATGTCCCATTGCACATGGGAGAAAACTGCCCTGCCAGCAGGGTGCTTTGGGAGTGGGAAGGGGATGGATTTCTCTTCAGCCCAGGTTTTTCCTTGCCGTGAGGAGCCCAGGAGCTGCTAACCTGCTTGCTGATGGACATGTGGAGGACAGGTTTGGGGTTTTGAGGGAGCAGATAACAGATTTGGAGGGAGCAGGATGTCTCACTGGGCAAGCTCAGCCAGGAGCTGGCGATGGGGCTGCCCCACGGGTGTCTGCCTGGGTTCCCCCTTCTCATCTTCTGTGTCTGTTGTCAAAGCCAAACCCTCTGCAAATACCGTGGGGGGTACCTGGGGGGTACAAACTTTGTGTGAACTCTGCTGCTCCAGGAGGAGATGCTTAACCACCTCGTGGCTGGTTCCCTGCCTGCTGGCACATGGGGTGCTGCAGCCCCTGGGCTAAGGGGAGGCAGCCAGGGCGAGCCCAGTGGGACTGGGAGGTGTCAGTGGGGCTGGAGGGGATGTGACACCCAGTGATGGTCCCATGCATCCCAGCTCAGCCCCTCACTGTGAAACTGGTGTTGCTGGTCCCCATTGCTCTGCTCAAGGCCATGCCTGGGCTGAGGGGACACCTTGGGTGAGCACATCAGCTCCAGGAAAGGTCCCACTGTTCCAACTATTGCTGGAAAACCCATCCCAGCCAGGAATGCTGAGCACACACACAGCTCGTGTCACCCCACTGATCCCTTTACAATTCAGAGATGGGCTCCAGCCTGGTTGCTGGAGGGGTCCATGATCCTTCATCAGCAGAAAGACCCCCAAAAAAAGGAACCCAACCCCCTTGGGTGCTGCCCAGACCCCAACAGGTGTAGGAGCTTTCCCAGGGCAGGAATCACCTTCCCGAGCAGGGAGGCAGGGACAGGGCACAGCTTGACTGGGATCAGCCAACTGCTCTGAAGCACTCGGGGTCCCCAGGTCCCCTGGACCAAGCCAGAGCTCTGGTCAGAACTTTGGGGATTTGGGGGGGGGGGTTTCCCCAGCCCCCCTGGCTGCTCGATAAGGCAGAGGGGGGGCACAGGATAAACCCACAGCCCCTGCCCACCCCCTGTCACCACTCCGTGTTTCACAGACTGTCCCCAACTTCTTCCCAAAGTGTAATTTCACCCAGTCTAGAAAATCTTCCAGGTGATTTTCATCCTCTCGTTGCTACCAGTGATTTTTTTTTTTTTTTTTTTTTTTTTTTGGCCCTCCTGCAGCCCCAGCACAGTGGGGATGGGTTCAGGTGTGGGAGGACTGTGCCTATACATAGCAACACTGCCTCGATCATTTTTCTAACAAATTCAGTCTTTTTTTCTCCTTTCTTGCCTCTGAGCACCAAATTGGGCCTTTTGGGGAGGATTTTGCCCTGACCCCAGGCCCTTTCCTAGGAGCAATATTAAGTAAGAGCTCCTGTGTCCCGGGTGCATTTTTCTCATGCAATATCCACCCGGAATTTTGTCTGCCCATTTCACACCCATTGTGAAATCCTCCTCTGGCTTTTTGTAGCTTTCTTTAATGTTCAGAGCCTCAGCAAGAAGGGTTTGGCTCTGTCACCTCTCCCGTTCACTTGTCCCTGGATGTTTTCTTCTTTCCCCACCGTGAATCCCTGGCAGTTTGTAAATGTCATTTCAGGTGATTTTTGTGCATTAAACACAGCAACAGCAGAACACCATTGGAGATCACAAATAGGACAGAAAATGCCCTGAAAGGATATTCCCTGAATCTGAAATACCTCCAGTTTCTCCCAGCTTGTTGCTAGATGCTAAAAATTGCTGCTAAACCCCTTTTTACAGCCCTGCCAGCTGGAATGGTGGCTCCATGGGGTCCTTCCTCACCGTGGCACCAAACCCACCGGGCTGCAAATCAGTGCTGGGGGTGCAGAGTCAGGGATGCCTCAGCAGGACGTGGGTCCCCAGAGACCTCAGGGGAGCTGCTAATGTCCCTGTGGGTGCACAGGCAGTGGTGGCATCCCACGGGGGTCTGCGGGGAGGTGGGGAGTGGTGGGGGGGATCAGAGAGGCTGAGGGAGTCGGGACTCTGTCCCTGCCTTCATGAGACATTTCCACATCCCTGTCACGTACTGGCCAAGTGGCAGAGAGGACACCAGGACTGTCAGCTGGGAAGAGTTGTCTGAAGGAGAAGCAAAGGCAGCCCTGGGCTTCCAGGCTTTCTATTTAATGGAGTGGGAGCAGAGCTGGGCAGGGAGAGGGGATCCTGGTGCAGCCCAACTCCAGCTCCTGCCTGCCCATCCTGGGGGATGTCAGTTTGGGGGAAAATCCTCCAGGTTTGCTCCTTCTTCCAGCAAACACGTGGACCCATCCCCTGCCCGTGCTCCCATCCAGAGCTCGGGGGCTTTGCTGTCCTGGGTGGGTGCTTGGTGAGCAAACAGTGCAGAGACATTTGTAAGGTGCCTCAGGGTGGCAGCTGGAGATGTCCAAGTGGCATCCGATGCTCCATCTCAGGTGTCCTCCTTGCTCCAATGGCCACGTGTCCCATGGACACAGAACCACAGAGGAATGTGGGACACTTGCTCAAGGGGGAGGCAGATCTGGGGGCACGGAGAGGGGTCTTGCACAGCTCTGAGGTGGGACCAGGATATCCCCCCAAACCCAAAGCCTCTGCTGGAAGGGCTCCCATCTTCAAGCACTGCATTCAGGTCTGAGTCCCTCACTACCAGAAAGCCATTGAGGTGCTGGAGAGAATTCAGAGAAGGGCAACCAAGCTGGGGAAGGGTCTGGAGAACCAGTCCTGTGAGGAGAGGCTGAGAGAATTGGGAATGTTTAGTTTGGAGAAGAGGAGGCAGAGGGGAGACCTTATTGCTCTCTACAACTCCCTGGAAGGATGTTGCAGGGAGGTGGGTGCTGCCTCTTCTCTCAAGTGAACAATGATGGGACCAGAGGAGATGGCCTGAAGTTGGCCCAGGGGAGGTTTAGACCAAGTCTGAGGAAGAATTTCTTTAGTGAGAGAGGAGTCAGGGGCTGGAATGGGCTGTGCAGGAGGTGCTGGAGTCACCATCCCTGGAGATGTTTAAAAACCATGTAGCTGAGGCACTTCAGGTGATGGTCTGTGAGTGACACAGGTATTGATACAGGTATTTTATGTATTTTACTGGGGGGGATATTGATGTTTGGATACAGTGATCTTGGAGATCTTTGCCAACTGTGACAATTCTGTGATTCTCTGATCTTCCCTCTCACATCCTTCCTCCCCCCCGGCAGGATCCCCGTCCTGTCACCCCCCATCCAGGAACAGCAGGGTCCCCCCAACACAGCCCAAACTCCCCCCCTCTTGGCCACACTCTGGGAAGATGAAAAGAGTTCAAAGGGAGAAGGGAAGGGGAAGCAGCCGGGAAGCAATGGGCAGGAAATGGCCCCTGGGCTGGTGGGAGGATGCTGGGGGGGCTGGAGGGGGTTTTGGGGGGGTGTAGCTGCTTTGGCTCTAGGTTTTGCTCTGAGGTTGACCCCTGGGGTCCCTGGCTCTGCTCTGAGATGCTGCACTGGGGGTGTTGGAGAGGGCCATGGCAGGAAGAGCTGATGCCCTTGGGACAGGAAGAGCCCCTTGGCCAGGGATGCAGGATGTGGGGCTGCACCTGGCTTGGGGTGTCCTGGGGTGGGTCTCACCTTGTCCTAATCCCTTGGACCCCCACCTCTTTCCTCCAACATTTTGAAACATGGTCCAGGAAGATTGAAAAAAAAAGGAGAAATCTGATGTGAGCAAGAGCCCTTTGGGGCCCAGAAGTGTCTGTCCTGAGCCTTAGGAGACAAAACAGCTCAGGGATGGCAGGAATCATAGAGTCCCAGACTGGTTTGGGTGGGAAGGAGCCTTAAAGCCCCCTCAGTGCCACCCCTGCCATGGTCAGGGACACCTCCCCCAGCCCAGGCTGCTCCAAGCCCCATCCAACCTTCAACACTGCCAGGGATGGGGCAGCCACAGCTTCTGGGGGCAACCTGGGGCTCAGCACCCTCACAGGATGGAAAGGAGCATCCCCTGGCCCTGGACTGCAGGAGGTGAGGAGGACTTGCAGGCAGCCTACAAGCTCTTGGATGAGCCCAGTGGTTGAAAGATGCAGCTTTCTGCCCTTGATTTCACTGCTTTTCAGGCCCTGCCTGAGCTCAGGCTCTTCCTGGGATTGCAGTGCTCTTTCCCCTTCTCTCCAGACTTGCCAAGAGCCAGAGGCTTGGGGCCAGCTGGGGCTGGGTCACAGGGAAGCTGAGAAAGTCCCCTCACCCTCAGCCAGCTGGGTCTTCGAGCAGGGCACACATCTGGCACATCTGGTTTTCCTGGTTTTCCTACACTTGGAGAGAGATTGCCATGGGAGGAGGAATGAGGAGCACGTGGGGAGGAGACCCTGCTGTGGCACCCAAGCACCTAAAGACCCACGGGAGATCTTTCCAGCACTTCCAACAAAAAAAATGGCAGGAAAGCTTCATGAACAATTGAGCTCTGAAACCCAGCAGATGCATCCAGGATGGAGACAGGGAGGTTTGGGAGCAGGTTGGGCTGGATGGGAACTGATCCCCTGGGGATGCATCAGACCTCAGAAGCAATTTTCCAGGTTGGCACCAGGGTTTCAACCCATAGGATGGAATTAAGAAAAGGAAATATACCCATCTGAGGTCAACCAGGGAGGCAAAGGTGACTGGAGATGTCTCATGCCAGCCTGGCCAAAGCAGTAAATAATAAATAAGGGCAGTGGTGAGTGATCCTGCCCAGCCAGGCAAGGAAAGAAAGCAGACTGTGGCTCTTCCAAGGCTTATTTTTAAATTAGGAGGACACATTTCAGAAGCATCCAGGTGACTCAGAGCTGGGAGCGTGAGCTCGGGGAGCTGCAGGGAAGCTCTCAGGCTCGGGAGCTCATCAAGGTTTCTTTCAACCTCAATTAGTTGATGACAAGACTCCATCCTTCCTTACAGTCACTGCAAAAGCAGACTGCATTTCCAAGGAAAACACTCCCATTTTTCCTCAGCCAGAGGAATTTGGGGGACTGGCAGGTCTCTGCAGCCACCTCTTTGGTTTCTCCCCTTGCTGCCCTCCAGAAGGTTTATTTTTAGCAGAGGAGAGTGATCTGTGGAGTCCTTCATTCCCTGGGAACAGGCAGCCTGAGCTGAGGATGGAGAATAAAAGGCAGAAATGGAGGCCCACAGAGGTTTGGAGCTTTGGGTTTGTTCCAAGCTGCCATTCCCAGCACCCTGCAGCAGCTCGGTGGGTGGGTGCTAAATCACAGCAAGGATTTCACACCCAGCTCTGCAGAAACCACATCTGGGGTGCATACGGAGGGGCTGGGCACCAGGAACCCAATTCTGGCATCCCCCCAAAATACTCTGTGCCTTGGAAACAGGCAGGGGTTTAGCAGCAGGTTCTGTTGGGCTGGAGGTGCTGGTGGTTTGCAGCAGAGCTCTGCAGAGGTCATTGTCAGCCAAGGGCAACCAAGAGCGGGGAGATGAAAGCCACCAGAGCCCTTCCCTGGGCGTGGGGACATGGGAGAGGCTGCTGCAGCACTGCCAGATCTTCTTTGCTGACAGACTGGAATTCAGGTCACAAAACTCCAGACACTGCCATCTGGGCAGCTTCCCCAGCTCCTGAGCTCTTGCTGGGGCTTGGGAGTGCCCGTGGGATGGTGGCACAGAGGGACAGGGAGCAGAGGGGTGAATCCTCTGTGGGGATGCTCAGGACTTGCTGATATTTGGGGTTATTCCCAAGATGTAAAGGGTGAGGGGTTGATGCGTGGCCTCCAGAGACCCCTGGCCTCTGTGAGACCCCCTGTCTCACCCCAACCCTTCTCCTGTGTCCCTGAGGAGATGGGACGTGGTCCCCGTGCTGGGTAATCTGCTCAGGGAATCTTTTCTCCCTGACCCCATTAGCTGCCACCCAACATCTGTCCCTTGGCAGAGCTGATGTCTGCCTGGGACACACTGCAGGCTGAGGAGTGAGCATCAGCACCCCCAGCCAGCGCTGTCTGACCCATCCAGCCCTGTCTGACCCATCCAGCCCTGTCTGACCCATCCAGCCCTGTCTGACCCCCATCCAGCCCTGTCTGACCCCCAGCCAGCCCTGTCTGACCCATCCAGCCCTGTCTGACCCCCATCCAGTCCTGTCTGACCCATCCAGCCCTGTCTGACCCATCCAGTCCTGTCTGACCCATCCAGCCCTGTCTGACCCATCCAGTCCTGTCTGACCCATCCAGCCCTGTCTGACCCCCAGCCAGCCCTGTCTGACCCATCCAGCCCTGTCTGACCCATCCAGCCCTGTCTGACCCATCCAGCCCTGTCTGACCCCCAACCAGTCCTGTCTGACCCATCCAGCCCTGTCTGACCCCCAACCAGCCCTGTCTGACCCATCCAGTCCTGTCTGACCCCCAACCAGCCCTGTCTGACCCATCCAGCCCTGTCTGACCCATCCAGCCCTGTCTGACCCCCATCCAGTCCTGTCTGACCCATCCAGCCCTGTCTGACCCCCAACCAGCCCTGTCTGACCCATCCAGCCTTGTCTGACCCCCAGCCAGCCCTGTCTGACCCATCCAGTCCTGTCTGACCCCCAACCAGCCCTGTCTGACCCCCAACCAGCCCTGTCTGACCCATCCAGCCCTGTCTGACCCATCCAGTCCTGTCTGACCCCCAACCAGCCCTGTCTGACCCCCAACCAGCCCTGTCTGACCCCCAACCAGCCCTGTCTGACCCCCAACCAGCCCTTCCTGCTCCCCTCCAGCCCATCCCAGCCCTGCAGGCAGTGGATCAGCAGCGAGTCCGGACCCGTTTGGGGTGCTGGGTGCTGGGTGCTGGGTGCTGACTCGGTCCCTGGGAGGGGCTGTCATCACCTGGGCTTTACAGGAACAGTTCCCACCTCTGCTGAGCGGGTGCTGGAGCAGAGCACTGACTCAGGGGGTCACTCCCTGACATGGAGCTGCCCCTGAAGCTGCCCCTGGAGCTTTGTGCTGTCTCCATCTCATTGCCCAACCCTTGGCACATCCATGCTGTGCTCATCCTGCTCTGGTCGGGCACGTGCCATGTGGCCACCAGCACCTGAGCCACCCTCAGCCCCTTCCCTTTAGCTTGGGCAAGAGGAAACTGAGGGGCGACCTTGTTAATATTTAGAAATATGTAAAGTGTCAGGAGGATGGAGCCAGGCTCTTCCCAGTGATGCCCAGGGGTAGGACAAGGGGTAAGAGGTGCAAGCTGGGGCACTGGGGATTCTCTGTAAACAGAAGAAAAAGGGTTTTTTGTCTGTGAGGGTGAGGGAGCCCTGGCCCAGGCTGCCTGGGGATGTTGTGGAGTCTCCTTCTCCAGAGACATTCAAAACCCACCTGGATGTGTCCCTGTGTCACCCACACCAGGGCACCCTGCTCTGGCAGGGGGGTTGGACTTGATGAACTTTCAAGGTCCCTTCCAACCCCTCCCTTTCTGGGATTCTGTGATTCTTTGAGATGGGGTTTGGTGGGGCCGTTCAGAGCAGACATTCAGAAGGTCAGGTCCGTGTTCTGGCCTGGAGGCAGTGGGGGTGGAAAGGTCTTTGCAACACGGAGAAGGATGGGGATAAAGGAGGAAAAGGTGTGGAGGAGGCACCGTGGTGAAGTGACCCAGGAGATGAGTTGCTTTGTGACACACACGGGAGTCATTTCAGCCTGGAAGGAAACTGATGGACTGGAAGGAAAGCTCTGGCTGGAGGAAGGACAGGGAACAGCCCTGCAGGATCCTGCCCACAGGGCTGTGAGGAAAACCCAGGCACAAATCCAGAAGGATGTGGTCCCTGCAGAAAAGGGAGACTCCTGGGAGTGATGGGGACAGCTTGAGAAGCTTGAGCCCTTGGGGACAAGAGCAGCATCTCAGAGCCTGGGGACACGACAGGCAGCACAGCTGAGCTAATCGGGACAGGACTGGTTTGTCCTGGAGATAAATGAATGAATTTTCAAAGCGATCTCACCCACTGCAGCAGGGATCAAAGCCAGGTTGGATGGGGCTTGGAGCAACCTGGGCTGGTGGGAAGTGTCCCGTGGCAGGGGGTGGCACTGGGTGAACTTTAAGGTCCCTTTCATCCCAACCCAGTCTGGGACTTTATTCATCCCTGAGCTGGTTTGTCTCATAAGGCTCAGGACAGACACTTCTGGGCCACAGGAGAACATCAGCACTGTCCCAGAGCCACCCAGAGACCCTGCTTTACCCTGAGCTCTGCCCTGCTGCACCCCAGACTCCTCCCCCCCCATCACCCCCCATATTTTCTAGCAATTCCCAGCCTGATTTGGGCCTTAAGGTCCCTTCCAACCCAAACCAGTCTGGGATTCTGGGATTCTATGGATAGACAAAGGAGCTAAGAGCCAGAGAGAACCCAACGTGTGAGCTGCTGCTAAGTGGGAGGAGCTGATCCTTTTGAGACACATCTCATCCAAGGTGCCCTGAACCTTTCAAGCCCATGAAATGGGAACCCAGCTGTCCCAGAGGCTGCCTGGGCTCCTGGCAGGGTGATGCTGGGGTGATGGCAGGGTGATGCTTGGGATCCTGGCAGGGTGATGCTTGGGGTCCTGGCAGGGTGATGCTTGGGGTCCTGGCAGGGTGATGCTTGGGGTGCTGGCAGGGTGATGCTTGGGGTCCTGGCAGGGTGATGCTTGGGGTCCTGGCAGGGTGATGCTTGGGGTCCTGGCAGGGTGATGCCTGTGCTGGCAGCTTGGCTGCTCAGCTGCCTAGGCAGGCACTCGATGCCCAGTGACAAGAAAGAGCAATTGATGCTCTCCAAGGAGGCCACAAAAAAAGCCCCTCAGCCAGCAGGGTGTCCTGCAGAATAGCAATGAGCTGAGCACCCCCTGCTCCCCCAGCACCCAGCCTGATGCTGGGCACGTCGCCCCCGTCCCAGTAGTTGGACAGAAAGGTCTGGGGATTGTGGAGATGTCACTGGTGATGCCAGCTGCAAGGGAGGATGAAATAATGCCAAAGGATGGGATCCTCCTGCCCAGAGAGGAAGGGCAGTGATAATCCTATGGCTTGAGGGCTAAATGGGTCCCGGAGGGCAGGAAGGGAAGTTTGGGTGATGTAGAGCAGGATCAGTCACTGGGGCTGCCACTGCACACAGACCCCTGGGGACACAGAGGTGACATTCCCCGGTCCCTCCCCTGCCTGAGCTGACAATCAAACCTTTCCACTGCTGCTCAGAGCACAGAATTCCAGGACGTGGCCATCGCTGCCTGTCCACCTGCTCCAGATCATTGCTCTCCCTGCATCCAGAGACTGGGATGATTTTTTTTGTTTTGTTTTGTTTCCTCCTTCAGCTCAGGGAATTGCCAGCTCCTGGCACCAGGGATGCTTCCTCATGCAACTCTGTTCTTCTTGCTTCACTTGGCATGCCAGGGCTCCCCTCTCTGACTCAGGTTCCCCATCTGTTCACAGAGGGAATGATGCTGCAGACTCTCCAGAAGCTCTGAGGAGCTGATGCTCAGGAGTGCTGCCTCAGACATGCCCATAATTAGCCCATTCTGACAGACTCAAGTCTTTCCCTTTCTTTTCTGCCCTGGTAACTGCACCTTGTAACAGATAAAAATCAAACACTCATTTTTTCACCTGTGCCCATAGCTCAGCTCATCCAGCACTGAGCCAGAGCTCAGGGAATGGGCTGGGTGTAGACTTTTACACCCCCTCCCATGCTGCTCACAGCACCAGGGAGGCAGAGGACCCTGGGGTCATCTCCTGCCCTGAGTGCCACAGCAGAGCATCACCATCCCCAGCAGCTTGGGGACCTTCCTGCTCCAGGGAAGGGTGATGCTGGGTCCCTCAAAGGTTTCACGGGGAGCAGAACAGTCCTCATGCCTGGGAAGGTTTCCCTCCTGCCTGGCCCATCCATCTTCCATCTCCATGCCCCACACCAGCCTGGCTCTGCCCATTTCTCCTTGCCTGGATTTCATTGCCAAAGTAATTAGGAAGATGCACAGAGTGTAATTTATGCCCAGCTGATGCATTTTGCTGCAATCTTTGGCCTTGGAACCCATATTCCTGATGAAAATACTGAGCTGAGTCCTTCCAGGAGGTGAGGTCAATCAGAGGGAATAAATCACCTTTGAAATCTGAAAGAGGAAACAGAGTTTGGATAACAGGCTTCAGGTTTGCTTTGCACTTGCACCTTGGATTTGTTTTCTTGGCAAAAATTCTCTGTGGTGAGGGAACATTTGAGTGTGGGGTTGACTGGAACTTTCACTTCCAATTTGGCACTTCATCTGGCTGATCAAGATATACAGATCTACTCTGGGCAAGATTCATCCCAACATAAATAACTTAATGGCTTGAAATTGCTGGACTCTGATCCTCACTTTTCCTGCTTTTGGTTTTGGTTGGTTTTTTGGGGTTTTTTTGCTGCAGGGTTTCACTCATGACAACACAGGTTTCACTCATGTTTTGTGGCAGGTTGTGTCTGGACAGAAGTTGGAAGTCAGGTTCAGCGTGAAAGGGCGTCTACAAAGTGAGTTTCACTAATTGAAAGTACATATAGCCAACTCATTAGCAAAAATAAATGAATGAATTAATTAATCCAACTACTTTCTTGCATTTGAAGTTGATCTTTTAGTCGGGGGGAATCTGCATTAGACAGAAGAGGTTGAGCTGGTTGTTTTGGGTTACTGTGTCCTCTGAGGTTTAGAAACAGTAGATGTGGTCGGCACTCCTAATTCTCATGGAGACATTAGGCAAGGAAAACATTAGGCAACCTCCCTCCTTTGGTGAGCTTCCAGCCAATTTTTCAGTCTTGCCTGGACTAATCTTTGAACTGGGCTGAGTGCAGGATGAGACGTGTTCCCTCTGCAGTGACAAATCCTGCTGTGAGCAACCTGGACAGCAACAACAAATTGTAAGCTCGGAAATTGAGGAGCTGGGTTGTGGACTGAAAAATGAGGAGTTGGGTTAGCAAGCTGGAGTGTGCAAAAAAAAAAAAAAAAAACCAAACCTAAAAAAACCCAAACAAGAAATTAAAAGGCAGCTGATATTGATCTCTTGTTCCTGCTGTAATTTAGGATATATCTTCTTCTAAAGAGTCCTTCTGCATCACAGAGATAAAGACCCAAATCAGCCCTACCTTGGGGCTGGGTCAATGCCTCTCCAGATCCCTGCTCCAGGGGGTAGAGCAAATGAAATGCCAAGAGTCTCCTGTCACCAGGACCCCTCTTCCTGCCCTGCCAGGTGACATCTTGGAGCTGTTCCTGCCATTCCATGGCTCTCAGTGCTTTTTGGACCCAGTTGGAGTGTCCACAGCTTACCCCGTGCTGTAGGGTGATGGTGCTGGGGGGGGGGAAGGATGGTGCTGTGCAAAGGTGTCCAGATGGTGCCAGGCCCTTCCTAAGCTGGCACCTTCCTCCTCACCCAGACATCTTTCTGCAAGTCACAGCATCTTGTGGGCTGGAGGATGAGGCACAGAGGCTCCAGGAGCCCATTCACACCAGGAGTTTTCTCTCTGCCGTCTCACTTTGATTTCACAGAGCCCACGTTTGACAGATTTTGGCTTTTTAAGTGGTTTTCAGAGATAGCTTCTTTCTTCTTCCCCCTCCTTTCTCCATTCTGGGGCCTCATTTCAAAGAGGTTCTTTTGCATAAAGAACAAAAAGATGCAATGCACAGAAAAGTTCAAGTGCAATACAAGCAATAACTGGCAAACCACAGCTTTTATCCAGCTGGATTTACACCAAAGATGGCCAAAGCTCCCTTTTATCTCTTCTCGAAGAGCACATCAATCCTGACTTCTTCCATCATGCAGACACCCAAGGATCGGGTGCTGAGCCAGGCTCCCACCTAAGAGCTGGGGCAGGGATGATGTGGGAGAGGTTTTGAGGTGGTCGGATCCACAGGGTGCTGGTCCAGTGTGGCAAGGATTGATGATGGCCTGAGATCATTCCAAGCTCATCCATCTCCCCACCACGATGCTGGGTGAGAAACATCAGGTTTGGAAGAGACGCACAAGAGGTCTGAGTGTCTCCTCCTGACACCTCTGCAGAAATTCTTTTGTTAGGGGTGGGCTCAGCTGTGTGATGGGGGGTGTGGGACCCACCTCAGACTCAGACCTGGACTCTTCTCTAAGATCTTCACACACCAAGTTGTCTGGTTTGGTTTGGTTTGGTTTGTTTTTTTTACAACAAAACTGTTCAGACCCTTAAAATGTCCAGAAAATTTATTGCACAGAGATAGCACTGCAAATCCAACCTGGGATGTCCATCAGCTCTGTCACCAGCTCTCCCAGTGTCACCCCCATCTCTTGGGTTCTGGGCTGCTCCTCTCTTTGTGTCCTAATTCCCAAACTCCTGGAGCTACAGAAGAATCTGAACTTCTGCCTCTTTTCTCTCTTAAAGCAGCACTTCTCGTGCTTTGCATTGCTGAGAAATGACCAAAATTGCTGCTGCCTGAAACCAGGAGCCAAAAGAACATCACATTTCCCCCCTGCACACCACTTCTGAGATTATTCAGCTCATTTCATGATTTTGCAGCCATTGCCAATAGTGCTAAATCATTTCCCCTCCCATCTATCTCAAGATTCTGGAGGGAGAAATCAGAAATCCAGGAAAAATCCTGGAGGGCTGTGACCACACATGGTGGAGCTGGGAGGGAGCCCTGGATCTGTCTGGGTGCAGGAGACCCAAATCCTCCCTCCTGCCCCATAAGTGAGCAGGCAGCAGATTTGTGGCTCAGGGAAACTTTGACCCCCCAAGGCTGTCACCCAGCACCAGGAGGGTGACACATCCAGAGCATGGCCACCCCAGCATGGGTGCTCAGCACCCTTGGGGGCTGCCCATGGCACTGGAGGGTCTCAGGGTTCCCTTTGGGGCCTGGAGGGTCTGCCTGGGGTTGGAGGGCACAAAATCTTCTTTTTCTGTCACTTCTTTGCTGTTTGCACTTACCTTCCTCCACTGCTAAAGGGAGCACACACCAGAGCCCTGGGGACACCAGATGGGGACCACAGTTTGGGGCAGGATGGGTTTGGTCTCCTGAGCCTCATAACCACCCTTGCCTTTATCCATTAACGAATCACTGGCTATAAAAAGCACTTTGAGACACCCAGTGGACTCACCAGCTGCTTCACCCAACCACAGCCTCTTGAGCTTTGCAGAATGGTTCCTAGGCAGAGCCCAAGGATGCTGAAACCCATCCCTGGACACAGACTGCCCCAGGAGGAGCTGCAGGGGCATGGACACAGCCCAGGGCACCCCCATGCACACGTTTCCTATCCTGGTGGCTTTGGAGCAGGTTTGCATTAAACAACTTCATGGTGTGGTGACATCTCCTCTTGCCACAGCAGAGGAGACCCAAAGTGTCCCCTCCAGCTGAGCTCTTGCTCACCCTGAGCACTGGGTATGGTGCCAGGTGATGGAAACTGCAGCCACCTCACCTGTCCTCTGCCACCCTGTCCCCTCTTGTCCCAGGCACCTGCTGGTACTTCTCAGGTTTCTCCTAATGCTTGAGTTTCTTGCAGACCAAGTGGCCAGAGGAGCTGGGACACTTCACAGGTCACCTTGGTTTCTCCAAGTCCCTTTGGAGCCCTGGGAAGTGTCTCTGTGGTAGGACATTGATGTTAGGCTGGAAATCCCATGCTGGTAGAGGCTGCTGGGCTGGTTTGGTGCAGGACAGGGTCTCCATCATCACCCAACACCAACATCCTTGCTGCAGAAGAACACAGTTTTTTGCCTCACTTGAAAGACACTCCAGGGTCTGGATAAATCTTTTACATCTTTTGATGCCAGATGGGAACTGACAAGCAACAAGTTTGGGGTTGTAGGATCAGGACAATTGCCCGTACATCCCAGAGGATATGCTGGTAGGACCTGTGCCCTGCATTCCAAGCATTTGTAGGAACATGCTGTCTTGCAGAGCTCGATCCAGCTGCCAGCTTTGGCTGATGGTGGTTGACATCCATCCTTCCTCTCACCTGGCCATGCACCTGCTGTCACAAGCTCACTTTTTTTCCAAGGTGGAAAACCAGAAGTGAACCATGAGAGCAACAGAGTTGAAATGGTGTCAACACCCCTCTCCCCAGGTGATGTTTTCTCACATCACCTCTGTGGTTGCATCATTGCCACCCCTGGCCTGGCTGGGATGACTCAGGTGAAAAATCCTGGTGGTGGGAGCTGGCCCACAGCTTCACCCCTGCTTGCAGTCAGCATGGACCCATCACTGTCCTGGGCTTGGTGCAGTTGTTGGATTGCTGTTGGGAACCTGGAGAACTGAGCAGGTGGTGTTTGACCCCAAAGAGCCACAAAGCTCCCAACTGTCCCAGGAGGCAGGAGAACAAATAGGAGATGCACTCAAATGGTGCAAGGAGAACATTGCTGCTAAGAGATATTTGTGCCAAAAAAAAAGACCTTGTGACCTTTTCAGACCCATTAATACACATACAAAACCTTGAAAGCCTTCAAGGTTTTGAGCTTTGGGGTTTTACCTAAATGAATCCCAAAAGAGATCTGAAGGGAAGGAGGAAAATTACCAAGATAAGAAGCTAAAGAAATAATCCATTTTTCACATCCAGGCTTGGAGGGGACAAAGGAGCCACCATCAAGGGTTCCTCTGTCACACAATGTCCCTTCTGCAGTTTCCCATCTCGGGCAGGTCCTGAGCCATGGCCAAGGTTGTCCCTTACCAAACCCAGATGCCACTTTGTATTCCTTAGCTTCCCATTTCTCTGCAGCTTTGAACACCACAGCTGAGTTTTCCCACCCAGCAGCCTCCAGGACACCGAAAGATCTGAAGCAGAGATAAAGCCAGGAAAAAGAAGCAGAAACCAAAATCATCTGGAGATCAAAGCACTTCTGTCTAGAGATTTTCAATTAGATCAGGGCATGCTCTGGCTGCTTTTCCTTGCTGTGTTCATAATGCAGAGGAGCTTCATGTCAGCTTGGCCTTGCCTCCTGCCACGTTGCCTCCAGCTTCATTTCATTAGTGCTGGTCTGCCTTCATTAGTGAATTAATTCCCCAGGAACTGCCCTGCAATAAGCCCCACCAAAGCAGGGACCAGCAAAGCCACATCCTGGGGCTGGACAGCTGCAAGTGTTTTCTGGACAAAAGGGATATTCACAGAAATACTAAAAAGAAACCCCCCAAATCCCACAATACATTTTATTCAAACCAGACCTGAAATCCTTGAAGTGTTTTCAACTGAACCAAGAGGAGAAGTTTTGTGTTGGGTTTGGATTGACCTGTGGGTTGGAGATTTAGGAAATGAGTGAACCTTCCTTTCTCTCCCAAAAGTCAAATCAGTAGAAAAGCCCTGAACACACCACTCTCCAGTTGTTTTCAGACTGGCCATGGGAGCTTTGTCCAGCCACTGCCAGACAGCTAAAAAAGCAGGTCCTGGGCTGAGCTGGGCTCCCTGGGCTGCAGCAGAGGTCTGAAACATCAAGATGTGAGGAAAGAAGCTGAATCCAGTCTGGGAATGATGAGCAGAGGGTGGATAGGGTCCTTAGGATGAGGGCCTGGGGGGCACCTCGTGATGTTCTAGAAAAGGGGGGTGACAGCATCTCCCCCAGTGACTCCATCCTCAAGAAACTTTGTTTGACTCTGGCATCTTCTGCAGCATCCCATCAGAAGGCAGAATCTGTCCCTGGAGACCTCTGCTCCATGGCCCCTCATTCACTCTCTGCAGCCCTTGGGGACAATTTCTCTGCCTCCACCTCCAACCATCCCTTTTTGTGCTTCCTCTGGGGATTCAGGCAGCATTCCATCCCTCATTAGTATCTTGTCTCTTGGTGTTACTTTCTAAACCCTCAAAGACATTTTTGTTCCACACCAAACCAAAGCTGCTGCCCATCCCATCTCACTGGCTGAGCACTCTATTCCTTCCAGGCTCCTTTCTCTTGGTCCTGACAGAACACCCAGGAGAATCTGGGGCGATGCCCAGCTCTGGGGGGAAGAGATGGAGCAAAAACCACAGTGAGGGAGGGGAGGAGGAAAATAACAGCTATGGTCAATCTGTAAGCCACACAGATAAAGGAACCAAACCCAAATGGTGTGATGATGACAGTGACTGTCATCAGGGATGTTTTGGTCACAGCTGTTAATAAAACCAATAGTGGTAATAAAATTGCAATGATGTTAGCAATTGTTCAGATGCTGATGATAGTAATAAGATTATTTATTAATTGTGAGCCATTATCAGCATTTTCTGGTACTTCTGCTTTCCAGACCCAACCCAAACTCAGCCATACCACATTAATGCAAAATGAGGGAAATGAGAAAGGCTTTTTCTTTATGCCATGACCAAGACAGAAACACAGGAACGGCAAAGTCTGTACTGGCCTCTCTGCTACTCACCCCCCACCCTGTGCCACAGGCTCAAGCATGAGGTGGGATGACAGAGTCATGGAGTGGTTTGGGTTGGAGGGACCTTAAATCCCCCCAGGGCCACCTCTGCCATGGTCAGGGACACCTCCCCCAGCCCAGGCTGCTCCAAGCCCCATCCAACCTTCAACACTGCCAGGGATGGGGCAGCCACAGCTTCTGGGGGCAACCTGGGGCTCAGCACCCTCACAACAAACAATTTCTCCCCAAAATTTTCACTCGATCTCCTCCCATGTGCAGTGAGGAGGGATGGGTGTGCAGGAGGAGGGATGTGCAGGAGGTATGGGTGTGCAGGAGGAGGGATGTGCAGGAGGAGGGATGTGCAGGAGGAGGGATGTGCAAGAGGAGGGATGTGCAGGAGGTATGGGTGTGCAGGAGGAGGGATGTGCAGGAGGAGGGATGTGCACTGCTGGGGGGTGGTGGATCAGCAGCCAGCAGCGTGTGGGGTGGTTGCTCTGCCACTTGTGTTTTACACCCTCTGGACCACGTGTGCTCACATGCACCCTGGGAGGTGAGGTGAGGTCTGTCTGACCTCAGCAGCTGCCCTGATAGCCATCTGCAGCAACACACCATGTGCTGGAACCAGGGGGGGTCAGGGCCATCCAGGCCAGGTCCCCCCCTCCACCTCCTCTGCTTTGGCTGCAAGAGCCAAGGCTGCAGCCTCCGGTCCTGCCTGGCTCAGGGCTGACAGAAAGGGCTCCCTCTGCCCCAGAGCAGAAGCAGGAGACCAAGGGGAGAAGGGGTGGGTGCTCTGGGGCAGCTCCATGCCTGGGTGCTGGCTGCAAACCCTGGGAGAGTGTCTGGGGACCGGGGTGGCATCGCTGCAGCTCCCTGCTTCGTCCCTCCCAGGGTGGCTGTCACCCAGCTCTGCAGGGCAGGGGGTGCCAGGACAGCAGCACAGAGCCAGCAAAAGACCCTGGAACCTCCCAGGAGTGGGGAGGTGGGAAACAACGTGCAGGACGAAGAGAGAAGCTTGGGCAGGGGGTTGGTGCTGCTATTACTAGTGTGTGTCCCTGGACCTGGAGATGTGGCAGTGAGTGTCACATCAGCCCTGCCCTGGTGACCTGGAGTGGCCACCACAGCCCCATGGGAGCCTCTGGTGTCCCTCTGCCACCCACTGCTCCCCCCCAGCCTTTCTCTGGTGCTCTCTCACCACCCCCATGCCCCAGCTCTCTGCCTCACAGCATTCTCAGGATCTCCTGCCCTCTCTCCTCCCCACAAGGAATAAATCACCCTCAGCTCTCAGGGGAAACACCAGCCCGAGTTGCCACCACCTTCCCATGGGACCTGGCTGCCTGCAGGATGCTGGGAATCTTTTCCCAGGCCAGGAGGGGTTCCTTCAGGAAAGCTGGTGGGCACCAGTGGCTCTGGATCTTCTGGACTCCTGAGGACTGATGTGTCCCCTCCACCTCATGCTCCTCCGTGCTCCCACCCTGACACCTGAGGTGGGTCTTGAGATCTTCAAAAGGGAGGGAGATGGAGTCCTTGGCTGTGTTTAAAAGCTCCCAAGTGCTCCGTTTTTCCACCACAGGGAAAGGCTGCAGCCATGCAGCAGGGAGCTGAGGCATCGAGCTCCAGGTTTGCCAACTCCCATGTTCCCCATGGCCAGGTTAACACCAGAAAAACCCAGCAAACACTCAGACATTCTTGGTTCAATCCCCTCCGGTGGAAAGCAAATAACATTTGGGCTGTGGATTCTCTTGCCCTCCAAGGAGAAGCTTCCCTTTGAGGGCCCAGAGGGGAAAAGCAAACCAGAAGGCTCTGTTTCCCACTTGGTGAGCTCTGGAGAGATGAACCCAGCCACAGCATCCTCCCTGGTGGCATCAGGGAGGGAGCAGAGCCCATTCAGAGCATGGCTCTCCTGCTGCTCCTCCACCCCTTGGCACCAGCCCATCAGGAAAGAGGGTTTTGTCAATCGACCCAGCACATTAGGAAAGGAAACAGGATGTGCCCAGAACAGTGCCAGGGGTCCATTAGCACCTTCCTCCAGCCTAGTGGGTCCCAGAGGATGTGTGTGTTTGCTTCCCACAAGGACGGGGGGAATTGTCTGGAACAGGGAGGAAAGGGTGGCCTGCTGCTTGGGTGCTCTGGTGTAAGGTCAGTGAGAAATTGAACCCTCCCTAGGTATGAAGGTTGAACATGCAGGCAGACTCCAAGTTCCTAATGCATCTCCTGGCTTGGAACCAACCCCCAGAGCTTCAGGATTGTGTCTGAGCTCTTTGTCCATCCCTGGGGCTGGGGGTGGTGGTGAGACACAGGGTGAGGTTCCCCGGGACACATGCAGTCTGTTAACACATCTCAAGGAAGGGAGCCAGGAGCACCATGTCACCTTGTCACCTTGTCACCTCACACAGACACTGCCACCTCCCAGGGAGCAGTCTGCACCCCCAGGCAGAGCATCCCACTGGGGTTGAGCTCATCCCCATGGCTGTTGTCTCTCCCCCAGGTATAAGAGCGTGGTGACACCCCGCCGGGCAGCGGTGGCCATCGCTTGTTGTTGGATCATCTCCTTCCTGGTGGGCCTCACCCCCATGTTTGGCTGGAACAACCTGAGCAAGATGCGGAGGACTCAGGAGCTGAACTCCAGCCACGCCGAGTTCGTCATCAAGTGCCAGTTTGAGACGGTCATCAGCATGGAGTACATGGTCTACTTTAACTTCTTCGTTTGGGTCCTGCCTCCCCTGCTGCTGATGCTGCTCATCTACCTGGAAGTCTTCAACCTCATCCGCAAACAGCTCAACAAGAAAGTCTCCTCCAGCTCCAACGACCCCGAGAAGTATTACGGGAAGGAGCTGAAGATCGCCAAGTCCTTGGCTCTGGTCCTCTTCCTCTTTGCTCTCAGCTGGCTCCCTCTGCACGTCCTCAACTGCATCACGTTGTTCTGCCCGTCCTGTGAGACCCCACACATCCTCACCTACATCGCCATCTTCCTCACCCACGGCAACTCAGCCATGAACCCCATCGTCTACGCCTTCAGGATCAAGAAGTTCCGGACAGCCTTCCTGCAGATCTGGAACCAGTACTTCTGCTGCAAAGCCAACAAAAGCATCGGCACCGCTGCGGCTGAGACGGGAAATTAGGAGATGGGGGAGAGCAGAGAGAGCCCGGCCCCTCCCCAGCTGCTGGTGGGCTCCACCTGGGGAGGGGGCAGTGGGATCTGGGGGCTGAGATCACCCACCCTGTGCAGACCCCACAGCCGTGTCCCCCACCTTGCCCCCGGGGGGTTATTTATTCACAAGCATCGTACTGTTTTGATATTGTAGCCTGCTCTGTTCCTTTCCCGGGCTGTATTTTTTTTATTATTTTTATTTTATTTTCTGTTTGGTTTTGTTTTTAATTTTTTAAAGGGCTGCCAAGTATTTAAGGAGAAATTGTACAGACAAAGGCGCAGTTTATCTTCATGCAAATAAAGTAAAATGATTTTAAAAACCATCTGGGAGGTCCTCTGCTGTTGATGGAGAACCCCTGGCTCCTTGGAGAGCTGCAGTTGGTGGTGTTGGGAGCATCTCATGTTTGGTCTCCCCTCCCCATGAAGTTACCCGGACCCTGGGGCAAAGGGGTGGGAGCCAAGCTGAGGTTGAAGAGGTAGCGGGAAGGGTTAATTTGAGTTTATTTGGTTTCTTTTCTTATCAGCATCCCTTGCTCACCCATTGGGACCACGCTCCCCATGACCCTGTCCCTGCCCCTCGGACGTCACCAAGAGGCAAAGGGACGGCAGCAAATTCCTGCAGGGGCTGGGGGTGGGTGCAGGGGGGGACAGGACTTTGGGTGGGTGAGATTTATGGGTGGCTGCAGGGAGTGATGCTGTGCACCCACTGCTGCAGCCATCTCCACTGGAGCTCCTCCAGTGCTCTCCAGAGGAAGAGGAGGGCTGCAGGGAGGGCTGGGAGGAAGGCTCAGCCTCCCACATTTTGCAACGGCCTCGAGAGATGATATCCAGGTTCCTCATTCAGAACACAGAGCAGGAGTAAATCCTTCCCTTGGGCTTCATCGTGAGGAAGGGACCCTGACCACTTCCCAAATCCTTCACACGTGGTGCCTGAGGGTGCTGCAGCCCCCGGTTAGTGCAGAGGGACCCCCATGCCCAGGGTGCTCAGCTTGGGGTCGGTGCTGCTGTTCCCACAGCACGGGTCTGATTCCCACTTCCATCTCATTTCTGCTCAAGGCTGCTTTCCTGGAACGGATGCCTTGGCCTGCTCCTTGCTGAGGTGCCCAGGAACCTGGTGATTGGGATGCTCATAAATTTCAAGGCATGTGAACTCTTGCAGAAAAAACACGCATTGGTTTTTTTCCACTCCATGCTCTCCAGACCTTTCCTGGGGACAGCTCACTAAAAGTGGCTGCTGTTACCCACCCTGCCCCCCCGGGGATTGCAAAAACAAATCTTTGCCCTGTAGGACCACACGAAGGCTCTGGCAAGGGCACGGGGTGCACATGACACGGTTTGGAGCTGCTGCTTCTCCCCTGTGTTAGCAAACACAGACTGCTCCCAGGACCTCTCCCCCGAGGCTCCCTCTGGCCAAAGCCACATCACAAGGTGCTAGGGACACTTAGGGACCAGGGTGTCCCCATCAGTGGCTGAGGTGTCACTGTGCCAGAGGAAGATCTGTTCTGGACCTATCAGCTGGATGGCAACCTCCCCCCAGTGGCACCATGGCCAACTCCAACCCCCTCACTCATAGGATCCTTGACTTCTTGGGGTTGGGAAAGCCCCTCCAGGGATGATGGGGACTCCAGCCCTGCCCTGGGCAGCCTGGGCCAGGCCCTGACAACCCTTGCCAGGGAGAAATTCTTCCCCAGCTCCAACCTAAACCTCCCCTGGCACAACTTGAGGCCAAAAGTTCCTCTCATCCCATCCCTTCTTCCTTGGGAGCAGAGCCCAACCCCCCCTGGCTCCAACCTCCTCTCAGGGGGTTGCAGGGACTCACTAGACCAACCTGACCATCAGCTGGGATAAAAATTAATCAGACAATGCCCTCTGATGGTGGAACTGTCCCCTGGTGTGGGCAGTGCTGAGCCCCTGGGAGCAGGGACCCCCACAGGGCCCACTTCAGCTTGGGCATGGAGAGAAGGTGACAGGGACAGATGGGGACACTGAGGGCAGCAGAAGCTGCAGAGAGGGTTCAGCTGGTTCAGCCATGGGCACTGCTTGGCTTGGCTCTCCCGTGCCAGACTGGACTCAGAGCTGCAGATGCCCAGCCTGGATTTACACCCATGTTTGCAGCACCAGGACCTGCCAGGATCTGTGTCCCTGAGGGCAGGAGCTGGGTCTGGCCCCAGGACCAAGCTGGCACATGGCTGGGAGGGCTCCTGCCTCCATGCTGGAGGGTGATGGACAGGGCACTGGTGACCTGGGCTTAATGAAGAGCTTCATTAGCTTGATAGATCTGTCTGGGCTCTCTGATAACACCCAGCACCTGACCCCAGCTGTCTCAGAGCTGTAAGGAACCAAGCAGCTTTCTGCTCAGGAGTTATGGGGCTGTATTCCTCCCCCTCTGGAGAACCTATCTGCACATCTGCCCCTGCCGTGGGGAGGGGACACTGGTGGCCACCCGTGGCTGCAAAATTGCATCCCCATACAGAAACTGTGCTTGGATGAAGAAGCACCAATGTGCCACAGTGTCAACGTTGCCATCTTCATTATTCCTCCAGCCAGAATCTTTCTCCAGCTCCAGAAATAAACTTTCCCCCATCCTCCTCCTCCTCCTTGTTGGGTTGCTTCTGGTTTAGTCATCCTCAGACATGTTTTATAAAGCTGGTCCTTCTTTTCCAAGCTCAAACCCCATCTTCTCCTCCCGTGGTTTGGTGGGATGCTGTATGAGCCCAAAGCATCCCTGGCAGCCTCTCCCCCAAGCCCTTCCCTAAGGCAATCCCACTACAAGCAGGAGAGGAGGGTTTGGGGTTGTTTTATTAGGACCAAAGCCCCACAGATGGGCTTGTTTCATTGTCACAGCTAAGGACATGCTCAGAGAGGACCATGGCACGGGAGGCTGAGGTGTTGGTTCCCCTCCCAGAGCCCTGCCAGGGAGGGGAGAGCTCAGCAGGCAGCAGAGGCCATGGCCAGGAGCATCACCATGTGCCCATCACACTCCTGCCCAGCAGCTGCAGCATCCACCTGGGGTGAAGGAACCAGATCTGAGTCCTGGGGGAGCACGAGTGGTCAGGGATGAGATGGGAAACCCCTTCCCAGCCATGGCTCTGTAAACCAAACCCAGCTCAACTCTTCCACCCTCTCCCACCCCCGGAAATTCACGTGCAACCTTTTAACTCTGTTTTTCCACCCCCATCCCCATTTCCCACCCCTTTCTGCTTTCCCCCCAGTGCCTGCCCCCCCTGTGCATCCAACCCCACAGCTCTGAGCCCTGCCTGCACCCCAGAGCTCTGCCCACACCTCTGCCAGACACCAAGCTTCCACACACGTCTTGGTCCCCCTGGCCATAACCTCACCCTCCCTCCCCCTGCCAAAGGGGCACTTTTGGCTCAGACTCTGCACCATCCGACCCCCCCAGCACACCTCCAGCTGTGGGATGAGGTGACCCAAGCTTGACAAAGGCCAATCCAAGACAACCCAACCTGGTCCATCCCCAGAGACATGACCGCCCCCCTCCCTGCCTCCCACAGCCCCATCCCAGACCTACCTTGCTCTTCATCTTCATCTTTCTGATCTCTCCTCACTGGGGCACTGCAGGAGAGCACAGAACCAACCTGAACTCTCCTCATCTTATTCCCCTTTTTATTCCCAAAAGTGACCCAGGGCACAACCAACCCCCCTCCATGTGTACACACCAACGTGCACCCACACACACCAGCCCCATGCACACCTGCTCTGAGCAATTGTGTGTGCACAACCACCACTGCCTGCACCACTGCCACCTTGTCCCCAAGACCTCAGCTTGGGTGACTCCCAGGTGCTTTGTGTCCCCAGAACAATGTCAAGTTTGTCCTCCTGATGTCCAGTCCTGAGGCTCCAAACTAAGAACAACATGGAGCTGCTGGAATGACTGCAGAGGAGGCCACAAAGGTGATCTGGGGGCTGGAGCAGCTCTGGAGCCAGGGGGACACAGTGACTGTCCCAGCATCCAGCAGCACCTCTGCTCCTTTGGCTCTATAGTTTCTGGTTTCCTCCTCATTTAAATGAGGGAAGGTGATTCCAAGATTCCAAGTGATTCCTCTCTTCAAAGACCATAAAGCCCGGGAAGCCTGAAGCTCCAGCTCCACCAGGCCCCATCACCGGGCTCAACACAGACCTGGCCCAAACCCCATCCCTATGAAAGTGACCTGCAAGGGACCTGCCCCCTGGCCCACTCTTACCTTTCACATCAAGTCTGCAATTTACTGAAGCTTCCCCCAGGGGGTTCACAGCTTTGCAGGTGTAGACACCCCCATCGAAAGGGCCGGGCTTGCGGATTTCCAGGGAGCAGATTCCCTGCTCGATCATGGCGATGTATTTGGGGTCTTCCCTTATCTCCATCTGGTTTTTCAGCCAGATTATCTTGGGCTGGAAGGCAGCAGGGTTTGTTCATTTGTTTAAAAAAGGGAGGGCAATGAGAAAATCCAACCGTCCCCAAAATGCAGCCACCTCCCTCTGCCTTGGCCCTGCCTGAAGCTGGTGGCCGTGGTGGGATTCTCAGCCAGAAGTGGTTTGAAGAGCTGCATCTCCCAATCCTCAGCCCCAATGACTGCTCCACGCTTCCTCCCCCAGTGCAGAAGGAGGCAGAATATGGTTGGAATTAAGACCAATCTCTCATCTTCATGCAGAAACACCCCAACCCACCCCGGTTTGACTCCGAGGGCAGCTGCAGCACCCTCACCTCTCTAACCCTAATACCCAGCATGCCCAACCCTCTCCCAGCACCTCAAGGCACTTTGCAGAAACCCCACTGGTGGGGTGATGCTGCCCACGGAGGAATCACTGACCTGGGGGTAGCCCCGAACGCAGCAGAAGAGATGGGTGCTGTACCCCCGGGTGGCGCTGCGGTCTGTCAAGGGTTGGGTGAACTTTGGAGGCTCCATCAGCTCCTGTTGAGTGAGCTTCTCTACCTGGTAGGAAATTTCTAAGAAAATAATTCATTCTAAGCTGAGGCAGAGCTTGGGCTCCTGGGTCGACCAGCATGTGGTCACAAAGCTTCAGCCCAAGGTACCCCAAAATGCAGACAGCATCTAACCTGACCTGGGGACCTGCTCTTCAGCTCATACCAGTCTATAAATCTCACCCAAGCCCTGGGGGGACAGGGGAGATGCCAGTCTGCAAATCAGCCTCACAGTGCCATGTGCAGATCCAGGCCAGGAACCTCTCTCCTATTCCATCCCCAAAATTCAGTGGACAGAAACAGAGGATGGAGAAAAGTTCTGCAGATGGTGAGGATCCCAACTTATTGTGTGCTGACAGGGAGCAGGAAGGGAATGGAGGAAGAGCAGGGCTGAAAGCTGCTGGTTTGGAGAGGGATCAGTGCAGGGCTCTGTTCCTCTGCTGGCCCTCAGCTGTGGGGCCAAACCCAGCGCTGTTCCTCACCCCTCCTGTCTCCTCATCCCCAGGAATGGCCACACCTCAATCCCTCCCAGGGGGGTGACCATAGCACAAGCCCTCCCCAAACAAGAAAGGAGGTGTAGAAGGGGAACAGAGGACCCCTGGACCCGCACAGCCTCAGCCCTGCGCCGTTCATCCCAGCAGCATCCCCACGGCACCCAGGAAGCCCCCAAGCTCCAGCAGGGATCTCTTTTTCCCACCACCCTTCCCGACCCCAGAGCCAAGGCCATCTCCTCACTTGTCTTCTTGATTTCTGCCACCCCAGTGACCGCTGCCTGCTCACTCATCCCGCAGCCATTCTCGGCGAAGACGCGGAAGGAGTAGGAGTTCCCGATGATGAGGTCAGAGATGGTGCAGTTGGTGCGGGTGCAGCGATCCAGCACCGTGAACCATTGCTGGGAGGAAAGAAAAAGAGTGGTGAGGAAAGACAGGCAGGTTGTCCAAAAAAAAAAAAACAAACCCAAAAATATGGAGAAAGCGTATGGGGAGAGAGGGCTGTGTGTCTCCCCCACGGCCCATCCCCAGAACATGGGATATCCGAGAGTCTCCAGACTCACCCCACTCTTCTTGTCTGACTTCTGCACTAGGTAGCCCTTGATATCAGAGTTCCCGTTGTCTGCTGGGGGGGACCACTCCAGGGCCACATTAAAGGCCCACACGTCCACCAGCTTCAGGTTCTGGGGAGGGCCCGGCGGTTCTGCAAATACAAACTCTCACAGGGTGACCTCCTAATTTGCTCCCCCCTAAATCTGTGCCTTGGCGATCCCTTGAACCTCACTTCTAAACTCTCATCTCATGAGGGATGAGAAAGTCCAACGGGCATGGGCTGGCAGAAACTCTGCATCCTCAACCAGAGGAGTTCACCACCATAATGGTGGAGAAGATCCCACTGGAAGAGGGACCCCAGAGGGACCCCAGAGCCCCTCGTCTCATTGATGGCCCCGTCCCATCCCACCTGGAACAAGAGCTACCCCCAACCAAGGGGCAGAAATGACTCAGAGCAACCCTGCAGGGTCCCACCCCAGCCTTACCGATGACCTGGATGTCCAGGACTGCCTTGTCCTCTGCTCCATTTATCCTCACAGACAGCTCGTACTTTCCCGAGTCCCCGCGCTGTGCCTCGCGGATGAAGAAGATGGTGTCCTTCTGGGAGTTCCTGGTGTTGACACGTTTGGTGTCCAAGGGTTGGCCATTCTTGGTCCAGATCACCTCTGGCTGTGGTTTTCCCTGGAGCAACCCGCAGAGGCAGGTTAGGAGCCACTCGAGCGCCCGGTCCCAAGGGGTCCTGCTGGGAAGGATGGGTGGGCAGAGCCACCCCGCAGCAGTGACCTGGATACAGCCTCTCCCATCCGGCAGTCCCCAGGGAAGAAACTACAGCTGAGCCCTGCCAGCCCCCCTGATGGGAAACCATCAGGCTCCAGGGAACGTGCTGGTCCCTCGAGGTCCTCCTGGAGGAAGCCCAACTTTGCTTGCCTGGGGCACTGCAGGCAGAGCTATGGTCCTGTTGCCCAGGCACTGAGCCCAAGTCCAAGCTGAGCAGTGAGGGCTTGAATTCAGCATCCAGGGCCAATCCATGGCTGGAGCATGTCCAGACCAGGCTCCCAACTGCCTATGAGGCATGGCATGGACGTGTCCCTCACCTCAGGGGCAAATTTCTGCTCCTCACTACCCCCTGCTTGGCCAGCATGTTCCAGAGCTGGTTTTCTCCATCCCAGATGCCCTGGTGGAGATGCTTTGGGGATGGCCCAGACAGTATGTGACAGATCAGTTGAGGTGAAGACCACCAGCTGGGCCGATCAGGATCAGCATCACTCCTCCCATCACACCGCTCTGGAGGTGCCCTGCTCTCCCCAAGGAGATGACCACCAGGGTGCTGTGGGGTCCTGGGCTATGTGACCAGATCCTTGCCAAGCAGAACAGAGCTCATGTGCTGAGACAGCAGCAATGGCTAGCCCATGGCCTGGTGTCTTTGGAGTTGTCTCATTGCCAACACCACCACCAAAGACATAGCAGGAGAAAAACGGGAGTTAAGTAGAAATGGGAGAGAGGTTCCCACCCCATCACATACCCTTAGCCCATGAGACACAGAGGCCAGGTCAAGCCACCCCACAGCTGCTCCCAGGCACATCATGGTGGCTAGAAAAGTCACTGCAGTGAAGCGGTCTGGAGGATTAAGCCCCAGAGTGGTCACTTACCAGGAAAGGGATCATGATGTTCACAGCATCCCCCACGTGCCGGAAGTACGTCTGCCGCAGGTGACGGGGCATGCGGATCTTCGGCAGCTCTGGGGACCAGAAAGTCATCCCGTGGGACCACAGAAATAACAGCCCCCACCTGGCTGACCTCCCCTGCCTGCCCATCAAGAAATCCCACCCAGAATCCCACCTCTTTCATCTCCTACCCCAATGCCCAGGGTATCTCCATCCTTCAGACACCAGGTCACCAGCCTAGGGACCATTCACATCCCTCAGCATAGCCAGGTCATGGAGCCCCAGCACACCCAGCACTGTAGGAAGGACAGTTAGGAAATGTTTCTCCCTTAGCTCAGGAGGCAGACAAAAGGCACACGGCCCAACTTCCAGCAAGGAGAAGCCTCACCAGACCTCCACCTTGGCTGTGAGCTCAAGGCCATCAAGACACCAAGGTGGCCACGTGGTTCCTCACAGCAAAGCTGTGAAAGCCCCAAGCTTAAACCCACGGCTGATATCTCCAAGGGAACGACATAACAAAGATAATTAAAAAAAAAAACAAAAAACCCTGGAGAATGCTGCTGGAGCTTGTGTCTCCTTCCCCAGGGTGAAAATAGCAGCCATGAAACCCTACTCGGTGATCCTGCTGGAGAGGCACTGGGTTGTACGTGAGCCCCCGGGGAAGGAGCTGGGTGTCTCTGCCCAGATTAAACGTGTTGGAGCTTATCTTTGGAGAAGGGGCACGGCCAGAATTAAACCAGGACTGAAGGATGGGGAAACAGCTGTGAGAGGGAAGGGCGGGTGGTGGGCTGGGGAGATGACGGGGGTCCCAGATGGCCCCGTCGACAGCTGAGCTGCTCTCTCCTCTGTTTGCTCCAGGGATCCAGGCACTGATGCTGCCACTTGGGCTCATCCATCTCTGCACGGGGCAGAGAAACCTGACCTCCACGGAGGAGTGTTAATTCATGGGTGTTCTCCCCAGCTCACTCCTGCCTTGCTCAGACAGAGGGGATGGCTGAGGTCGGTGGCCCAGGTGACCTCCTGCTAAGGACAGGAAGGTATTTTCCCTGCCCCAGCTCCCTGCAGAACCTGACTCCCAATACTGAATCTTCATCTGGTTTCTCCTCATCTCTCTCCACTCCCCAAGCCCACTCGTCCCACCTGTTTTTAAGCTCTCCACCATCTGTATTGCTGCTATTTAAAATCCCTTGTGACGCTATAAATGAACTGGGCAGAGGTATGAAATGCAGTCCCCAAGAAAATGTGAAGCCCAGAAGGTGACAGATGGGGCAGGGAGAAGTGGGCTTGGGTACCCAAACCCTGCCAGGGCCACCGGGGTGGCAGAGGGACATTGGGGGTTAATTTGTTCCTCTGCAGAGCCAGGCAGCCTGCACTGGGCTTCATTTCCAATGCAATGTGGAACAGGCAAGTGCTGTTTCCTGGTGAAGAGTTTCAGTTGGCAAAAAAGAAAAGAGAGGGAAAAAAAAATCCAGGAAAGTGGAGCAACAGAGCAGGTCAAGCATGGGTCTTGCAGCTCGTTGGGTTTTACACCTCTCATGTGGCTGGGACAAAGCCCAAGCAGTCAGGGCAGGAGGTTCCAGCCTCCAGGTGCAGCACTGGACTAGAAGTGGGAAACATGAGCTGTCTACTTGGCATCTCCTGCCAGTCCCCCCTGCCTCAGTTTCCCCCATCCCACAGGGATGGTGGGATGTCTTGGAGACCTGGAAGTGAACCCCCCAACCACTAAGCTATGTTCACCTCCTCCAAACAGACTGAAAGGGTGGACCCTGCCAGACCCTTTCCAGATGCCTTCTCCAAGCCTCTTCCTATGAAAGCTGGTGGTGGTTCCTGGAATAGCTTTTGTTGTTATTCTTATTATTATTATTATTATTATTACTATTACTATTTTTAAGCAGCTGAGAAATATATTTTCTTTGACTAGCAGGAAAACTTGTGCATTTGTGATTCCTTGTAAAGGCAAAATAACACTCCACTTGGTGTCTGAGAAGTGAAAACAGCCCTTGCAGTGGCAGCTGAGCCACAGCACATCCGAGGCACCCCGGGAGGAATCTGAGTCCTGCTGAGAATGGCAGAGGTCACTCATTAATGAGTTCAGTCTGATTAAAGTTCCCATGCTCCAGCCTGTCAGCTCTTGACTTCCCAAGAAACTGGGGGAGCAGATTGTCCAGATGGGTTTTGAATGTCTCCAGAGATGGAGACTCCAATATATCTCTGGACAGCTTGTGCCAGTGCTCTGCCACCCTCAAAGTAAAGAAGTTCTTCCTCACATTTAGATGGAACTTCTGTGTTCGTGTTTGGTCCTCTTACCTCTTGTCCTGTCACTGGGTACCACTGAGAAAAGACTGGACCCAACCTCCTGCCACTGACCCTTACAGTATTTATAAGTGTTGATGAGATCTCCCCTCAGTCTTCTCCAGACTAAAACCACCCAAGTCCCCCAGCCTTTCCTCATTAGAGAGATGTCCCAGTCCCCTAAACACCCTCGTGGTCCTTTGTAGCCTTCACCATCTACAAGAACATAGAATCATGGAATGTCATCTTGAAAGGGACCTCAGGGATCCTCTGCTCCAACCCCTCTGATATTATTGTTGATCTGAGATGTCTCAGCACCCATCCAGCTGAGAGTTAAAACTTTCCAACGTGGGAGAATCCACCCCTTCCCCTGGGAGACCTTTCCAATCTCTGACTGTCCTCATGGGGGAAAATTTTCTTTTTGTGTCTGATCAGAATCTCCCCAGGAGCAAATTGTTCCTATTCCCCTTGTCCTGTCCATGGGATTCCTTGGAAATCAGGAGTCTCCAACTTCTTTGCAGCCCCCTTTAAGTCATCATTATAAGGTCAGTGTCTTGAGGTTGGCAAGCTGCTCCATCCCACCCCAAGGGAACAGGACACCATTGGTGTGAATAACATCTCGGTCAAAGTCTGGATTGTGACATGTGAGAGGGCAGGAGGTGCTCTGGCTGCAGGGGAGGACTCTGATTCCTTTGTCCCACTGACAAAGCCCAGGGGAATGAGGCAGAGCAGGAGCAGGACTTACGGAGGATCTCTTGGATGAGCACAGGCTGCTCCAGGGTGGTGGGGACACTGACACCATTGGCAGTGACAGCCTTCACCCGGACATGGATCTTCTCACCGGAGCTGAGACCCTGGATCGTGTACCGGGTGGAAAGGAAAGGTTCCTCATTCACAGCCTTCCAGTCTGTGCCTACAGGGAAGGCAGCAGACAGGTCAGGAGGAGGGGGACAGACAGACAGACACCCCAGCCTTCAGGGTCAAACCACAGAGGGTGAAGCCCAGAGGCAAAGAATCCTCCCTGGCAAAGGGTGAATGATCTGGGGCAGCAGCAGCGAAGAGGGGAGCTTGGCCACTGCACCCTGCCAAGGACACCGGGGTATGAAATGCTGGCAGGAGCTCAGCTGTTGAGCAGGAGGCTATTGGCAAGAAGAAAAAAAGGCATAAAGCCAGCAAACGTGGTCCCTGCTGACCTTCCAGGTGCATTTCTGGAGGCAGTAATGATCTATTGACCACTCTGCAGCCCATCTTCTCTTCTTACTGACCCAGGATAACTCCTTGGGGCTCACCATGTTGCCCAGCACGTTCTCCATATCAGGCAAGATCTGCCCATCACCTCCCACTAGCCAGCCAGACCTCTCCAACTGCTCTGCCTGCTTGGAAGGAGCATCTCAAGCTCACCCACAGCCAAGGTGCAGAAGCCCTCTCATCATCCAGCCGACACAGGCCCACAAGGTGCCAAACCTCTTAAGAGGTTTCTCAGTCAGAGAACAGACTGTCCTGGTCACCTGAGGTCTGGGTGTCCCAGGTAAGTACCTACAGCAATCCAGATCTGTCTGGATGAATGACCAGAGCTCTCCTGTCACCCAGCCAAGCCCAAAGCAAGCTAAGAGAGCATCCAAATTTGTGACGTCTGAGTGGCTGTCATCCAGCATCCTCCAGGAATGGCTGCATCTTTCCTTGTGCCATGCAAAAGGTCTCACACATCCCATCCAGCCATGGTTATCTCCCCAAGCCCCAGCAGACCAAAGATGAAAACTTCCCACAGCCAAGCATGTGTCAGTCATGCCTGTTACAACCTAAAGAGGCAAGGAGCACAGATCAAGTTGCCCGTGGGCCTCTTGAGCCTCCCAAACCACTCCAGCCTCAGGCAGCACCCAGCCCACCAGCCCCAGCCTCCCCTTGCAGACCCCCCCAGCCATGCAAGTCATTCCCTCTCACCCCAAAGACAAGCAGGGCTTCAAGAGAGGCTCCAAAACACAAGGCTCATCCCCCTACCCCGTCCCACCAACCAGCACTGCAACTGGAGAACCACAGATAACCACTGCCGCCCACCAGCCCACCCCAAACCCCACGGCTCCTTCCAGGATGAGCCTCATCCCACTTGAGCAGGGTTTGCCTGCAGCCCCTCATGCACTGCCAGATCCTCTCCTCTCTCATTCTCACCCCTATTCCTTTTGCACTTGGTTTTGGGCAAATATGAAAGAATTGCATCTTCTTCCTCCTGAGGTTTTGCATCATCCCAGCCCCAGGTCTCTGCTGAGCTGGAGTTCACCAGAGACCATCTGCAGAGGGTCTGGTGGCCTCTTCTCCACCTCTAGCTGGACATGGCAGTGACATTAACTCTGACCCAACCCCTTTCACCCTCCAAAGAAACCACCACCACCTGAAGCCAACGGGGAGACCCTTTCCCCCGTGGAAAAAAAAAAAAACAAAACCAACATTAAAACTGAACCCATTTGGGCAAAGAAAGGGAAGTGGTGCCCAGGGCAACATGCTGCCAGGTTCTGCCCAGCTCCATCTCACAGCTCCACACCCCAACTCCATGCTCACAAAGCAGGAAAACCCAAGCCTACTTCCATCTTTGCAGATCTCCACCACATATCCATCCAGGACTGCCCGGCCTGTCTGCTCAGGGGGTTTCCAGGTCAGCTTCACTGAGTTTTCACTCACTTCTTCCACAGCCAGGGACAAGGGGGAGCTGGGTGGCTCTGTAACAAACCCGCAGTGGTGAGGACAAGCTCCTGACTATCAGGGCTGTTGGAGGGCCACCACCCAACCTCCGGCTTGGTCTCCAGCTTTCCCCATCCTCCTAATCCCCAGATCTATCCCACTGCAAAAATATCCCCGATGACTTCATCCCTGCCTCCCTTCACCCCAGCAGCCCCAGGTTCCCCTTCCCTCCCTACTTCAGGCCCATCCTCACCTGCCTTGGGTTTCTCAGGTTCTGGTTCAGGAGCTGGAGGGACTTCTGCAGGGGTTGGGGTCTCTTCTGCCGGGGGGGCAGGAGAAGGCTCATCTGTGGGGGCTGGGGGCTGCTCTGCTGCTGGGGGCTGCTCAGGGCTCGGGGGTTCTTCGGCACCTGGAGCTGGTGCTGGTTCTTCCCCTGGACATGGTGCTGGCTCCTTCTTTGGACCTTCTGGAGCTGGGCCTGTGGCTGGAGGAGCAGCTTTGCCGGTCATTGCTGGGGGCTGGGGAAGAAGATGGTTTTTTGAGGTCTCTGCTCCAGACTTTCCGCTCTGTTTTGGGGTCCTTACTCCAGACCAAAGGCCTCACCTCCAGATTTGGGATCTTGACTCCGAAACTGAAGACCCTGCTCTTCACCAGACGTCTCCACTCTGGAGGGACAATCTGCTCCGGGAGGGGGGAACCAGGTCACTGAGCCAGAACAGGGGCTGGGAGATTTTTATAGGCTTTGGCTGGCACTTGTCACCTCCCTGCAAACCAATCTGCCTGCGCAGGCGGGGATGGCCAGGAATAGCCACCCAGGACCTGCACATTCAGCAGCACGCCCCTACCCCCTCCTATGGGACTGCAGCACATGGTTCTGGGCCCCCCAGCAGCCCCCCCGGGCTTGTGTGGCACTGGGCAGGCCAGGGTCAGGTCACCTTTCTTTGGGGACATGACTCCTGTCCCCAGCACCACCACCTCTCCAGCTAAGGGCTTCCCAATCCCCCCACTGCCATCTCCTCAGCCACCCCCCCACCCCCCCAAGCCCTCCCCCCATTGACCCTGCACCCCACATGTCTCCCCAGTTCCTGCATTAACACCTGCTCCCCCCAGCCCTCTTAATCCTCCGATGGCCTCCCCCAAAACCCCTCTGCTCCCCCAGGTCCATCCCCAACTTTTCCCCCACCCCAATCCCAGAAATGGTTGAGGTTGGAAGGCAACCCTGGAGATCATCTGGACCGACCCAGCTGTCCCCACCCCTGAGACATCTTCCTGGAGCAGATGAACCCCTGCCCAGCCCTGCACTCTGCCCTGCAGCCTCTGCCCTCCCAAACAACCAGGACCCATTGCATCTGCTCACCCCAGGACTTCTGACCCCCCCCCCCCTTCTGTCACCACCCAAACCCAGCCTCACCCCAAAGCCCCCCACGGACCCAACAGTCCCAGAGGACAGAACCCCCTCACTCCCTGCCTGTCCTTGTGTCCCTCCCTTGCCACACCACACACGAGATGCTCCTGGAAATGTCACCAGAGCCTATGGGCTCATCCTTCAACCTTCCTCCCCCTCAGGCTGACCCTGGTTTTACCCCTCAGCTCCTTCTCCAGGGTTGCTGGTACAGAGGCAGCCTGGCTCTCCTGGGCACAGGTCCAAAGGCTCTCAGTTTCATGGTCCCCAGGAAACTCCTCCAAATGGAGATGTCAGGATCAAGAGGCATCTCTGAGAGAGCCAGAGCATGAAGCTATGTACTCTGACAGGGCCAGATAATCTGAGCTCTGCTAACAAGGGGGTGATTTTCCAGGTGGAGGGAGCTGAGGTCACCCAGGAAGGGGAGGGAGAGATGAAACAGCAAAACCCCAACGGCCAGGCTGCTCTTTAAAGGGACTTCTCCAAAAAAAAAAAAGAGCCGCAGGGCTCTGAGGGACACATCCCAGACGGAGCAGGAACCATGGACCTGGTGGAAAGAGGGAAAGGAGGGCAGAACAGCAATGCTGTTGGTCCATCAGGGTGTCAGGGGGATGCTGGGCTTGGCCAGACACCAGACTCAGCTGCAGGACAGCAACAACCATGATGGGCACAACGTGAGGCCCCTGCCCATCGTGTCCTGCAGGGACAGACAGAGATGTGCAAGTGTCCAGAAAGAGCAGGCAGGAGACACTGCACCTCCTGCTAGCCCTGCTCCTCCTGTAAGCTGAGAAGAAATCTCATCAAGGCCACCAGTTTCACAGGTCACATGGGGATCAGGTAACAGGAGTGCAAACACGGTCCCCCCAGGCTCCAATCCTGCCCAGAGGCAGTAGCCTGGTAGCAGGAACCTCCTGCTCCCGGGAAGGATAATTTTTCCCCCCTGGTTATTTCAGAAAGAGTGTTTGCAGCAGGACAACTGCCAGGACACCACGAGATGGTATCACTATCTCAGGGAGGGCATGTTTCCTCCAGAGCCATGTGACAATCCAGATGTTCCTCGATTACTGCCCCCAGGCAGGAGGAATGACACTAACAAAGACTCCTCCATCCCCAAAATACTTCTGGGATGCCTGAAGGATGAGCTCCGTGAGGGTGCCATGGGGCTCCTGGATGTTTTTGCTGCCTGCAGGCCATGGACACATACTGGCAGTCCCTCTTGGGACTGGCTGGACCTTGCCAAGTGGGTCATGAAACAGAAAATTTTCTGAAGCTACTTTGGCAAAGGAGAACACAGCCCTGCTCCCCAGCACAAGGAGGAGGCAGAGGAGGGGCTGCAGAAGATTGTCCTCCTGTCCCCTCTCTGGCTGCCTTTGGCTCCCTGATGGGTCTGGCACCCAGAGGGGATGATTAGAGAAGCTCTGGATTCGCCATACATTGACCCACAGGAATTTCATAGAATCCTATTATAAAATCCCAGACTGGTTTGGGTTGGAAGAGAACTTAAAGACCATCTAATTCCAGCCCCCATTCCATGGTCAGGGACACCTCCCACCAGCCCAGGCTGCTCCAAGCCCCATCCAACCTTCAACACTGCCAGGGATGGGGCAGCCACAGCTTCTGGGGGCAACCTGGGCACTCTCACAACAAACAATTTTTTCCTAAGTTGTCATCTCAATTTCTTCTCTCTCAGCTTGAAATTGTGTCCCCTCTTCCCATCACTCAATGCCCTTGTCCAAATTCCCTCCCCAGATATCCTGTCCCTTTTTATCCTGTCTTGGATGATCCTGGGACCTCCTTGACCCCTCAGCATTCCCATCGCTGATTTTTCCCACCAGCTCACAAGTGGTCACCTCCAGACTCCCACAACCATCAGCTATGTGTGTCTTTCCCAAAGGCAATCATGATGTTGAATCAAAAGCAAAATGCTTTCCAAAACATGGTTTTATTTTGATTATGTGTTTTAAAAAGTAATTTAGAGAGCTCTGAAAAAAAAAATAAAAATCAATACCAAAACCCTAATTCAAAAGGAAATGAGCACTTGGCTTTCTCTCCTATTTCAGTTGTGGTGAGAACAGTTGAAAGTGAAACCCTTTCCTCAGGAAAAGGACATCAGTGCAATTCCTTCACGTGAAGCTCTTGTTTTGGACAAAACTTGAGGTTTTCAACCTGCGGGGTGACGTTCAGGTGCTGTTTGCTCTGTTGACTCAGGAGATGATTCATAGGTTAAGAGCAAATGAATCAACCTGCTGATCACCCCCCTCCTCTGGGCCACCTTACTGTAGTCTCTTGGCATCTTGTTTAATCCACCCTGTGCCCTCCCTCAGCAAACTCAAGCATGGCAACAACTCTGCTGCCTTCTGGGGATGACAAAGATTCCGTGGCACGTTGCCCAAGTCCAAAGGCAAAGGTTTCCCCTTGGGGGTCAGACTCAGGAGCCAAAGGTTTCACAGGGGATGCCCCAGCAGGAGGGAGGAAATGCTCCCATGGAGCCATTTCACCAACAAGGGGGCACGGGGGTGTCTCAGCCCCCCCTTGGCTTTGGGGTGAGGGAGTTAAAATGAGGTTTGGTGTCAGCAACAAAACAAAATGCCCATGGGTGCCATTCCTCCACCACATGAAAGTGAGGAGCGGGCTGAGTGGGCTGTGCTGGCTCTTCCTGCAGGATGGAACATTAAAATTTCAGTGATAATTTAAATATTAACACTTTTTTTTTGCCCGAAACTCCAAATATTTCTGGATTCAGCTGAGTGTACTTTCCAGTAAGTTTCTCTTCTCCACAGGAAGCAGATACTTTTTATAAATCAGTTTTGACCCACATTTCCAGCCCACCACACCATTGGTGTGTTGCCTTACTGATCTTCCAGGCAAAAAACAGCTCTAAACAACCATCAGCAAATCATTTCTTCCTCAGAGGATCAGATCCTCCTCATGCCACTGTTATTCAACCCCCCAGAAAAGATGAATCATGATCCTTTTCCATCTGAGTTTATGGGCAGGGCAGTATTGGAGAGAATTTATTAGAGATAAAGTGTTAGAGATAAAAAGAAATAAATCTGTCTGTACCCCAGCAGCATCATGTCCACCCATTAACCCTGGACACTTTAGGACATGACAGCATCAGGGATCTGCCAAGTGGGACCTCGATGCCCAAGACAACAGCTGATGTGTCAGTGCTGGAAGACAGAAGATACCTCCAACAGCTGAGAGAAATCCTGGAGGCTTTCAGAGCTTAGGACCAGCCCTAAAACAGGGCTCCAGGATTAGGCAGGAGGTGGTTGAGGTCTTCCCACTTGCACATCAAAAAGTAAAGCAGAGATGCCAAAAGTCCAGAAGAAATGAAGGGCTCCTTGGAGCTGTAACACCCTCTGTGTTCATCCCTTCTTGTCCCTGACCCCATGGAAAGCCTGGTGGGCTCTTTGCACCCCAGGAGGGCTGTGAAAGGAGCAGGATGGGTGTCACATGCTGGCAACTGGGCCACCACTGGTCACCAGCAAGGTCCTCATGATGCTTCACTGGGGCAGAGCCGGGCTCCCAGGGATGGTATCACGGGGGTCAAGAAGGAGCTGTCACCCATAGCCTGTCTCAGGGTGGGGAAGGGGATACACAGGACTGGCAGGGTCCCCACTGCCACCCCTCAGGGGGATATATCCAGGGCTAGCTAGTGAGGGAGAGCAGGAGCCTTCCCCCAGCTCTCTGTTGTCACACACAGCCCTAACACACGGTGTGGACCACGAGACCACAGGAGACACCACAAACGGCTGTCATACCCCAAACCCCTTTGTGCTGATGCAGCTGGAGATGATTTCTATGTGGGGCTGTCCCCTCCTTTCAGCTGCTCCTGTCACTGTCCATCCCCAGGAGGGAGGATTAAATCCAACCCCAAAAAACCAGAGCGAGGTCAGAGGGAACCTCCAGTGCTGCAGATCCCGGAGACAGGAGGGGTGCAGCTCCATGTCCTGACTGCTGTGTCACCTCTCCCTGGCTCCTGCAGCATTCCCAACCTCCCTGTCACCATTCCCAGCCTCCCTGTCACTGGGATATTCGCAGGGTACTGAGTCAAGAGCCAGGGGCAGGTGTGCAGGAGGAGGCAAAGCTTTCCATGCCCCGTGGCACACACAAGGGGACACTGACTTCACCCCAAAGCGATGGCTGTGGCCATGGGGACAGGGACTCCACCCCTTCCCAGAGCCCCCAGGACGGTGCCAGTTGTGGGGCCACTCTGGGGAAAGAGTTTTAAATAAGTATTACTTTAAAATGGCCTTTTCTGGACTCAAAACCACATCCGGGCAATAAAGAGAAAGTGTTGGTGTGATTCAGGGTGTTCCTGAGGTGCTGCTGGGCATCCCTTGCCAGGAGCAGGAGTTGGGTTCCTACAGCCCCGCCACGTGCTAAGGAGTCATCCCTGAGGCATGGTCACATCCCAGCACTCAGCATCATCACACTTTGATTCCTTGAGTCATCAAGAGCTTTTTAGTTACTCATTTCTAGTATTTTAGGCCACCAGACCTGGTGAGGTGAGCAGCACCCCCCAGATGGGCAGCTGCACCCATGGCCAGCCAGGATAGGAGACGATGGCTCAGCTGAGGTCCCCACACACCTTGGCACCACACCAGTCACCTGCCAGAAGCAATGCCAGACCTGGGGCACTGCTCTGCTTCTCGTGGGGTTTTTAGTTCCAGTCCTCCCCTACCCCAGTTTACTGGGACAAGAAACCAGTTTGGGGTTGTCCAACCTTGCACCCCATCCCTGCTGCCACCAGGGAGCATCAAGGGGACATTCCACCAAAGCACCCACACCCTGGGTCCTGCTGAAACCCTCCAAATCCTGTGCCAGGCTTTGGGAAGGTGCTGTTCCCTTTCTGCTTGGTCCTCACTGTCCCTGGTGTCCCCAGAGACACCTATGGCCCAGCCCTGCTGCACTGTCACTGCTCCCAGCCCTGGCCCATCCCTGTTGTCCCCATCCAGCCCTCTGCATCACCCCAAAGCACCTCCAGAGCAGCTGGGCCAGGACTTGGGGTTCAGACAGCAAATGGAAATGGTTTTGATTTGTTGACCCTGGAACCTGCAAGGAAACAGCCCTGGCAGAGGACATTCCATCCTCCTCCTTGCCCACGTGCAAGTCAGGGCAGGAGGGACACTCTTCAATTTTTGCAGGAGAAGGCCACTTCCTGCTGCCTGCCATGGTCAAGGGACAATTGGGGACAGGGATGAGGCTGGTGGTGGCTTTTGCCATGAATGGATGTGATGGGTTTGTTCCTATCCCATGGGGGTTAGGAAGTGGCAGAGATCCCAAAGGAGCTGGGGGCAAGGGGAAGAGATGTAAAGGCCACAGAATGGCTTGAGCTGTAAGGGACCTTAAGGGTCCCCCAGTGCCACCCCTGCCATGGGCAGGGACATCTCCCACCAGCCCAGGCTGCTCCAAGCCCCATCCAACCTTCAACACTGCCAGGGATGGGGCAGCCACAGCTTCTGGGGGCAACCTGGGGCTCAGCACCCTCACCCCAAACAATTTCCTCGTAATGTCTCACCTGAATTTCCCCTCTTACAGCTGGAAACCCTTCCCCCTCCAGGCCCTTGTCTAAAGTCCCTCCCAAGCTTTCCTGTCCCACCTCCCCCAAGTGGTGGCCTTTAGGAAGGAGAAGGATTTCCCCAGGAACAGTGAACTGGATGGAGGGATCCACCTCCAGCTCCTCAGAGTTAACACCTGGATAAATCCCACCCTTCTGGGCTGGAAATGCCCCGGGGTCCTGCTGGGCACCCTTGGCTGGAGGTGCCACCCCTGCCCGGCACCTGCAAAGCCCTGGGGGATCCCACAGGGTGGTAAAACACTGCAGGAATGTGAAAGGAAGTTCAGGGCTCTCACCCAGCCCTGGGTGTCACTGAAGGTGAGAAGCTGATTTAATTTCACAACCAGCAAAGCCCTTGAGGAAGTGGACAGGGCCAAGCTGGGCACGGGGGCTGGTAACCTGCTGTCCCCAGCAGTGTCATCTGCAGAAGGAAAGTGCTGGAGCTCTCACTCTCTCCACAAGTTCCCTACAACACAGTCCACATCCCCACCCCATCACCTGGAAAAGGAAAAACACCTTAAGTTATCCTATTTTCCTAGAATCCCAGAATTTCAGGTTGGAAGGGACCTCAAGGACCCTCTGGTCCAACCCTTCTGATATTGTTGTTCATCTGAGATATCTCAGCTCCCCTCCCCCCATCAAGCTGAGAATCAAAACTTTCCAAAGGGGGGGAATCCACCCCTTCCCCTGGGAAACCATTCCAATCTCTGACTGTCCTCATGGGGAAAAATTTTCCCATGGAGCAACTTGTGCCCATTCCCCTTGTCTTGTCCATGGGATTCCTTGGAATTCAGGAGTCTCCATCTTCTTTGCAGCCCCCTTTAAGGACTGGGATATTGTTATAAGGTCTCCCCTGAGCCTTCTCCTCTCCAGGCTGAACAGACCCAGGTTTCTCAGCCTCTCCTCATATTCCAGGTGCTCCACTCCTCTGATCATCCTCGTGGCTCTTCTCTGGACCCTCTCCAGCCTCTCCACATCCTTTTTGTAGAGCGGGGACAAAAAGGATTTTCTGCTGTTTGACTGTGCTCACCTCTTCCTCAGGGGGTGCAGGAGAAGTTGATGTCCTTTTGCTGCCCCCCCCCCAGCACCACAACCCAGGGGGACACAAGGAGGGGGGCAGAGGGAGCAGCCAGCAAAAGGTCACCCGATCCTGGCAGCCCTGGTGTAAACTTAGCTTGGCCTTTCAGAAAGTTCTTGCAGTGGCGAAACACTCAGTAAATCACTGCTCTGGATGCCAACAATATTTTGAGATTAGCAAATCTGACAGAGCTCCTGGGGTTGGCGTCACAGTTTGCAGCACTGGCAAAAAAAAAAAAAACCAAAAAACCAGTAGGGTCTCACCAGTTCAGGACCCTCCTCTCAGCACCCATGGATTTGAAACACTCACTGAGCTTCAAATGCTTCTTGTTCTTTGGAGATGGGGCAAGGTCTGGGGTCAAGGCTGCAGGACCCCCCCATGCACCCATGGGTGAGCTGAGCACTCACACAAGGGAGCTGAACCCACACGTCCTCAGCCCTGAAGCTGGAAACCAGAGAGAAAAGCCTCTGGGGAGGGAGGTCCCCTCTCCCTCCCGGACTCCTAGGGATGGTTTTTTCTCTAATGCTGCCATCCAGTGGGAGAAACTCCCTGGCATGGGAAAGGTTGGATACAAAGTCCTCGGGGTCCCCCGCCCCGCGATGGGGGCACCCCCCAACAGCCTCGGGGACCTCCCTGCCAGCCCCAAGCCTCCATCTCCAAACCCCAAACCCAGCCGTGGGCAGAAGCAGAACTGCTCCCCCTGCTCCTCCTGGAGCTGCTCCAGCATCCCGAAACACAACACCCCGGGAGAGGAAGGGGGATGCAGGCGGGGGGAGGGCCGGGAGGTGGGGGGGAAAGCTGCTGAGCCTTCCTCAGGAGGAGGAGGAGGGTGAGGAGAGGCTCCCAAGGCGATGCACCCCCCCGGGATGCTGACCTTGGCAGTCTGAGCATCCCCCCCCCTGCAGAAAGCCAAATTCCAGCGCGGAGCCATCAACACTGGGACTGCTAGGAGGGGGAGGGAAAAAAAAAAAAAAATTCAAACCAAACAGAAAAACCCCTCGGGGTTTGTTAGGGAAGCAAAAAGCCTTTGGCAGCGCCATGGCAAGGGCCAGCGGCCCCGGGGGTCCCACAATGTCCCCGTTTGTTGGGCTGGGGGGGAGATTGGCTCCCCGCAGAAAGGAGCTTTCAGGGGGAATATTCAAAAGTTGGAGCGTTCTCAGCAGCCCAAGGTTCGGTGGCTTGTGTTGGGGACACAAAGGGACAGTGTTTCCTTGGGAGCGGGGAGGTCCCGGGGCCGGATCCCGGCTCTTTCCTTCTCCTCCTGGAAAGCGTCGGAACCGAATGGAAGAGGGATCGTGGTGGGAGGTTTTCCCTAAGGAGAGAAAGCAGAAAAGATTTGTATACATAGGAAAAAATAAATTAAAGAATTCGGGGATTTCTTTTGGCTGAAGGCATTATTTATTTACTCAGAGTGGCTCCAGTTTCCAGGAAAGCAGGGAATTTCCTCCAAAACTGAGGGGGGAAAGCCCCTAACTTTTTTTTTTTTTTTTTTTTTTCCCTTCGTGCCAAGAGGAAATTTCTTTGGGGAAAAATCCCCGTGTACAAACAAACACACTGCCCTCCCCTCCGGAAGCACAAATGCTCTTGCACCCACTCAAGATCAGGCAGAACCATCCCTGGAACAACAATTCCCTGATAACTCCAAGGAGCTGGGAGCATCCTGGCAGGGTCAGAGGCCCGGGATGTGTTTCAAAAGCTTCCACCACCTCTGCAAGCTGACAAAGGGCACTTCTGGCTGCAAACCCCCCCTCCAAGCCCAGCCACTGCTCAGGGAAGGGGTGGGGGGTACTGGGGTGTTGAAAAAAGATGAAAGGAAAAGATTTGGTGTAGGAAATCTGGTCTGCAACTGCATCTGGCGTTAGGGCTGAGAACTGTGCACAGCTCATCACATCCAACAGCCTCCCAACCCACAGCTGTGCCCAAAGCTCCTTCTGTGCATTTAATTACTGTGTGAGCACTGCCTAAAAAATGGCAAAAATCAGTGGGATGGACAGGGTAAGGATGGGAAAAGGGGACTTCGGGGATTTTTAAAGAAAAATATCGCTGATTTTGAACAGATTTTCCTCGTTGGTGGGTTGGGAATGGTGAAACCACCCAGGAGAGCCCAACAGCTCCGGTGTATCAGTGCTCAGGAACCCCCCTGCCTTCCTGTAACGAAGAGGAATGGCAATCAGGCTCCAGCCCCAGAGCTGACCAGGGCTCCTCTAGGTCAGAGAGGGGGAATAAATCCCTGCCCCATGGAGAGGGAAAACACCACCCGGCCCATGCCCCCCGGTCTGGCCAGGACAAGATCAAAACTGATGGCTGTGGAAATGAAAATGTGATGGCATGGTCAGGGTGGTGTGGCTGGGTCCTCACCATGCTGCAGAGACCCCAAAAGCTCTGTCCTCTGGAGGGGACAGCTCAGCATCACCCCCAGCCCCACAGAGATTGGCCCAGGGGAGGTTTAGGCCAAGTCTGAGGAAGAATTTCTTTAGTGAGAGAGGAGTCAGGGGCTGGAATGGGCTGTGCAGGAGGTGCTGGAGTCCCCATCCCTGGAGGTGTTTATAAACCATGTAACTGAGGCACCTCAGGACATGCTCTAGTGGGCACGGCGATCCAGATATTGATCAATAAATTGTATTTATTTCATTGGGAAGGGGTGGAGGATGTTGACGGTTGGACTCGGTGATCTTAGAGGTCTCTTCCAACCCTAAGGGTTCTGTGATTCTGCAGCCAGGTTCTCCCGGCTCTCCCCCCTTCCCTTTCCCGGGTGTCCCCATGCCCAGGTGTCCCCATGCCCAGGTGTCCCCATGTCCAGGTGTCCCCATGCCCAGGTGTCCCCTGTCCCGGGGAGGGCTCCAGGTGCTGCCCGGCCCCCCCTGCTCCTCCTCCCCGTCCCGTCCGGTCCCTCCTCCCCCGGGAAAGCGAAAGCGTGAGGCGGGCAGAAGCCGGAGCCCTCCCCCCGGGCCGGGTCGGGGCCGCTGGGCCCGGGGCACCATGGCTGCTGCCATCGGGAACTTCTTCCGACGGAGCCTGCGGCGCTCCGGCCGCAGAGGTGAGGGCAGGGAGGGGACACCGGGGACCTCCGGGAGGTGTCGGTGCTGTGGATGGCGGTGGCGGTGCCAGCCCCGGGACTTTCCCGCTGTGGATCACGCCGGGTGGAGCAGCCGGGACCGGTTGGGTCCCCTCCAGCCCTGCCCCGTTGTCCCCCACCCCGGGGTTTGCTCCGGGGCTGACCCCAGCCCCCCGATTCTGCCCCCCCCCCAGCTCTGGGGGTTCGGCCCAGCCCCGGAGCTCCCCCCTTCCCCCCCCATCCCTAAGGACTCTGCCCCATTTCCCGGGGGATTACTCTATCCCGGGAGATGCCCCTCATCCCCCCCCCATCCCCCAGGAGTCTGTTCCATCCCCCGGGGGGTTACCCCCAGCCTCCCAAGCTCCTTCTTCCCACACCTCCAAAAGGTTTCCCAGGCGTTTGCCCGGGCGCCGCGGGGGGGGGGGAGGAGGGGGACGGTGTCCCCAAGGCAGGTCAATGTCACGGAGCCCTTAGGGGACAGTGTAGAAATGGGTTCTTTGGGATTTGCGAGGTTTTTCCGAGATAGAGGATGGATCGCCAGGCTTCTCCAGTCTGCAGTATCTCAAGCCCCAGCAGAGCAGGTTGGGGCAAGCTGTGGATTTTGGGGGGGTCCCTGCAACCCCCCCCCCCCCTCCCCCTCTTCTTGGGTCTGCTCTGTGCCAGCTGCCTCTTGCTCTGGGTGTGATAAATGTTTTTCGGGGCTCAGCAGGCAAGGTTTGACAAAGCAGAAGCTGTGTCCTCTCTACTGGGGGACACAGAAGCCCCTGCAGCCCCTCATGCCACAGCCCAGGAGTTTCCCAGGAGGAAAGAACCGGGTTGGGCCATGTGGCCACTGACAGCCCTCAGCTGGTCAGAAAATGCCATGCAGGTGGAGGAAGCTGCTTGTGCAGGGAAAAAATGGCTTTTTCTTGTACCATCGGTGCCATTTCCACGTGGCAGCCTGGAAAGATGTTTCCAGATTTATGGAGTTGCCTCCAGTGCTGGGGGATACGTGGGGTGAGATCTCCACTTGCTTTTGGAGGAGGACACTGCAGAGGAGGGAGGGATGGTGAGAGCAGGTGACCATGTCCATGCCTTGTCCCACCCAGCTGCAGCTCAACCCAAAGAGCCCAGAGCCAAGCTCCAGGATGTGGGGAAAACTTCATCCAGCCAGGTGTTTATTTTCCTGCCTGTTATTCCTAGGAGCTGCTCCAGCTCTTCCCGCTGCCCGAGGTAATCAGAGACAAGACCAAGCCCGGGACAATTTTAGTGCCAGGAACTGGGGATTTGGAGAGTCACAGGTGGTGCTGGGAGGGGGAAGAGCCATGGCATGCCTGGCTGCAGCCTCCCACTGCCATTAAGTCCTCTCCTGCCCACCCTCTGCTCTTGCTGTCCCACCACAATCCTCCCAGAGCCCCTGGAGATGTCACTTGGAGCTGCTTCCACTCTCATTTCCAGTTTTTCAGGTTATGGCAGCTGCCTCTCCCCAGCTGCCCGACCCAACTGGCTGAACAAGAAATGGGAACTTCAGGAACTGCTTTGTTTTGGGAGCTGTGGGTTAGGGAAAACCTCGAGGATCTCATTTGCTAGCTGCAATTCCCAGGACAGAGGAGATCTGGCAGGGAGAGGTTGGGTTTCATCTTGTTGGAGCCTTTGGGGGGCTTGAACAAGATCCGTGCTGTATGTTTGCTGGTTTGGTTTTTTTTTTCCTCTAAGGGAATAAAATCAACTCTTATAAAAGCATTCCCACCCCTTCCCACAGTTGCTGCCTCTGCTCTCCACCATCCCATGTGCCCACATCACTCTGGGTCTCCCTCTGCCCTCACTGGGATGGGGTAAATGGGTGCTGGGATGGCACTTGGATTTCTCCTTCCTTTCCATGTCCTGTGTCTGCACATCCCCATCAGGGACCAAAAAACCCTCTGCACCAGGTCCTGGCTCCCTCCAGACACTTTGGTCATGGGGAGCTCTGCAGCTCCTCCTCTGCCACCAGGACACCTCCTGCTCTGTCATTTCACTCTGTCCTGCTGTCTTTTTTTGGCTACAGAGGGAAAAGAGGAAGCCTCTCCTGCAGAGAACCCCTCGCGGGTGCCACAGGGGAAACCAGGAGAGTGGAACCCCCTCCTCTGCTCTGCTGGGCAGTTTTTCTTTGAGTACCTGGTGGTGGTGTCACTGAAGAAGATGTCAGATGGACGTTATGAGCCCAAGATAACCTACCAGTTCCCAAAGGTACCCAAGCCCCTGTTTCTGGCAAAATAAGTTTTCTGAATTTAGAGGGCAAGGGGGTGTTGCTCCTTCCCCATCACTTGAGCCAGAAGAACACCTTGTGCCCCAGAGTCCTGGACCCAGACCCCAGAGCTTTACTGACCTTGGGTTGGGGTTTCTGGGACTGTCTGAATTCAGGGCCACAAACCCCAGGAGAAAAATCCTGGGGTGCTCCCTGGTCTCCTGTTCCAAAAGTGGAGACCCCAGCAGTGAAATCCCCCCCTGGGAAGGTGGCACAGGAGGAGGGGCCCTGTTTGCAGAGGAGCCCCTGGGTACCTCTGCTTTGCTCCACTGTCCAGGGGGTCAAAGAGTCAAAAATTGGGCTTTGGGGAGCTGCTTGTCCTGGGATGTGCAAGGGCCCTTCTGCTTCATTCTGAGCTGGGAGATGCTTTGGGACAGACCCCTTCCCACCCTTCTCCTGGGGCTGTGGCCCCCCTCCCTCTCTCTGACTCTTGGCATTGCTTCCTTCCAGCGGGAGAACCTCCTGAAGGGCCAGAAGGAGGAGGAGGAACGTTTGCTGCAAGCCATCCCCCTCTTCTGCTTCCCTGATGGCAACAACTGGGCCCCCGTAACCGAGTTCCCCAGGTACCCCCTGTGGGGCTGAGCTGTCCCTTCCCCTCCCCATGCCCAGGACATCCCCTCCCCAGACGTTTTCTCTTCTTGCAGTGAGACCTTTTCTTTTGTCCTGACCAACGTGGATGGCAGCAGGAAGATTGGTTACTGCAGGAGGCTGCTGGTGAGCATCCCACCACCCCTACACCCAGTGCTGGAGAGGGGGTGGCCCTGTCACCCCAGCCCCCTGCTGGGACCTGATGCCTTCTGACATAGAAAATAAATTCTTTGGTGTGAGGGTGCTGAGCCTCTGGTTGCCCAGGTTGCCCCCAGAAGCTGTGGCTGCCCCATCCCTGGCAGTGTTGAAGGTTGGATGGGGCTTGGAGCAGCCTGGGCTGGTGGGAGGTGTCCCTGACCATCCAGGGGGGTTGGGACTGGATGAGCTTTAAGGTCCTTTCCATCCCAAACCATTCCATGATTCTATGATACCCAAAGCTCAATTCTTGGGGACATGCCTTCAAAAGCCACTTGCCTTGACAAAGGTGACAAACAGCAAGGAGGTGCCCAAAGGGATTTCTTTGGAGCTTTCTTCTGCTGGGGCATCAGTTGGGTGCTGGGTGGGGGGAAGCAGCATTTGCTGCAGGTTAGGGCTGGCCTGAAATGCAAGCAGGAGATGGGATGGTGGGAGGTGCCATTCCCCATATACCAATTCCTGCCTCCTCACCCACCTCCTGCAGCTTCCTCAGCTCCTGGCCCTCGAGTGCAGAGGTCAGGATGGCTGCAAACCCCCTGGGGATGGGGTTGGGGTTGGGGTTGTCACTGCCCCAATGACTGACAGCATCTTGGGTGTGCCTGGGGGGTCTCTGGAGGTGGTGCAGTGGGAGATGCTCAGACCCTTTCCCCATCCTCTTGCAGCCATCTGGCCGTGGTGTCCGTCTCCCTGAAGTCTTCTGCATCATCAGCTGCTTGGGCTGCTTTGGGCTCTTCTCCAAGGTAGGGCTGAGGTTCCCAGCCCTGGGGGGGTTTCAAAGCTGTGGAGATGTGGTGCTGAGGGATGTGGGGTGGCGATGGCCTTGGCGGTTGGATGATCTGAAAGGTCTTTTCCAACCAAAACAATTCTATCATTTTGTATGGTGGCTCCATCCATTGCCTGCTGGGGTTTCCCAGTTCATTTTCTTCTCTCCCAGATCCTGGATGAGGTGGAGAAGAGGCGCCAGATCTCCATGGCAGTGATTTACCCCTTCATGCAGGGCCTTCGGGAATCACCCTTCCCAGCTCCAGGGAAAACTGTCACCATCAAAAGCTTCATCCCTGAGTCAGGCACAGAGGTTGGTGGGGATCTCAGAGGCACCTCCTGGGCTACTCCAACACGGGGAGCTCCAGGAGCATCCTCCATACCTGCAGGTTGCCCAGGTTGCCCCCAGAAGCTGTGGCTGCCCCATCCCTGGCAGTGTTGAAGGTTGGATGGGGCTTGGAGCAGCCTGGGCTGGGGGAGGTGTCCCTGACCATGGCAGGGGTGGCACTGAGGGGGATTTAAGGTCCCTTCCCACCAAAACCATTGGATGTCTCTGTGATGTGTCCTGCCAGGATGGGTCTGAGGGCACCATCTCACCTCTCCAGTGCAATGTGGCTGCTGCCATCCAACTGCAGGAGATTTCTTCACCCAGGAAGGTTTGAGCAAGGCTCTGCAGTTGCTCAGTGCCCTGGCCAGGGGCCCTGCAGGGAGCATGGCTGAGGGTGATGAGAGGGAGGATCTACCAGGATGTTCTTTGAGAGAATTGAGCTCTGGGGCTCCAGGCAGGGCTGAAATGAGGTGAAGAGATCAGTGAGAAACCAGGGAAAAGGGGGGGGGGGGATAAATCCTGGGTAGTGTGGGAGCTGAGGATCATGCAGGATTTGTGCTGGAAAGGGTCTGCAGAGCTCAGCCCAGCCCCATGCTGCTGCTTTACTGGAAAGAGGGCTTGGCACATGGGGGAGGGGAATTCCCCTCCCATAAAGCTGAGGAGAGGGACCAGGACCTTGTCATGAGCTGCCCAGTCCTGGTGACCCTTCAGCAGTCACCATCATGGGGCTGCTGGCAGCAGGGGGGAGTGAATGATTCTGGGATTCCGAAGCTGGGGTTTGATGGCTCTCCTTTGGCAGCTCATCGAGCTGACACGGCCCGTGGATGCCCACCTGGAGCACGTGGAATTCCAGGCTCTGCTCCAGAGGCTCAGCCCCCAGCTCATCCTCCACATCTTCGGCTCCGCCGTGTTGGAGCGCCGGCTCATCTTCCTGGCCCAGGAGCTGAGGTGAGGCCTCATCTCTTGATTTAAAAAGCAAATAAAGAGAAAAAACAATAATAATAAAAAAACCAACAAACAGACCACCCTGGAAGGATGCAGTTGGACTCGGGGTGGGAGCAGTGCTGTTCCCTTTCCTCCTGCAATGCCACCACCCACGGCTCCGTGTCCCCCAGCGTTCTGTCCCAGTGCATCCATGCTGTGGCTGCTCTCCTCTACCCCTTCACCTGGGCTCACACCTACATCCCCGTGGTCCCCGAGTGCCTGCTGGACACCGTCTGCTGCCCCACACCTTTCATGGTTGGCATCCAGATGAGGCACCTGGAGCGGGTCCTGGAGCAGCCAATGGAGGAGGTATTGCAACTGGGGGGGAGGGGGCAATGTTTGGATGCAGCCCCTGGTTAGTTTGGGAGCCTGGGTTTGGGTTGGCTCTGGGGGTGGAGGCTCTGCTCCTGGCTTTTTTTCCATCCAGGGAGGCTGGAGATTGGAGCTTCTTGTATGGCCACTCCTGCAGCAATATCTCCCTGTCCGCCTGGGTGCTGCTTGGCCACCCCAGGACCCACAGCCCTGACCCTGGGGCTCAGGGAGCTGCTGTTGGCCAGGCTGGATGTTGGCATTGTAGAAGTGGAGAAGGACGACATGGGGACAAACCACCAAGCTTGGGGCAACCACAGGCCCTGGGGGGATGCCCTGGGGGCAACCACCATCCCTGCAGGATGCCCTGGTGCCCAGGTCCCTGTGGCACAGAAGGACTGATCCTTCTCCTGACACCCTCCTGGGCTACAGACACAGAGGTCTGATCCCAAAATCAGTGGGAGGAAGCCTTGGTAGTGCTAAAGCTGGATGCTCTCTGCTCTCTTCCAGGCCCTGATAGTTGACCTCTGTGAAGGGAAGATCATCCGGGCGGTGAGTCCTGGTGTAGGAGGGGTGGGCTTGCCTGGGAAGGGTCCCTGCCCACCCTGGGTCCCAGCTACACAGCAACTTCCACATCCTGGGGCAGAGCCATCCGGGTGTTGCCCATGCAGGAAAAATGTCTCAGGAAGGGCTGGCTCCCTTGGCTGCATCCCTCTGGTCATGGGTGAGAGCAGCAGGGTCCGTGTGTTGGGCATCCCACTGCCAGCACTGCTGCAGCACCCTCAGGTGATAATTAATAAATGAACTTTCCCTGAGGAGGAGGACTTGGAGGTGGTAGTGCTTGGAGCAGCTTGGGCTGGTGAGAGGTGTCCCTGCCCTGTTCCAGTTCCAGGGGATTTAGAACTGGATAATCTCAGAGGTCCCTTCCCACCCAACCCATTCCATGAGTCTCTGGACCATAGAAACCAGGCTGATGGGCTGCACCGGCCACTGCCTGTCACCATCTGAGCTGGGTTCCCCCCAGCAACGGGTGCTTCATGGCCCCATGTCCTTCCAGGTCGGTGACGAGGAGGAGATTTTGCCCATCAAGCTGCAGAACGAGGTGCTGACATCTCTGACCAGGCACAACAACAACAACAACATACACAGTAAGAGCATCTCTTTGTATGCAGAGCATAAACCATGCACAAGCTGCCTGCACAGATGGCCTCAGTGAGATGATTTTCCTAAAGAGACCTGGTCTGGGATGGTTCTGCCCCAATTTGCAATAAAATGCAGGCACAGGAAGGGAATCCCTTGGCCTTTCCCCCTGTGCTGTGAAGCATGATGCACTTCTGGGGGGCAGCAGGCAAAGTGTGTGCAGCAGATCCAGGGAGGTTCCCTCCCCCTCTGCTCTGCCTTGGGGAGACCACACCTGGAATACTGGATCCAGTTTGGGGCTCCCCAGTTCAAGAGACTGGGATCTACTGGAGAGAGGCCAAGGGAGAGCTGGGAGGGTGAGGAAGGGACCTGAGCATCTCTGCTGGGAAGAAAGTCTGAGCCCCTGGGGCTGTTCAGCCCTGAGAAGGCTGCGAGGGGATCTGCTGAATGTCTGTAAATATCTGAGGGGTGGGGGGCAAGAGGAGGAGCCCCATCTCTTTCCAGTGGTGCCCAGGAATAGGACAAGGAATCCTGGGGTGAAGGTAGAACACAGGAAGTTCCTTCTCCACATGAGGAGAAACTTCTTGGGTGAGGGAGCCCTGGCCCAGGCTGCCCAGAGAGGTTGTGGAGTCTCCTTCTCTGGAGCCTTTCCAACCCCCCTGGATGTGTTCCTGGGGGATCTCCAGAGGTCCCTTGGAACCCCTCACATTCTATGATTCTGTGGCAGCAGAAACAAAGAATGCTGCTGAAAAATACCAGGTTTGGCCAATATGTGGATGCCCACACTCTGGAAAGCAGAGGCAGGAATGCTCCCTCAGCCAAACGAGGTTGATCTTCATTTACTGCCGGGGGGAGGCTCTCGGCAAATCATTTCTGGGGATGCAAACACAGACTTCCATGTGGCCAGGTTAAAATCAGCTCAGAGGTCCCATCCTCACCTCTCCTGCTCCCTGTCCTCCTCCAGCACCCGAGCAGCTCAATGCCCTGGTCTCTGAAGCCTTCGTGCAGTTCTTTGTCCGCGCTGTGGGTCACTACTCCTCCCACATCAAATGGACAAAAAACGGCTCCGGCACCTTCCAGGAGAGAGCCTTCTGCAAAGCCATCACCTCCAAAACCAACCGCAGGTTTGTGAAGAAGTTTGTGAAGACCAACATGTTTTCCCTTTTCATTGAGGAAGCAGAGAAGAGCAGGATCCCCCAGGAAGGTAAAGGTCTCCTCCCTCCTTCCCCCTCCCTGTGGTTGAGCTTGCCAAAGCCCTGGGTTGTGTGGGTAAGAGATGAGATGCCCTGGGCTGGCAAAAGGAGAAAGAGAAATCCCAATTTGCCCACTAGCTCTGTGCAGAAGTGTTTTCCAGATGCCCAGAGTGGGATGGAGCTGGAGGTTGAGGATGCTCAGGCCAGCAAGCAGCACCCGTTTGCTCTCAACAGCTGCATTTCTCTGTCCCTAACAAACAAACAAACAAAACAAAACAAACAAACAAACAAAAACCAAAAAAACAAACAAAAAACCCCAACCAAACAAACAAATCCCTGGGCTCAGTTTAGATCTTGTTGCTGGGGTGGGCTGACAGAGCTCAGTGTTTAGGCAAACACACCAGTAGCAGTGCAAATATTTGGCTTGGACAGGGGCAGCAGCTGGGAGCTGGCTCCTGGCTCTGCTGCCTGTGAGCCCCGACACATCCCTGCCACCAGCTCCGGCGTGGGGCCGTGGTGGCTGGGTTGGTCCTTCTGCCTTCCAGGGGATTTACAGAGCACTGGGCAGACCTTGGCCTCCTCCCATTCTGGGAAGAGAACAAACGGGTGACAGAAGTCAAGGAAGCCACCTAAAACATCTCTGGTGGCCAGAGATATCCTGGCCTGGGACTTGTCCCCTCCCCAGGAGTCCAAGAGGGGGCATTTGTTGTGCTTTCTCTGCCCTTTTAGGTCAGAGCTGATAGGGCAGACACAGACCTGGATCTGTCTGGGGTTGGGAGAGAGGAGTGGCACAAGCCCAGCTTTCCCATTGTGTTCCCAGTCCCCATGCCCATTTTGCCCATTTGCATTCCCAGCATCTCCCGTTTCCCCCCTTGCTGGTTGGAGAGGAAGCACAGAAACTGAGCAGGTGTAGGTTAAAAACTGAGGCTAACCCAGCATTAAAAAACCAACACAAACTTTTGGGTGGGTGTAGAGGGAGGGGGGGGTGTCTGCAACAGCTCCCCTTTTGCTTGGCCCCAACACTCCCATTTCCCTTACCCCCTTTTCTCCCCCACAGCCTATTTCCAGCGGAAGATAACCGAGTACCACGAACAGAAGAAGCACCGAAGGGATTCCTGAAGGTCAACCTGGGACCCCAGGAGCAGGGTTGGGACCCAGCAGGTCCTCCCCAGCCTGCACAGAGCCACCCAAGGGCAGAACCCCCAGGACTCTGCTGGATCTGTCCGCCTGTTCCTGCCCATCCTGGGTGACACTGAACAACCCAGTTCTCCCCTTTCTTTTTTTTTTCCTCAGGGCATCGTTGCACTGGAAAACTCTTTTGCACAGAGCTAGCAAGCAAGCTGGGATTTCTCCCTCTCATCTTGCTAGCAGCGGGGACAAAGCCCAGGGCTCCAGCAGGACCTCAGGCAGCAAGGGAGGGAAGGCAGGGAGCTGGTGGCAGGAAAGCAAAGGTTGTAGAGTAATTGTTAGAGGGAAAAATAAAAAGGAAATAGTGTTATTTCTAATTAAAACAAACCTAGGGTTTGAAAAGAAGTAACATCCTAGCAAATAGGTTTTTGAAGTTTCTATTATTAACTGGTTCTCTTTATTTTCCATCGAGTTCTGCTATTGTTAAACACCAGCAGGAGCAGTGTGGTGGATTCGGGTGGTTTCCTCTCTAGCTGCTGCCTTGGTACCACTTAGAGCCCAGTTTAGCTCTTGAAAGAAAGAAAAAAATATTCTTTTCCAACATGTTATTTATTTGTCTTGTAAGCCAACTGTGAAAGCCATAGGGCTGTGTGTTGTAGTGGAGGGAAAGAGCTGATCTGCAGCTTCAGGGAGGGAGGAAGTGTTTGGTAAATCAGGAGTAAAAACATGTCAACATCCTCCTTGTTTCGGGGTTTGATGATAACTTCTTTTAAAACCTGGCAGGTCACTGAAACGTGGCAGCAGGTAAAGTTAAATTATGTGTCTGTCCTTTTCCTGATGCATTCATCCAGGGAATAAATAGAGGAGGGAAAGCTGGTGCTGGCTGCAGATCTGCCTGGTTCCTTCCCAGACAGACCAAGGCCAGAAACTTCTCCCAACAGAGCTTGGAGGGAAGGCAGAGCTTCCCCCTCCTCTCTGGGATGTTGTAACCAAGCTCCAGATTGTTGGGCACTCAAGCTAGACGTGCATTCATGTGCAGATCTTATCAAAAATAGAGCTGAACCCAACTTTTGCAGCGGGGCTGAAAGCCACAGGAGAGAGATTTTTACATAAACACGAGAAAAAAAAAACAAAACAAAACAAAACAAACCACAAAAAAAACAGGCTGTCTGCCAGACAGTTTTCACTTTCAGAGCTGTTGAACATTTAATGAAAATGAGAGGCATGTGCAGGGCACTTATTTTAGAGCTGTGTGCAGTCATGCACAAATGTAAGCGACAGAAACACAGTTGGACACAAACTGAACAGCACTGAAAAGCTCCAACCCCACTGAAGGAAAATTATTAATTTTTGTTCAGCCCCTATATGTGTTTGGAGGGGGAGGTGGGAGCAAGAATTACTTGTTAGGAAAAGGGGGGATTTTTGGCACTGTGGGTATCTTCTTTGGCTCCACAAGTTCCTCCTCAGATGTAACTACAGGAAATTAAAGGGTTCGTGGTCTTTGTGGCTTTTTTTCATTTTAAAAAGTTCACCTGCCAGCAGAAAATGGTGTGTGTGTGTTTGTAAAATCAAGGGCACCTATCAAGAATTGTCCCTCATGAAAAGACCACTTGCCTCCTCCTTGCTCATTACCATTTTGAGAAGCCAACGACCTTTTTGGTTGGGAATTGCTAACACTGTCTCATGGAGACAAATGGAAGTGGTCCTTGCTTTGGAAAAGAAAAATTAGAAACCACACATGGGATTGGATTGTGTGCTTGCTTGATTTCCACCAGAGGAAAGTCTAATAGAAAGTTTTTCCTTAGCTGCTGAGAAGAAAACAGAGGTACACAAAACCTGACCCTTACATTAAAAAAAAAAAAAAAAAAAAAAAAAAAAAACAAAAAAAAAAAAAAAACAGAACAAAAACCAACGTTGTTTGGATGTGGGCAGTGGTACAGAAGTCAGCAGAGGTTAACTGCAGTGGGAAGGGCTGGTGCTAACCTGCCTGATTGCTCAACAAAGAGCAGATTGAAACAGGTTCTTAAGTTACTTAAAGCACTTTTCCTTTCAGTATTGTTATGGGAAAAGGGCCCAAGATCCACCCCAGTGACCAGCCCAGCCTTTGAGAAGCAAATCAGCTCCCAGCTCAGCTTCTCTGTTGGCTACAGGATGCCAGAAGGGGACAGAGGAAGAGGAGCAACCCATCCAGCTCCAGGTTTAGAGCTGCGGGTGGCTGAAGATGCTGGAAAGACAGAAGTCAGGGTTTCTTGAGCTGGTTTGGCCTGAACATTGGTAAGCAGTTTGCTATTCCCCTGCTTGGTGCAATCCAGCAAGAGGGGGGACAGACAGCACAGCCTGGGAGCAGCCAAGATGGGTGAAGAAAGCAGACACTGCTGAAAGGCCAGATGCTGGATAAAATACTCTGTTTATTTCTTTGAACTCTGCATCTGTGTCTCTCAAACCACCTCTTTGTAGGTGGGAGCACTGTGTTTGCTGATGGAGACACCGGGTAAACTCAGCTGCTGTTTGCAGGGACACATCCAGCTGGGCTCAGGTCACATTGCAATGTATCAGCAAATCTCACAGCATATTTTTAAATCCTTCTTCCTGCTCAAGATTTGTCTAACACCTGATCTAAGTCCACAGCAGTATATTAAAAAGTGCCAAGAAATCTTTTCCCTCGACTGGAAAGTGCTGATTTATTCTGCTAAATTGTTAACATAGTTCCCAGCACAGCATTAACCACCTCACACTCGGACAAACACCTCCAGGCATGGTTTGGGAGGCAGCTCAGGAATCGCTCCTGATTTGCAGTTCAATTCCTGCTATGCAGCTGCCCTGCTTGAGAAGTTTCATGTTCCAGCATGTGTCACCCTCTGCCAGCTGGCCTCGGTGCCAGCAAATAGTCCTGGGCATATTTAACCAACCAGAATCAACGCAGTCATCATTACCAAGGGTTTTCAAATTGCTCCAGGGCAATAATGGACAAAGCTCCCACCTCCCATCACCTCCCACCTGGCTAAAGCCTCTGAAAACTGCTGCAGTCTTCACCTCCTACTCTCTGGAAATGATTAAACTTCTCTGCAGCTCCATTCCAACCTCAGAGATGGGGCAGAGCAGCACTGGAGGCACCTGGAAGGAAAGAAGGGAAAACCACAAACCTGACAGATGGAACAGAACCAACCCCCCAGGTACCCTGACCTATCCCTTCCCTGTGCTCCACCCCTTACCAATGCCAGGGAACTTCTTCACCAGCTCTTGGAAGAGGCCACACTCCAACACCAAGTGGAAATTTTCAGCTTGCCTGGCTCAGAGAGCCCAGGTTTGATTTGTTCTGCAGGGAGTATGCTCAGACATTGAGAGTTCAACAGGCTGCAGCTGCAAACACTCTTCCTTCTCAGCATCTTCTGAATGCAACAGAAAGTGAACAAGCAAGTCAGAAGCTCAGCTGAGCTCCCAGATCTCCTGCTCCCCTTCTCAAGTCCTTGAGCAGCCTCAGCTCTAGGAGCACACCTAAGGTAACCTCTGGTCACAGAGAACAGTGCTGCCATGTGCCAGGGGGAAAGTTCATTTATTCCATTACTTATTACAGGCATTTAGACAACACCTCTTGGCACAATAACCCGTGATATGGCTTGGATTACCAGCAGTAACTATGCCTTGATGACACTGAAACATGCATGATAGAAACAGGAATTTGTTCCTGGCTGAACACAGGGAGCATTCAAACTTCCAGGTAGCAAAAAGCTGAGGAAAAGGTGCCCTATTGCAGTTCCTGAACATCAAACAGGCTTCAGCTTAAAAGTTCAGACCCAGACAACGCTTTAAAGACTTCAGTTCTTCTTCATCTCAAGAAGCCTCAAGCTTCAGTGACAAATCATTTGGAGCAGCTTAAATCTGAAAGTATAGTTCTTGTTTGTGTCTCTAAAATGTCATTTACACTCCAGGGAGAGACTTTCCAAGTGATTGAGTTTTGCACCCACTTCATGCTCATGAAAAGAAACACATGGTTTGGGCAAGTGGACGTGGGTCCTCAGCACCTCAAATCCTCCATCTCGTGCCTCCAAGTGCTCTTGCTCAGCACCTGAAGGGCAGCAGCAGAGGTCAGGCTACCTCCAGCAATCCTTCAGCCAACTGAATATAGCTGAGAATAAATAAAGCAGTGAGCTAAATCCCAGCTGAAACCAAAACTCTGATACTAAAGGGAGAGCTGACACCCTACACACTGGGGAGGCTCCCAGTAACAAGGCACTGGGGTGCCAAGGTTTCCAGGGCACTTCATTGCTGTACTCCAGCTGTGTGTCAGGATGTTCAGCCTGGCATGGAGCCTCTGGGGACCTCCAGGACAACCCTGGGGTCCCCCAAAAGAGCCCTCAGCAACACTTGCCATGAAACAGCTGCTCACAATGCCTGGAAGTGAAGTTGGGAAGCCTGCATCATCTTCTCCTTCCCCCAGTGTCCCAGTGCTGAGCTGTGATCTCCCAACTCACTTGTTGAAGTGTTGTCACCCTGCAGGAAGGAACCAAAACTCTTCCAACCAGAGAAGACAAAAGTCAGAGCACATCCAGGTGCTAAATGCTCAGCTGGAGAAGCCAACATCTCAGTTCCACTTCCTGCAACATCTAAAACAGGGGTAAGCCACAGTTTCCTCAGAGATGAACACTGGAACCCACCTCCCCCTGTGCTCTCTCTGGCCCCAGGAGTCCCATGTCCCTGCAAGGACACAGCTCCAGCAGACTGAGCTCTCTGTCTGGGATGCCAGACACTGGAACTGCTCCCAGGAGAGGTGTTTTCAGTTCTCCAGTCACTGAGTTTTCTCTCCACTGCCTGAGCACCTCTTCTGAGCAGCAGGGTATCACAGGAAATGCACATCACCACTTCCTTGGGGCTTTGATTTGTTGCTGGTTTAAATTTCACTTTTTAAAGTGAGCTGTGCTTAATTCCTTTGAGGAAGGAACCTGTCTTCCCAGGTCCTGCTGTGGCTCTGGGTTCCCAGTAGACAGAGGCATTTTGTACCCATCTTGAGTGAGATGTTTGATGGTCAGAGAGAGGCAGGATTTCAGCCACCAGGTTCCCACATTTCCCACCTCCCAGAAAGCTGTGGCAGATCCTGCTCTGAAGACATTCCCTTTACTCTGAGCAGCAGGACCCTTTGTCAGGGTCTGAAATTCCTCTCAGTGCCAGAGGAATTGGACTTCACCACCACCATCAAATCCTCCATTAAGTCTAACTTAGCCACCTTGATGTAGGTCACCATGTTAAAAATGGTATTAAAAACAACAACAAAGCAACAAAAAACAACAAAACCCAACCCAAACAGTGCACTACATAAATAGAAATATTTATATATAAATATTTATAGCTTTGGTTTCTAAAATAAAAATATATACTGGTCCAGAAACAATAGTGTTGTTTTTATGAATCTATAAATAATATTTTAAGCTCCTGGATATCCTGGAATGACAACATGGTATATGTAAAATCATTTAAAAATTGCTTTCTTACTAGCAGGCAGAATTGGGCTTCGTAAGTCTTAAGCAGGACAGAGCAACACACACATCTGAAGACAACTGTTGCTCTCAGAATTCTTATTTATTAAGAGCAGAAAGGAAATTTTGCTTGAGTTTTATACATAAAAAAGTAAACAGTAAAATTTTTTTTATAGTCCTTTCACTGAAGAAAATCGAGAAATAAGTTGTCTTTTTTAGATAATGTTTATTTTAAAAAAATAAAATTAATTGACAAAGATACCACACTATTTTGCATGCCAGTCATCCCTTCTGCTTGCAGAACCCTGTTCAACATCATTTTTAGCAAGAAACCGCTTTCTCAGCAATGTATAAGCAAAAGACCCAGCTCAGGCTGGCCTCTAACCCTTGACAGTTGCTTCAGCTCCACAAGCTAGTGAGATATCTCTGTTTTTACCAGCTCAAGTCTTTAGTAAATAAATTTCAAGTGGACACTAAACAAGTATTTCACTAAGAGATGATGAAATAATAAAATTAAAAGCAAATGGTATTGCAGCTGTAATTATACTACATTAGAAACTTCAGTTGTTGGGGATCCATTCACCATACAGATTATTTTGTAGTCAAGGTAATTACAAAGACAGAGCCTTACTCCCTGCATGCTTTCCCAAGCTTTGAACCAACAGAGTTGACTAGGGTGGATTTGGAATTCACTCTCTCAGGCAGGAGACTAGTTAAGGAGTGTTACTGATACCAAAGGATAAAAGTTATACAACATTGATTATTATAAATTACTTTGTTCTTATCTTGCTTTTTTTTTTTTTTTTTTTTTTTTTTTTTTGCCTTGGTCTCCTACGTATCTTCCACATCCTTCATGTGGAAAACCAACCCTTTCTTCTTTCTCCTTCTGGTGACTTCCCAGTTACTAGTGGTGATTTGAATGCATGGAGGAAGAGGAGGAGGAGGACTTGATTCTGAACACGTGGATGTGCAGATGGGCAGCAATCTGGTTGCACACACTGACACAGTATCGGAGCAAATCAAAGAGGGAAAAGATCTGCCAAGGAAAAAAAAATATTGAGGACACTGAGATTTGTGTTTTCCTGGAGTGTAACACCAGAGGATGACTCCCCATCCCTCCACTTCCCAACAAAAGCACTGGGTGAGCATTTGTCACCAACTGAACCTCCAACCCTGTGGGGATAATCAGGCAGTGAAGAAAGCTTCTAGACATGCTGGGCTTTCTTCCACCTTTAAAAGAACAGATTTAATTCTAGAAACAAAGAGGGGAAGTCAGTTATAGCAGCTATACAGACACTGCAAAATGCCCCCCTAGCTCTGAATGGTGATAATCATACAGAAAAGATCACTTTTACTAAAAGGTTAACACTGCATTTGGGTAAGTAACACCTGAGTGTTTGATAAGCACGAGAATTTAACTTAAGATATTTTTTCCTCATGGGTGCTGCTAGCAATGACAAGCTTCCAAGAGCTTAGGGAACAAAAAACTACACCTGCACTACACATAATATATTCCCTTGCTAACAAGACATCAACACAAACCTTCAAAAATTCTATTTGTCACATTGCTTTAAAACTCCTGAAGCTATGCAGCAAGCAAACCACTTTTGCCTCAGTTTGCAGAGAGTTCTATTTAAAATGAAGTTCACACTCCCATCACCCTCTGGGTGAGGCAGCTGGGCTCAACCAAACAGGGTTTGTGAAAGGACACACAAATGCTCTCAAGAATTCCTAACAAGCAGAGAGCTCCTACTTACCAGAGCAATCCAGAGTACAATATATTCATCAATAAAGCTGTTAAAATATTGGTCCAGAAACAATAGTGCTGGGCCTATGAATGCTGTGTCGTGCAGGTGCATTTCACTTTTGGTCATGTGTGCAACCTACATTAAAAAAACAAAACAAACAGATATAAAAAGACACCAGTCAGGGTGGAGTGATTTCAGAATAACCAAAGGTTAAAAAGTTACACTTCAAGCCACATTCCCTCTGTTCAAGGGGGGCTTCTCTCCTGACACCACTTCCCTGGTACAAACCTGTCCAGCATTTTAACCACTATTTCTCTCCAGATATTTCAGTTAAACCCTAAGCAACTGCTCCAAACTTCTGCAGTGTTGTCACCTCCTCCCAAACCTTCCTCTTCTCTGCAAAATGCATCTGAGAGGGGTTTCAGCCACCTCTGTTCCAGCCCAGCTCATCACACGTGTGCAAATATGCTGCAAAAGTGTGAAAAAACAACTGGGAATGGGAGAGAAACAGAAGTCAGGTGGCTGGAAGCTGTGCTGGCTGTGCCTGTGTAACCACAGCATTAGCCTGAGGTTTACCACTCCCCTTTCAACCAGCAGAAAGGCTCTGCTGCACCTCAAACTACTGAAAATAAAGACTTCAGTACACAAACAGATGCAAGTTAATGGAATCACCAGAGAACATTTCAAATCTGCAAAAAAAAAAATAGTTTTACCGCACTAACAAGAAACTGGAAGGTTCTGGTGCACTTACCACTAGTTTATTTGTTATCTTAGCAGATATAAATCCAAAGGTGAGGATATACAAGCAGGGATGCCTCTCAAAGAGCTGCACAGCAGATTTCTTGTAGATCATTGCAGCTAAAGCAATGACTGACCCAATGTGAAGGAAAGGTGAAAGGACACTCGTTCCCTGCAGCAAGAGAAAGCCTTAGGTTAACAAAATAATCAGCCAAAGGCTCACAGGGTACAGATGGGTGGTTTCTAACTAAAATCCCACTGAAAACCTCTCTTTCTGAACATTGCTACTGACAGGAACAAAGCATGGTGAAACTCAAGTGAGCATCAGCTGTGAATGTGGCACTTTGCTGCTGCTGCTGGGGGGGGAAGGATGTTTTAGGCAGCAAGGATGAAGTTTTGACACTGGTGACACAGGCAGTGGCTGACACTGTCACCAAGTGACAGGACTGGGATTGCTTTTTCTAGACCAGCTAAAAAGCAGCTCTAACAGCCTCCTGGGTAGCAACCAAGTAGTAGGATGGTATCAAATTGCTTCTTGGAGAACTCCTGGGGCTCCAGAACCAACCCACTGAAACAGAACGTGCTTGGGCAGAATTCTATGATTCTATATCTCCACCTGTACTTTTTCACTGGTAATACAAATAATACAGAGCTTTTAGGAAGGATCAGCTATAACCAAGTTTCTTGACAAACTTCCTTCTGAAGGGATTTTTGCAGACTGTATCTGTATAATGTTTTATACTATTTATTCCAAAGCAAATATCTAAGTACAACAGACACTTTTAATCACTTAAAATTTTAAAACTCATTATTCCTGAAGCTACTGTTCTTCTGCAGACAATATTAACTTGTTTTTCCCATACTGGCAAGAAACTGAAAGGAAAATATTTCATGTGTAGGAGGTATTACATTAAATAAAAACTAAAGACATGGCTGAAAAGGCACAGAGTGCTGAAGAGGAACTAACAAAACAAAGTACTTACTGCTATAGTGGATCCATTTTTGCCAACTCCACCTGTGAAGATGACACCAAAGTAGTTGGTACAGGAGAATATTGTTCCTGCCACAGTACAGAGAGCCGGGAATATTTTCACCTGAATATTCAGTATTGGAATCTTAATGGAAGAGAGACAAAAAGTTAAAATATGCACAAGGAAACTGAAATTGGGCTCAGTGCTTCTGGTGTACTCAAACACTCCACTTTCCAATACCACAGTTGCTTTTCTTTCACTGCTATAGTTTTACATTTCTACAAGGCACAGAGAATGTGTCTTTTTTCCAATAATCCTTCCATCAAGCTTCCCATAAGGCTGGACTTGTCTTCAGTTACCTTCAAAGACATCAAAAGCAGGAGCAGCAAAGAATTTGCTACCTAAGTCACCCAGCTATCACATGGAAGAGAAAACCATCAGCCATCTGCTCTGAAGCTGCAGCCCGAGATCAAACTGGGCAAAGCAAGAGCCACTGGAAAAGATGAAACAAAGCCCCTAAAGAAAGTGGGTGCTACCCTATGGGGAAGAGAAGAGAAGCAAAGAGAGATCAGATGAGTCTTCTCAAAGTCAGTGAGGCCATGAGAGCAAGAGATGGGGTTGCTAAAGGAGTGAAAAATGAGCAGCTTTGGAAGAAAGGCAGTGGGTTTCTTTAATTTTTAACAGTGGTGTTTCAAACAGAGCAGGAAAAACTAGAAGTGAAAAAGAAAGAGCTCAAAAGAAACCACAGGGAAGATGTTATGGAAGCAAATGTTTAGAGAGAACTCCCCAAAACTTCCCAGCTCATCTCCATGACTACAAATACCTTCCTGGGCTCTGAACTCAGAACTGCAGTCACAGCTCTCACCTGAAGGAACACACTGGGCTTCCCAGCAGCAAGGAGTCCAGCTACACACAGAGGCTCAAATGAGGTCATGTTCTTTGTTTTTCTTCAATTAAACTCTCAGTTTGCTTTTCAGCAGGTAAAGATCATTACTTTTCTATCATGTTCAATAACTTCTTCTCTTCCTCTCCTCAGGGCACCAGAAGAGGCAGAGCCAGCTTGGGCTCTTTAGCACCCAGACCATTCCCCAAACCACTTCCCCACTGCCCCTGGCACTGTTTCAGGACACTCAAACCTGTTTCTCCTTTGCTCAGGCTGCAGTCTGAAGTCAAAAAAGATTTTCTGAAAGATAGTAATGAAAGAATAATGACAAGTAAACAACAGGCATCCAATGCCCCAGCCTGGAGTGCTGTGATGGGTCAGCAGTGTCGAGGCACAGGACTCCAGGTCTCTGCTCAGCTGTAGAAAGGAAGGTACCTGGGCTACCCTCTGCCTCAGGCACTTAAAGAATGGGGGGGAATTTGCTTTTCTACAGGAAGAGGAAAACAATGAGAAGCTTCATACAGGAGACAAAAAACATTAAGCTTGACATTTCCTAAAGACAAGGGGAGTTTGCTGGGAAAGGCACTCACAACTGCTCACAACAAATCTGAGAATGATGCTCAGGAAAGGCAGAAGGATGAGGGCCCAGATGTAACACCAGTAGTTTATTAACCCTCTCCTTTTTGCTGGAGGCACAGATAGCTGCCTCAGGGAGAGGTGTTGGGCTGCAGTTATTTGGCAGAAATAATGGGAAACCAAGTTACACTGAGAAATTTGGCAGAGGAAAGTCAAAGGAGAGGTATAGAAAGGCTGAGCCTGGTAAATTGCTTTGCATGCAAAGAGGAAGCAGCAAGGCCAAAAGTTGGAAGTAGCAAACAAATATCATGGAAGTGGAAAGAAAAAAAAACAAAAAACCCCAAGAAAACAAAAGGTTAAGGAGAGAAAATTGTACTTGTAAATCTTCCTAAAAAGCAGCATGGCAGTCCCTGACTTTTTAAAGAAGGGGAAGCCCCAAGAGCTCCTTGTCTGCTCTGCCACAGAGCCCCAGAGTCCCTGCAGCCATTCTGACCTTGCTGGCAGCTCCAGGGGTTTCCCAGAGAGCTCCACAAGATGCAGTAATGCAGAGAAGTGTCACAGAGCCAATGTTCTGCAGGTAAATGATGCTCTCTGTCAAACCCTTTGAAGCTGCTTACAAGAGAAAGGCTCTTTGCACAAAAAAGCTTCTGAATACAGGTATGGCCTGGGAAACAGGGCATTCCAGGTGTTGTGGGGGAAAATACAGATACATGTTAATAAAAACAAGTGCAGCAGGCACAAGAAGGGATTAATGACTGCTTGCCAGAGCCTGGATTAAAGCAAGTCCACAATCATTTGCTAGAAAATTAATGTCAGGCCTCCTAGATGCCACCAGGGTTTTGTGCAGCATGAACTGGTATTAAAAAAATCTCTCTGTAATTAGGAAACAGGGGAAAGAGCAGAGCTGAGGGCTCAGGGATGCAGCACTGAGGAGACCACACACCTCTAGGAGGACACTTGGGCTCCCTCCAGAAATTCTCCTGGTCATAAAAAGACCACAACCAGCTGGGCAGCTCTGAGTATCCTGGGAATCCCTCACCCAAAGCTGGATCCCAGCTGGAGTTTGTGCTGGATGTGTGTACACTGCAGTCACATCTGCAAGAGGAGGAGCAACTCCCAGCAAGCCAAACCCAAGCTTCCTTTGGATTTATCAAGTTTTTATGCTTCTAAAGATTACGTTGGGGAATCTCACACAATTACAGCACTTTTCTCACTTCCAAGAGAAAAAAAGGCTCTCCAGAATCAACACATCAGCCAAGCTGTACCTAAGCTTACTCATTTACTCACATTTTCCCCATGAGGATCCCTGCTGCAGGCACCAGAAGTGACTGAGCCCCAGGAGCTGTGCAGAGCAGCATTGCAGAAAGCTTCAAAGGGAATCTACACTGATAGAAAGAGGGAAGCCAGGCCAGGTCCACACCATGGCAGAGGAAAAACCAAGCTAAGAAAGCAACACTTGACAAAAATACAGAGGTCTACATGTAGCCTGCTCAGACTGTTTTGGTTTTTACCTGTTAGCATAAGAAAGTGGAATGTTTGAGTATACCACCACATTTTATTGCATTATTTTTCCCCCCACGTATAGAAACAAACCAAAAATATCAAAGCACTGATTTTGCTGTCACATAAAGGTTAAAGGACAGGAGGGGTAAGGAGTGGTCGTGTGCTTATTTTGCTCTGCAAGTAGTAAAAAATATTTATCTGGAAACATACACAAAAAAAAAAATCTTGCAAGTTGAATGAAAAAGTAAAATTCCTCATCACAGGAGACCTGACCCAGTTTGTTCTCTGGAGAAATACCCCCAGTCCAACACTGGCCTTGAAAATACCTTAATCTTTTGGGAGCTGAATTGGCCAAATGCTGCTGCAACCCAGAACTTCTGATAGATTTCAAGATTTTGCTGAAAGGTGCTATTCAATAGGTCATTTAAAAGGGCAATTTATTAAAGTTATTATATAACACAAGGGAACAATTTCCAAGCTCACACAGATATCACCTTGCACCAAAGTGTGCCAGAGGATGCTGGGGCAGCAGTTTTATTCCTTTTTTTAAAAAAAAAAAAAAAAGAGAGAGAGAAAAAGGAAAGTGGGAACATGAATTGGGAAATCCCCATCTGTAATGCAGGACAGCAGCTGCAGGGGGATGGTGGCCTCACTCAGCTCTCTGGAAAAGTCTGGCATGAATAAGCTGAGTTGTCTCATCTTTTTAGAATTAGCTCTATCCACACTCATGCTCTTTAGATGTTATTTACTTTGCAGTTCACATAATTAATTGGGGGGCTTGGGGTTTTTAAGCCTGCAAGCACATGGAACAAAAGTGGGATAGCCAAGGTTAGTCCCCTTTCCAGGTATTCTCTACACTGTTAGGGGGTTTGTTTCTCCAGTTCCAGGAATCAGATCAGAAATTCCCCAAATATCACCCAAATTGGGGTGATATGTCTCAGTAATTTTTAACCATCTTGGGGTTTGACTGCAAATCAAGATTTCTTTACCCACCACAAGATCTGTATTTAGCAAGCCCAGAAACAAGATCAATTAAAAATGTCCCAGGAAATCAATCTTTTAGCTATTATTCCCAGAACTCTGTTATATTGATGGATGCACACAGATGCTTTTCTCTGGGCAGTGCTCTTTCAGCAACTTCTTTAGTAATGCAAACCAAGGCAGTGGCATCCCATAACCTGCTGAGCCTCTGTACTCCATGCAGGAACTGCATGCAGCCAGCCCATGACAGTCAGCTTTCTAAATCAGGGTGCTCACCACTAAAAAAACCACTGAAAGCAGACAAAAAAACAAGTGATCATTTTTTGTCCCCATACAGGTAAGAGTTGTCAGCCACATTCAGGCCAAATTATCTGCTGGTGGTTACCAACTGCTCCCCAAAAAGCCTCCCCCATGTCCTCTCTCCAGCTGAGTCCTCTGTGGCTGACCTAGCTTAGTCCATGATATTCCTTCAAGTTTTGGCCAGGTCTCTCAGAGGAAGCTGGACTAGCCTGAAGATACATTTCAATTTGTGCAGTATTTAATGACTCTCTATCTGCAAACACAACATTAAAAAAAAAAAAAAAAATAGCATGTTCTAATCCATATGGTAAAAGCAGAAGCCACAGCTACTGCCATGTGATGTATACTTAATAATATATATTCCCACTCATAAGGACAAATGAGACCTTCCCCACAGAAATTAACTCTGCTATTTGCAGGTAGTTCTTTCAGGTGTCTACGAGATTATTTAAAAGGATAAAACAAGAACATGAACAAAATTACCAGAGACTGCCAAAAAGGTGGTCCTCCAATCACTGCCAGTAAATGCATGATTATTATGAAGATTTGCACTTCAGTCACATCAATTCTGATTAGGTACAAAAAGCCAAAAAAAGCAAAATTATTCAAAGCAATTTCAAGTCCGTTATTTGCAAGCACAGCAGCTCTCCTCTGTCATGCACAGGGTAAGAACTCCAGAATACTGAGGGGAAACAAGAGGCAAGCTTTACAAATAATTGAGAAAGCAAAAAAATATTTTAGTTTTATTGTTAAAATGACGAGCCGTGCTATACTTTTTATTCCACAGTGCAATAAAAATCCATTTTGCCAAAAGGAACAGCTGGAAATCTTAACCAACCACTGCTGCTTGCAGAAATAAATATTCAATTTTAACCTTGCCCACCAAAAAAAAGAATTTGTTTTGCATCATAACATTCAGTATTTTTAAACCTTATTATGTTCATTAGCCTACTTTTTCAGATGGATGTTCTCTGAATAGCAGCAAGCTTAAAATAAATAAATAAATTAATATCCCTGAAGAGTTTATGCAAATGTAAATGGCAGCATCAGCTACAGTGCTGGAAATTACACAGTTCCAGCATGCAGCAAGAAGAGAAACCATTTCTGGTTCTAGCATAGCTGATAGGTTGGTAGAAGGGCAAGATGGCAAAGCTTACAGAAAACACTGAATTTAAGACTTTGTTTTAAAGAGCAGATTAATGTCTTGGAGCTATCAAGAGGGAGAAAACAGCTCTACAATCCATTTCAGAAAGAGGAGTAAAGAAAAACACAAGTGAAACAAAGAGGGAGGATTTGCTGGGGTATTATATGAAGCTGTAAAACACTATCTCATGATGGAGAACTATGTCAAAAATAATCCCTTGAGTCAGTTTGAAATATTTATGGCATATTCCTTATCTCTAACAATACAGCTGTACCCAAAAGACTCAAAATCACTTCTGGCAAATACATGTTACAAAAACCCTGCTGATATTATCAACTGCACAGGCATCAGGGAAATATGGTTCAGGGGTTGGGGTTTTTGCCTCTCTGCCTTAAATGAGCCACAAGACCATGTAATTAAGTTTAATATCTGATCAGTGTGCTACCTGAAGTTTTCTCTTCAACCTTTGTTCCAGGAATGGATCCTCTCCTTTGAGAAGCTCCAGTCTGGCCAAAATGTACTTTTGTTTCAGCAGATCAATAGGGATAATTATCAGGCTGCAGGTGGAACATCCCCCAAAGCCTGAGAGAGCAGAAGGGCACTCAGTGCCCTCTCTTAGCTTGCTATGGATCCTGGAGATGCTGGAAAGAAAACTCTTACAAAGAACTAGGATCCCACCAAATCAAGGAAGCAGTGCTTGGATTCAGATTAGGGAGGGAACATTATCTTCTTTACACAGCCATGGCTCAACCTTTGCTCCATTGCCCTCCCCAGCTCAAATAAAAATGGCACCAGGCAGCTAGGAAGGGTTCAGCAATGAACTGCATGGGTATTTGGTTAAAAACTCCTCCCTGACTTCTAAGAATCTCATATTCCATCACAAATATGACTCGACTTCAATTCCACATAAAGAAAAGATTTTTAACACTAAGAGCTCCTCATGACAAAAGACAAAGATGTAACAGCAACTGAGGAGAAGCTACACACCTCAACTATCACTTTAATTAAAGTGTAAATTCTTTATACCATGGATGGAAAAGGACTGGGAACATCCTATCCTCATTAAAATCACTATTGGGTGACTTTGTAAGATCTGCTCTACACCAGTCGAGTACCTGAACTGATGCTGGAACCATCCAGTCAGTCTTTTTTGCCCAAAGTCAAATGGCCACAACTTAGAGGCAGCTCCTCAGAGCCAGACCACAAAAGGGAACAGCAGAAAGGGGATGAAAGGGAAAGGAGGCACACTCTTCCCCTAGTCATTTAGCTTGATTTAAAATGACTGTGCAACAGCAGAAACTGGATCAAATCCCTGCTGCAGCTAACAGGAGCAATCACTGCACCTTCACTACAACCACTTCCTCCCCAAAATCCTCCTGCTGGGTCTCACCTTGTGCCAGCTCTTCAGGCTCAGGCCATCAACTGCACCAGGAAATGAGCTTAACAAAAAAAAAAAAAAAAAGAACAAGAAAGGTTCCTATCCCAATTAGCAGCAGATCAGCTTTCCCTATCCATTCCTGCGGCCTCATGAATGATGCAAACACCAAGGAGAGGGCAGTGGAAGGGCTGAGCTGCTGCTTCTGGCAGCTGGGGCAAAGTGACCTTCTGCAGCTCCAGACACATGGAAGGGACAGGAGGAATAAATGGCAATGAGTTAAAGCTCCTGAATATGACCCAAAGGGACTGCTACCAGTGGTCAGAAAAGTCCTGAACATCCCTTAAAATGTAAGACAAAAAAAAAAAAAAGTGAAAAAATGTAGTTAGGAAACAAACAACAATGATTTTGTTAAGCAAAATACTGAGCAAAGATAATGCCCAGCACTTCCTGGGAAACATGAACATGTCAGGGCATTCATTCACTGGAATAATTCACTGGTAGTTATGAATTGTTTCAAGATAAACAGCTAGCAATAAAGATCCATAAATTGCCTCAATCATCATACTGTTTTCAAACTCTGGTAGAAGTGGGAATGTATTTAATGACAAGACAAAAAAGCAGGGCTGCCAGGAGAGCTGCTTGTCCAGTTTGGATGTAAACTTCCTTCAAAGGAAGGCTTTATATAGATATATATACACAAGTATGTATGTATGTGTGTATATATATATATATAGCTTTAGTGGCCAGGCAAGTTACTTGCAAAGCAGGGTGATAACACTCCTGCTTAAAGTTGATAAAAATAGAACTAAATATTTTTTCCACACAAAGTTCCTTTGTTTGTTTGAGTGCTTCTTCCTATGATAAGGGCTATAGAAAACACAAACTGGAGAAGTGGGTCATTTATCAACTTATAGAAGAGAAGTAGGTTTTGGTTCAGTACAAAAAGATAGGTACCACAGGAGAAAAAACCCACAGGCACTGGGAAATGACACATGGGGAAATGCTTTTGGTGCTGCAGACACCCCCCCATTTAATTACTGCCCACAGCCTGGGACCACAAGTAGACCTGTAAGAAAGAAAAAAAAAATTCAAAGGGAAAAAGGGAATCAGCCAGTTCAAAGCCTGATACTATTTTCTCCTTGTGTTTGTATTTATTTACTCATTTAATGCTACAGTGGACATCCTGAGAAAAAACAAATGGAAAGAGCTAGCAGCATGAATTCTGCAGCTCAATAAAAGGGTTTCTTAAAGCCTCTTAACTGGGATATTTTTGGCAATCACTTGAGCCACACTTCCCTTAACCTGACAGTTTTTTTGCCTGCTGTTTCCTGACAAATTGGGTCACATCAGCATTGCCCAGACAGTTTCTGTTGCTAGAATGATGCAGAGCTGTGGAGCACAGCATGTGGCAGATCCCTCAGACCTAGGAAATGAAGCAAATGAAACAACACTGCTTCCCCAAGACATGCCCAAGCTACAACAGATGGAGGTAAAGTTATTGTCACAGTACTCAGCAGACACAATGTAGTCTGATTCCAACCAGAGCTTCTTCAAATAAACCAGGGGCTTTTTCATCTTCTGGAAAATAAACACAAGGCCATAAATCGTGTTTTAAAGATCACCAGGAACATCCAGGCAAAGCCCAAAAGATCAGACACTGAAGACAAAGCAAAAAAGAACCCAGACTCAATAGTTTACCCAACTAAAAGTGCTGGGACAGAATAACTGATTGCAAGGCTGGGAAAACCATTGAAAATGACCCTGAAAAATACTGATTCTGCAGCAAAATGAAGTTAAGAAAGAATAACAAAGAGCAGCTCTGCAGGGATGAAGATGGCAAGAGGGGACTGGGTCAACACTGCACCAGGTACCTGAGTGAACTAAGGGCTGTGAACATCTGAGTGCTTTAATTCAGGTAAAGTCAGGGAAGCATAAAAGCTGTGAGTATTAAAAGCACATTTCAGGCCTCCTTCCCTGTCTGCCTAAATCCACAAGAGAGCAGAATGCCTCCAGAGCTCCCAGAGGCTTCCTCTGGTCCTGCAGCCAGACTGCAGTGGGTTTCACTGCAACACCTTGGACTCTGTTAACCCCCCCTTCCCTGTCAGAAGAAAGTTCCATGCAGATTACTTGCAAGTTTCCAAACTATCTTCTAACATGATATAAGATTAAGTGGAACATGATTAACATTTTCTTTCCTAAAAATGCCTGGATATTTTCCAGTTCAACCATGCCAAGCATCTTTATTTGCAGTCCCTCTACAAGGCTGTGCTGAACTGGATTAAAACCTCCCAGTTCTGCTCTTTCAAAACACATCAAAGTGCAGGCTGAAACACCACCAGCAAAAGTCCCATTCCAGCAGTACAAGAACTGGGGGGTGACATTGCAGAGCTGCAGGAAGAGGGATGCAGAGCTGGAGCTCTTCAGAATTCCACCCATTTACATTTCATTCTCACATCACCATGATACCAGTGGGTGACTCCAGAAGTCTCTGAAAGTTTTGGCACTATGGGATTTATTTTTCTCCCCCCCCCCCCCCCACCCTAAATGACTTCTTGGGCAGAGTCATAGCACTGTTACAACAGGCTAATATCTTGATTAAAATCTTCCTTCCTTCAAGTTATTGCTTGCTACCTTACCATTTCCTGGCACTAAGTATTTCCAGCCTTTCATAGATTGTCAACAAAGTATTTAAAAATTATGTCATCTGACTCCCTTCAGAGCAGCCTGGCTGGCACTTGGCTTAAATGTCAGATGCAGGCAGTGGGTGTGACACACATGATTTAGCAGATTGCTGAATACTGTTGGATCTGAAGCAGAGCTGGTAATGAAGGACTCTTTCTAACAGCCACATGAAAGCTGAGATTGTGCTGAACCACTACCTGCAAAACTGAAAGAACAAGAAAATCTGCATCAATGCAAGTTTAACAAAGGGTATGTAAACAAACCACCCCCCAAAAAAATAATCTGCTTTGTTTAAAATCTGATGCAGTTCAAAGAAGGATGCCAAAAAGCTATTCATGTATCCTCAGATATTTCAAGGGAAACTCCTGGTTAATAATCCAGCAACTATAAGACATTTTCATGAACCCAACTCACTTGTAACCATACTATTTTATTGAGGGGAAAAAAAAATCAAAACAAAACAACAAACACCCAACCTTTATACACTGCATTAAAAGAACTGAAATAAGGAAGAGAAAGTCCTTTCTAAAGTGTAAAAAACCAGAGAGGAGAAGGATGTGTTTAGCACAGACATAAGGAAAAGCACTCTGAAAATAAAGACAGCCAGGAAATGAAGTTTCTTAATGATGAAGCTGCAAGCACAGAGTACAGGGATGAAGTGGCAGAGTTCAAATGAGGCATTTTTAACCAGCAGCTCGTGACTTTGTAAGCTATTGCACAGCACACAGCTCCCTCACCTCACCAAGCAATTCTTTTTTCTGGTGGAAAGGTATTTAAACAGCAACAACAACAAAAAAAATCCTCCCAACTTTAAAAAGCAGTTCCAACAAAATTACCCTTATACACACTTAGAGAGCTGCTGCTACAACCCTGGTTAATCTTTTAGACGAAGCCAGAACCGTGACAAAATAAAAAGAAATGTTTAGAGCAAGCTTTCCTGTTCAGCAGGCAGGTTTTGGCTTAGTTTGCAAGTAAAACATGATGCTTTCAAAAAAATATTATTTCCAGTTAGATGGGATTTTTATTACTTGTTCATACTTGTTCCAAACATTTTTCCCCACATATTTAAGCACTTGTGAAATACCCTTAGAAAGCTGCTTTTTGGATACTATGTGCATGACAAAGGTGCTGTTTCTTGCTCAGCCCATGCCATTGCTTGCCAGGTAGCAGTCGTGTTGGCTTTACCGTGGAGTTCCAGAACCAGGGCCCCAGAGTTCCTGTGAGAAGCTGCACTGCTACTGTACAGAGCACAGACTCTGTAACATCAAATCTACAGGTGAGGGAAAGAGACAGTTCAAAACATTTTCCTGAGCACTGAAGTGGAGCCATTCAAACCACATCTTCAGCCAGGGTGGAAAGAACAAAATCCAGACAGCAACCACGTGGCATTTGAGAGAACGTAAAGGGTGGGTCAGAGGAAGGGAATCAACCACCACAAAAAAGGGAAGCATCAACGAATTAACAGAAATATTGCAACCACATAGAATTTCACAAGTTTAAAACTCTTGTTTACCCCACCACCACCACCACCACCACCACCACATGGGCAGACACAGCCATCAGTGTGCATCAGGAAACAAAATGAAATTCCTTGCTAATAGTCACAGCAAATAAAATCCTCCAGCACAATTCAGGACCTCTCCAACCTCCCTGCCCCATGCTCCTATCTCCAAATGACCCTGAATACAGGAATTCTTCATCTTGAGATGCTAGTGCATTTTTTTTTTGCCAAGCAGAAGCCCAGATTTCACCTTCAGTTTGGCACCATTGAGGGAAACCAAGGAATTAACACCTCCCTGCTCACACAACCCCTTGGCTTCTTGGCAAATATTGCTAAAAGTCCAGTGAGGGACCCCCACCCAGTGGCAACCAAATTCTGTTGTAGATATATTTATTGCTCATCCCTGACAGATTAAAAATTATGCTGTAGCCAACAGAGCCACAACTGCCACACACGCTTCTTATGGAAAAACACAGCTTTATAGCATTTTCTAATTAAAATATTTTCAAATGTGATCAAACTGAAATGACATTAAACTATCTAAAAAAAGGTCTCAGCAATAAACAGACTCAGCCATAGCAGAGATCCTGTTTATTGCAGTGCTTATCAAAGCCTGCTGAGGACAGAGCAGGCAGGCAGCCAGCAGCAGCCCAGCTGATTAAAAAGCTTTCATCAGAGAGACAAAGTTCCTCGTGATGGCACTGACAGAGCTTGAGAAGTGCAGGAACACTGTGCAGGCCCTGGTGAGAGGGGATTTCATTCAGGCTGATAAATATTCTCAGTTTAATTATCTCAGCACATGAGAGAGTACCCAGTCAGAAAAGGTAAGAAACATTTGGTGGTTCAGGGCATTGGGGAAGAGGAATGAAGGCACAGGAACAGCACAGCTAACTCTGCTACCTTGGGACAACTGCAGTTTCTTTTCCTGTTGTTTCCTACTTTACTCTGGTATTCCTAATTCAGAGATTCATTTTTCAAACGTTACCTGGGATAGCTTAAGAGGGCTCATCAACCTCAGCATGTGCTTAACTCTACTTGATGTTGGCAGTGACAAGTCTGCTTTTGTGTGCTGGCTGCTCTGCTGGGTTCCCTTGGCAAGCTGGGAAGAGGCTTGAGTCAATTAACACACAACTGATTAGTCATGCTCCAGAATATGCTCTTGTCAGTACTAATTTATTGAGCGTATTCCATGGGCAATTCTGAAAAGGTCCTGTTCAATTAAAGGAGCCATTAAACTTTACAAGGGCCACCACTGAACCAAGCTGTGGAGTTTGGAGAGAGCTGCAGCCAATTCTTTCCTTGCTCGGAAAGATGAACCAAAGGGACTGAATTCAAAGTTAAGAGATTTCCTGAGAAAGTGAATCAAGAACAACAGGAAACAGGCACTTACACTGGAGATGGCTCTGAAATCAAGTCAGTCACCACCAGCACAGCTGATCTAACACAGCTTTGCTTTATTTACTGCAAAATAAATTTGCTCATTTACTGGGAAACTCAGAGGGGGGCATTTATGTACCATCCTCCTCCCCCTCCTCCAGAATTCCTTGTGACAGTTCCGTGTAGCAAAACACAGTAGACAAGAAAAACACTCTTGCCTCATCAAAACACTGAAGTTATGAAGCTGGGAGGCTCAAGGGGATGTGTCTGCTATTTAATACTCTGTGGAGCAGCACTCTGGGTTGAGAACTGATGATTCTTCCATCTGCCTTATCCATATCTACCCAGTGTGCAAGTGGGATTACTGAGGCTGAGCAGCAGACAAAGGATTGTTTTCTTAAGGGAACCACTGCAGCAAGAAAAGAATGTTCATCATCATAACAGGAGAGAAAAAGAGGGTGAGAAGTCACATGCTGAAGTCCAAATGCCTGGTTTTGAAGGTTACTGTGGAGCCCAATCTGAACTCATGCCAACCCAGCATTTTACTTGGACACAATGAAATGCAAACAGCCTGAATAAAGCAAACGAGACAGAAGCAAGCAAAGCATAAGTGAATTAAAAGTACTTCCAGCTACAGGAAATTCATCTTGAGGCTAAAATGATATTAAAAATAAGCCAGAAGCTTTCCTCCTTTCCTTGTTGTACTACACTTCAAGTGAGATCTCAGCTTTTCCTTTTGCTGCTCACTACCAGAGATGAAAAGCCACAGATGAGGAGGTGAAGCCTGGGGCCCTCCCAGTTTCCCAGAGCAGTGATAAAGGCAGAAGGAGCAGCAGCAGCATCTCTGCCTGGGACTGCTTGGTTCCTGGATTAAACCCCTGTTCAGGAACTTGTGAGAGGGATAGGAAGAGGAGGATCTTGAGGTGGAAACCCCCCCTCACTATTTACATTCAGCTCTAGGAGGCAGTCAGCCACCTTTATATGGCACACACCAAGCACTCAGATGTGCTGGGAGGAAGATCTGAAGAAGGCAGGAGGAGCACAGGCTGCATGCAGCAAATTTAGCACCTACCACAATGATCCTTCAGGATACACTTCTGGCAACTGCAAAGAGAAACTAATTCCCCTCTGACATCAAGAGAGGTTCCACTGAGCTTCAAACTTTCCTCTGCAAATAACCAAGGTGTTAGAGTTCTTTGAGAAGTGTTGGGAAAAAAAACTTCATAAAATGGAAAGTTTTAATCCCTATGATCATGGAGATTACTGCCTTATCTCCCACCCTAATCCTGAGATCCTGAAGCTGCTCCCATGAGCAACTCAATGTGCTAAACTTTGACTTGGAGGGCTTCCAGCTCTGAATTCTGATACTCAGTGTGCATTGTCTGTCCAAGACAACTGACTCCTTTTCTGCTAACTGCATCCCAGCTGCTTTCTGAAGGAGCCTCATTTGCCAACCTCTCCTTTATACCTCAGTGGTAGCAGTGATATTGTCAAGAAGGCTGAAGTTGATCCATTTGAAACCTTCTTCCCTTCCTAAGCCAACCCGTTATCAACAGGGTTTATACATGCTCATGTACATACACGTGTGCTGCAGTGTCACTGAACAAGAATGTTTCCCCCAAATTCTCCAACATTCCTCAAGAATGGCTGTTTTGCTAGTCTGAATTCTTTTGATTTCTCTGGAGGCTGTTGCTCAAACAGTGAAGTAACACTTCTAATTTTTCAGTCATACAAAAGATCCTTCCTCTCAGGGTTTACTCACATGCCTATCCCATCTAATTGTGTGTGAATAATGACACAGAGAATCAGAGAATCCTACAATGTCAGCTTGGAAGGGACCTCAGGGATCCTCTGCTCCAGCCCTTCTGATATTATTGTTGATCTGAGATGTCTCAGCACCCATCCAGCTGAGAGTTAAAACTTTCCAAAGTGGGAGAATCTCCCCTGGGAGACCATTCCAATCTCTGACTGTCCTCAGGGGGAGAAATTTTCCTCCTTTGTCCAGTCTGAATCTCCCCAGGAGCAACTTGTGCCCATTCCCCTTTTCTTGTCCATGGGACTCCTTGGAAATCAGGAGTCTCCATCTTCTTTGCAGCCCCTATTAAGTACTGGAACATCATAATAAGGTCTCCCCTGAGTCTTATCCTCTCCAGGCTGAACAGATTCAGTTTTCTCAACCTCAATATTTGTGCACTCCCCCCCCCCCCTACAATTTCTGATACCACCAACTTTCCATATTTCAACTAAGCAAGGTTGGGCTAAGACAGATAAAGCAAGAAAGAGAAGTGCTGGAGACCATGGTGCAGCAGCATCCTCCTGTCTCTGGCGGGACCCTTGGTGAGTGCCCAGCAGAGTTTTAAAAAAAACAACAAACACACAACACAACAATTCTATGTCCCCAGTCCAGCATGGACAAACATCCAAAGTCTTCACCTGCACAGAGCTGGGTCTCACATCTCAAAGCAATTCTCAAACTGCACCGCAGAGCCCAGCTCAGAGCTGGCAGACACCAACAGCTCTCCCTGCACCTCTGACCAGTCTGGATTTCAGAAAGCTCCTGCAGCAGCAGACTGTCTGTGCACTGACCTTGTAAGGTTGGATCCAGCACAGAACCTGCATAAAGACAAACATCTCCTGCTGCCCTGCCTGCAGCCAGGACAGTGAGCAGGTACAGTACTCAATCCAAGTGGAATAAGTCTGGATCTGGAAGAACCAGAGGTAGTAATCACAGGGCTGCAGCTCACAGGAAGGAAAATTCCTTCCAGGGTTTGTGCACCATATTCCTTCATACTCTGTTTTCCTCAGCATGTTCCCAAAATACAAGACTTACTTCCACATGGGCACGTGGAAGTCCACTGGGGCTTGCCAGTTTGATTTTTTGTGATATCAGAAGAAAATGCACTTTTTCCAAACCAGAGATGTGCCAGTTGTGACACAGCCTGAACCAGCTCATTCTGTGCTGCAGCACAGTGAGGCCACAGTCCTGAGAAACAGGACAGGAGAACAAAGGCTGCTTTTTGGACTGCTTCAGTATTGAATGTTTTCCTACAATTCAGAATCACCTTTTTGTTTCTTCAAACATGCAGTATATTTCCTGAGCACATTCCCAGGTCAGGTGTTTGTTTTTAAACAAAACTTCTGCATCCAACTGCATCCATGCTGAGTCCTGCTGCCTTTCAGCTGCTGCTGTTCCTATAGGGAATCCTGCTGTTGCTTTGAGACATTTCCTGCTTCCTCCCAGGGATTATTAAGCAATGCTGACCTCTAGCTATTTTTCTGAGCTATTTAACCAACTCAAGTTGCTTTTTGAAAGGTCTGCATCAGCTGCCAAGATCTAATTATATAATCATTTAAACATGGAGAAAGATCACCAGGACCTTGCTGTCCCAACAGACTTGTCAAAAATCCTGGAGCAGGGCAGCTTCCCACTGCTGCCACTGGGAAGAAAAAGAACCAAGAGCTGATGGATTCAGTAACTGGGCACAATTACACTAAGTTTTCCTACTCCACCTTCAATACTCTGTAGGAATTTAGCAGAAGGGATCCTGTTTCCTCCTCCCACAGCTTCAGTGAATGCTCCAGTGACAGCAGATGCCAATCAGACATCCTGTGCCACAAGCATACAATTCATCTTTTTTTTCTTTTTTTTAAAGATGGACTTTTTCAGCAAGCCAAGTTGATTATTCATTTAACTGCTCGAATCTGAGCTGCATGTAGAGAGGAAAATACCAGTTGTGCCCTTTAGCTCTTTGCTGTCCGTCTCTGAGCTGTTTCCAATTTGCTTATTGAGTTACTCTCTGTAATAAAATACAATTTCTTGGACATAATCTTATCACAGAAATAAAATAAGAGCTAACAAACTGTGTGCTCTCCCCTGCTGCTTTGGAATGGAAGGCACATCTGAAATGCTGACACTTTTCCTAAAGCATCACTACTTTTCCCAGCCCCCTAAGTGTATTTTTGACACAGAGTTACTACAGACAAGAAAAAGCTACTGTGCATTAAGACTTTTTTGGCTCCTTACAACAGCTGTCTCCAATTCCACTGATACAGGAGTAAGAATACCTATGCCTGTGCTCTTCAGTCCATCTGAAAGGGTAGAAAAAGATGAACTTTTCTTCAGTTCTATGATTCACAAAATGAAAGCTTCAGAAAAAATTACTATCAGACTGTGAGAATCAATTAACTGGATAAATAATGAGGTTTTTGCCAGAGAAATGCAGTCTATTAACCTTCTGACATGGAGCAAATGAAGAAAGTAATGTGTTTATTATTTAGTGCTGTCTGCTATCTGAATTAATGACACACATTTGAGTGCTGATTGTCTTCTCTAAATTAGATGCATCCTGATGGATTATCAAGTTCTCATAACATCAGGCCATGCAGAAGCATCCTATCTGTTACAAGATGTTACCAAATGTCACCAAAATATAAAGACTCCTCCCAAAAGCAAAGTTATAGTGAACACCAGGAGCAATGTACACAAAAGTGGGTTTGACACTTCATCTGTAGAGTCAAGCACACACCAAGGTTGGGTTTGTTTGGGTTCTTTGATCAATAATAGGAAAATGTCACTCAGCAGGGCCCCATGAAGTTGAAAGGGAACTACAAACATTCAGTATTGAGACTTTCAGTAGGGCTCCAAAGTAAGAAGTCTTAAAACAGTACAAGATTTCAGCCAGCTGCCTTATTTTAAAGATTTAATTATTAGAGAATTGGCTGAAACTATTCTGTCTGCTTTGGTACAGATTAGAACAGGCATCTAGATTTTTTTTTTCTTTTCTCCTTCCAATAGACACCAAAAATTGATACAACATCGTGCATTTTTTAGCAGAAACACAAAGTTGTGTTCCTTGGCAATGCAATTTCAGTCCCATTACTGACAGAACCCCAGTCTATACTAACTAAAAGGGATACAGAACCTCAGACTGTAGGCACAATGTCATTGAAGACACTGTTTTAAGAGCTGTGGCTAATAGTGGGGATTAGCTATGCACTATCACAAGGCAAACAAGATTGAGATAATACTGAAGCCAGACTGCCACCATGTGACAAAAGCATTCAGTTCTTGGGGATGAAACCCCAGGTACTTCCTGACTGAGGTTTAAATCCCATCAGAAGTTTCCCATTCAGTAAAATGACAAAAGGATATTTTACCACTCCTAAAACCAAGCTAAGCAACTAGCAGTAGCAGATCCAGCAGCTAATAGCTGCTAGAAGCTCCAAGTGTGTATACAGGAATATAAACAAATTCCTGCAGCTCTAAGGAGCTGAACCACATCCACACATGAAGTGCAAGCAGACAGGAGAGGAGCCCAACTTTCAGTTTTCATTTCAGCCAAGGTACTCACATGCCAAAGCGTAAGGTCCCGGAGACGTACGTCTGCCAGTGGGCGCAGTAAAACATGAATGTTCCAGCAAAACAACAAAAGAACATCCAGTCAGGGTTGGTTCCCAGCTGCACAGCAATACAAGTTCCCAAAACCACAAAGACTGCAGGAGAAAATCAGTCACATAATAAAAAGATAAAGCGCTTGTGTGCGGAAAGATCTTTGCCAGAAACAAAATCTAAACAAAAGGACCCAGAGAAGGAGAGACAGGGTGAAGGTAATCCTGGTGTGTTTTATTTCACAGGCACAAGAGGTGAACACTTCCATTTTTAAAAGTACAGACTGTAAAATGGATATTTAAGTTTGTATCAGTTATCAAAAGTCCTCAGTACTGAGGGTTCCTTAGTCTCCTACGTTTTTATTGAACTTAGTGGCACTCACAGGAAGAAACTTGAGAAATTTACGCAGCTGCAGCCTGAGGCCAGAGTTTGGGGTTTTCTCATGTATCCAAGGTGTGCTGGATGTATTTTTTTTCCCATTTTCTAAATTTCTATTATGCCACTAAGAAAATCCAAGTTTTCTCATTTAAGATTCATGCTTCCGCACCCCCCTCCCTTTAAATATACAACTTTGATAAAGCATTTGTTAAAAATTTAAAGTAGAACAGCTTTAAAAATTAATTAAACAAAAGCATCTGATCATTCCTTTGCAATGGAGTTAAAAGTCAGGCTGGCTGGCTGAACTCTACCTACCCAAGGAACTCATCCTGCTGATTCTCAACTTAAACCCAGACTTCTACCACCCCAGTGTTTAGGCTTCATACCTGTTTTGCTTGATATAGAATCAGCCTAAAATCATGCAGAAAAGCATTTGGACAACTTCTTACAGATTACTGTTTTTTGGAACCAAAGCTCTCATAATGCATACACAGAAAACTGCTCGCTTGGACTGAATTAATCACATGCTTAAATATATTTTTTTTTTCAGTTAAATACAAGAGAAGATATTCAGTTGGTTGAGAGTACTCTCTATGGGAAGGAGGTTGACTGAAAAGCTACATATTCATCAATATCAGTTGTCCTCTTCTTCAGTAAAGAAGGATTTTTCTGTATTCCAGATCTGATCCCTGCAACAGTCATTTAATCCTCATACTTCAATTAAAAATGACAATACCTGTAGAAAGGGAATCACAGCCATGATCAAAAAGTTCTCCTAAGGGAGTACTGCTATTTGTCCTTCTGGCTTGTTTTCCATCTATAGCATCCAGAGATTGGTAGATGAAAAGGCCACATGCACAAGCAATGTATGCCCAGGGAGGTGCCTAAGAAAGAAACAGTCAATGAGAGTATAAGCTTTCCTAAACCTTAACAACAACAAAAAAAGAGCCTTAAGTTAAAAGATCTTCCACTCCCCAGGAGAGGCAGGAGTTTTCCATTTGCACACACTTCCCCATCCCACACCCAGACCTTTCTGTAGCTGAGCCTTGTGGGGACAGGCAGGGGGGTTATGACATGCAAAATCTAACTAAAAGTGACAAGACATCCCAGCCTAGGTTAATACTGGATCCAGTTTGGGGCTCCCCAGTTCAGGAGAGCCAGAGATCTATGGGGATGAGTGGAACATCTCTGCTGGGAAGAAAGTCTGAGCCCCTGGGGCTGTTCAGCCCTGAGAAGGCTGCGAGGGGATCTGCTGAATGTCTGTAAATATCTGAGGGGTGGGGGGCAAGAGGAGGAGCCCCATCTCTTTCCAGTGGTGCCCAGGAATAGGGCAAGGAATCCTGGGGTGAAGGTAGAACACAGGAAGTTCCTTCTCCACATGAGGAGAAACTTCTTGGGTGAGGGAGCCCTGGCCCAGGCTGCCCAGAGAGGTTGTGGAGTCTCCTTCTCTGGAGCCTTTCCAACCCCCCTGGATGTGTTCCTGGGTGATCCTGCTGTGAAGGGGGGTTGGGCTGGATGAGCTCCAGAGGTCCCTTCCAACCCATAACATCCTAGCATTCTTTCCCTCATCTATCTGAGTAACCCTTCATATTCCCACTCAACAGCAGTTTATATCTACAGAAACACAAATCCCACCAAACCTCTGCCAGCCCAAAGGCTACAACTCAAGTTTGGTTTTTTGGTTTGTTTTTTTTTGCCATTGCCTGTCTCAGCTTACCTGTCTCCATGGAACAGGTATTATGGGATATTTTGCAACCTTTACATTTGACACACTTCCTAGAAGTGAGGAGCTCTGCTGTACAGACCATGGCAACGAAACCCAAACACAGTTAAGCAGCTTAACCAAGCTGACTTGCCTCTCAGAAAGCTCTGGACTCCACCTTCTTTTGGTCTCCACAACCAGGACTCATTTGCAGCACTTCAGTATCTTTCCTTACAGCTCCATGTGTTCCTGCTACTGCATCTTCTCCAAACAGCCCCTTCTGCCTCCCAAGCTTGACACCAGGCAGAGAACCCACACACACCAGGACAGGAGGGGAAGCAAAGGGGGAAATGTGTCCCCCAAAAGCAGAGGATTGCAGTTGGACAATGTTGTGATGCTACAGAATCCCACCCCACGATGGCATTTCTATTTTTTGTGGATTTTAGAAGCAAGATTGAAATTTTCTTTCAGTACAATGTAATTTTTTCCCTCTATAAACTTTAAAAAAAAGACAGACTGCTGGCTGCTCTTCTGTCTTAAATATTTATTTCATTACCAGGGTAGGTGTTTCCACTTAAATAACATTTGTATCTGCATAAGATTTCACAGCTTCCTCTCCTATCCAATTTTTTAAAAAAAAAACCACCCTAAAATTCAGGTATCATGCCACACTGCAGCAGTAGAACTCTGAGTTTCATTGTTGGCAGTCAGCAATGGCTACAGCCCCTTGGCTACACCTTTCACCAACAGGAAGATACAAGCTGCTTTTGAAACAAGTAGAACCAAAACCAAGCTACCAAAAAAAAAAAAAAAGACAACTACAATCTAAAAGCAATAGTGGTTTTGGGGAAAAAAAAATCTATTTATGGAACTCCAAAGCTCCATTTTCTTTCTGGCCAGCTACTTGAGACATAAAAAGCACCAGATTACAGCTTCAGCACCAAGCTGGCATCCTCCTTGTGGTGCCAGCACATGGGGCTGCAGCACCATATGGCAAATCAGAGCAGGCTGAAGGCTGCCTCAGCAGAAAGGTCTTTTTCAGCTAAGTGAGGAGATGTTCTCATCCACTTCACACAAAGTAACCCTCAAATTGTTAAACAGGCAACAGTGTTTTAGGACAGCAGCCTCCATCTAAGGCTGGGGCTCTCTGAGACTCTTAGTGCTTTCTTCAGAGGTCTAATTAGTGACCAAAATACAACTGTACTCTAAATTACTTTCTCTCTTACACCTGCCAAACTCTGAGTTACTGTGCAATGAGCTGTTTCAACAGCTCTCTTGTCAGATGCTGGATGTACCAACCTACGTGGGGTTTCTGAGCCTGGGTGGAAACAAACTGATGTCACTTGACTACAAAGCATTTTCACAACCTCTGCTGGGAGCCTGGGCTACAAAAGAGCTCAGGCATTTTAAAAGCTAGAACTCATGAGACACTCTTCCAGTTCCTTGGGAGGCAACAGATTTCCTGTAGCAAATTATTCCCATTTCCAGTGCTTACAGATATGAGCAGCTCTTGAAAGGCAGTGTTCAGCTGACAGAACTTTTCCAGCGCACAAAAATGAAAGCACCCCAGAGCCCTCTGAGACAACTCTGGTGAAAGAGAAGGTTGCAACTCAAGTTGTTGTGTAAAGACTTTTGCACTTTTGCAGCAGGTCCTTCACAGCTGCCACCAGAACAGCTATTTTGGCACTACACCCCGTTTCATATGGTGCAGAGCAACCACTGTTCCACTCCCCCAGCAGCATGCTAACCCCAGAGCACATATGTGCTCTTTCTACACACACATCACAAACATTTGCAGCATTTAGCTTAAACACACAAGAACTGTGGGCTGGCCAGTGAGAAACAGCTCTCCACAAAGATGAGAAGCCAGCAGAGAACACCTCCAGCTGCTGCTAGATCACAGTAACCAGGAACAAAAGGTCAAAGGTCCACAACTTACCTGTTCTGTAGCTGTTGGGCAGTAATATACTAATAGCAGAGTTGTAAATATATTTATTAACAGTCCAATGATGGTGATCAGATTCGGGGCAATCCAGGCTGGAACTCTTCCAACTAACCATTCCCAGTAACCTTGCATGAGGGGTTCAAGCAGGGACCGTCCTGCACTCTGGTATTTGTGTTCTTCTAACCGTTTCAGCTGGTGCTTTGAGAGGGGGGGGGTGGGGAGCTGAACCAGTTTGCTCAGCACACAGACAGCAGCGGGGCCGGGGCCGTGGCCGCAGCCCCCGGGGGGCTCCAGGTGTGACTCCCCACATCGCCGCTTGACGTTCCGGTGCCCACTCATGGATTGGGCAGCCTCAGGGTTGGGATTTGGCAGGTAGCAGCTGTTACGGAGAATCATAAGATCCTGGAATTACAAAAGGGTGAAGAGGACAAATGAGATATTTTTTTTAAATTTATTTATTTATTTACCAAAAAATATATCCAAAAGTTTCTGGGCACTGCCCTAAGCGGGATCTCCCTTGCTGTCAGCAATCTGAGGGTTTGCAGTTCTCCCTTAGGAAAAAGATTTGGAGAATTGCTAAAGGGAAAAAAAAAAAAAAAAAAAAAAAGAGGGGAAACAAGTCTGCTCGATGCACCTATAAAACAGCAAGTTGTGCTTTTTTTACTGCTTTTTTTACTTTTTATCTTGCTCCACCCAAACCAGAGGAGAAACAGAAAAGAAAGGCTAAAAAGTTTGGTATTTACCCACAAGAACCAGTCAGGTAAAAATAAAAAAAAAAATAACAAAAAACCACCCTAGTTGGGAAGCAGAATGGAGCCAGAGGGAGGGAAGATGACAACAACTCTCTCCCAAGCCACCAGCAAAGCACATCCCAGGCAGGGCAAATAAGCAATGCAAATCAAAGGTCAGAACCGGCACCAGAACATGTGCTCCCGGTTCCACTCCCCACACCTTGATTAAGGCCATTTCCGAGACTGAAAATCCAGCCCCAGAGAGCCGTGGAACGGCAGCGAACCCGGCCCGAACCGAGCCGGACCCGGGCCCCTTATCGGGAACCCTCAGTCACCTCGGAGGTCCCTGTGGGCGCTGTCCTGGATGTCCAGACAAATGACTTCCCCAGCAGCAAACCACAGGCTTTTCCTCTCCCCTGAAGCCTTGCTGCCCCCGAGGAGACCAAACAACCCCGGCCCGCCCCGTCCTCCAAAGCAAACAAGCCCAGGCCCGCAGGACTTTCACCCGGGCCCGTCAGCAAACACCCCCGCCATGGGCAGGGAGAACAAGGGCACCTCCGGGCCCAGACCCCCGCTTCGCCTTCAGGAGGCAACCCCCGGGCCGGCCCGAACCCGCACCCATCCCGGGCGGGGGTACCGCAGCCCTCGGCCCAGCCCTGGAACACGGGCCCAGGCCGAACCTCAGCCCCCCCCCCCCCACGGCGCTGCCCTCCCCCTCCGGCCCCGTCCCGCAGAGGGGGGAGAGCGCAGAGCCGAGAGCACTGAGCCCATCCCCGCACCTCCCTGCCTGCCCCCCGCCCGCAGGGGATCCCGCAGTTACCTCACTCCCTCCCCGCACCGGGCGCTGGGGTTTTTTTTTTTTTTTTTCTTTTCTTTTTTACGCCCCTTTTGCGGCAGCCGTAAAGGAGGGGGGGGCGGTGCTGGGTGCTGGGCGGGTGCGGGGCGGGGCCGTTGCGGGGACGGCGCGGGAGCGGCTGAGGTAAAGGGGGGGGGGGGCAGGCGGGAAGAGGAGGAATGGGGGGGGGGGAAAGTTTGTGTCCGTGTCCCCTCACACCCCCGGGTACATCCCCTCACCCCCTCCATGTCCCCCTGCCAGCCCCCCCCCCATGACCCGCCGGCCCCAGGAGACCCCCCCGGTCCCTCAGGTGTCCCCTTCCCGCCTCGTGTCCCCCTGTCAGCCCCAGGGACCCCCCAGCACCCCCGACCACCACCATCCCCACCGCTCCCAGTGAGCCCCCCGCTCCTCGGTTCCCATCGAGTCCCTCTGGCCCTTGGCCTCCCCTTTCCCCCCCTCTCTTGTTACCTCTGGAGCGATCGTCACCACCTGCCCTTTGTTAATATCTTAACAGTACTATAAGAATTGTTGGATTCTTAGCCTGACAGGGTGCTGGATCACCTCACTTAAACTGTGTTTTTCCTTGGGCAGATTGGACGAGATGGTCCTTGAGGTCCCACCTGGCACCCTGGGGTCCCCCTCCCCTCATCCTTCCCTCCCTCCCTGCTCCTTTCTCCCTCTCCTGACTCCCCCAGGCACCTCCCGGCCCCTCCCTGACCTTCCAGCGCCTCCAATTCCCCTGCCCTGAGGTGGGGAACCACTTCCCGCTCTCTGCTGCCGCTGCTCACTTCTTTTTCGCTGCTTTTCTCTGGGTGTCAGCCGGCTCGGACTGACAGACACCATGCCCGGAGCCCAGCTGTATCCCCATATCCTGGCCTCAAATCGGGCACTGCTGCCTCCTGGGCTCAGGCTATCTCCCTTTGCTTTGCCTCTCTGCCATCCTGCTGCTTCCTGGGCATAAAGCTCCTCACCTCAGCTCTGGAGAAGCTGATACCCCCCCTCCAACACACACACACACAACCAAAAGGTTTCGTTGTCACTTTTTTTTTTTTTTTTTTTGCTGCTTGTACTGAGAAAACACTGAAAAATGAATCATCCGTTAGTACCCTGCTTTGGGGACAGCAAAGGTGACACATTTCTTACTTTCTTACTCTTCTAGACCTTTGAGGAAGTAACCTTTAAGCGTTGTTATCAGATTGACCCTGGAGATAAGTTGTGTAAATGAACATGTTCAGCCCCTTTCTGACTCAGCCTCATCCAACCTTTTGTGTTTACTTAAAAATGCTCTCAGCAAATTGCTTTGTCTTCCTCCAGCAGTCTCTCTTGGTTTATTTTGCTGGAGAGAAAAACTGAAAATCCCTTCTTACGGCTTTATCTCTGCCTGTCTTGACCATCAGGTTATCAGTGTTACAAATTTCCATTTTTCCCACGTACTTTAGACCATATTTTCAGCATTATCATTTGAGATAACATTAACTTTCTGCCATTGATGGACTTGGCCAACTTTCATTTTCATTTGTAGTTTCTATTCCTCATACTCTGCTGCACACTTCTGGCATTCAAAGAAGAACCTGAGAGATGGTTAAAATCCCCCTTGCTTTTGAAACATTTCCTTGATTTGGTTAAAAAATCCCGTGGGACACAGAAGTGCCAACAGATCAGGATGAATGTGTAAGAAGTGTTTTCTTTGATAAACTCTGTCACAGGAAGGATCTTGGATACTCAATTTGGGGCTTAAAAACCCCCCTAGGAGACAAAAGTATATTAAGAAAACCATAGCAATGTAAGGAAGGAGAAGCTGTGCACTGCCTTGAGTAACCAGCTGGCAAAGGACCCTGTGAAAAAAAGCAGAAGGTTGAGTGTTTTTTCTCTGATGAAAACAATGGGACAGCATGAGGTGTTCATTTATTTCAGGACCTTCCAGCTGGCACACTGGGAGGCAGTGCCATCCTGCCTCCTGGTGACTTGAGATGCTTCCTGGTGCTTGCCTGGTGAGTTGGTGCTGGTGCTAGGAACATACCCAGAGCTCTGCTTGGTGCCTGCAGAGGAGCATGGAAAAAAGCACTTGGGTTTCACTGGAGAACTCCATAGGAAGGTGGAGGGAGATGATAAGAATTAAGGAAAGATCTTGACAGAGCTGAGAAAGAGAATTTGTCTGTGAGGAAAAAAATTACAAACCAGTTTGTCAGGGGGACAGGAGTAGAGCTGCACTCTTCTGGCAGAGCCCAGAGCAGCTCTAATCCCAGTTCAGTTGGGATGTACCAGCCTGCAGCTATATTCACACTGAGAGCCTCACTGGAGCTCTCAGGTTGCAGCTGAAGCTCCCACACTGCTCTTTCTGCCTGACCACAGGAAAACAAACAGAACTTATGTCCAGGCCTTAGCTGTGGGCAGCAGAGGTGGCAGAGATGCCCAGTCCTGCCTGAGCAAAGGAGACATTTATTTAATAAGAGCAATATCCATAGGGGGGAATTGGAAATAGCTGTTCTGTTTTACTATCCTCACCTTAGTTTATCTGCATTGAAACAGCTGTTTTCTTTTTTTTTCTTGAAAGCTTCTCATTTCAAGTGAAATGTTTGTGTAGACAAGTCCTATAAGTTCAGAAGTCTCAAACACCTGCTCTTCTGCATTCCTGCCCTCCTGCCATACACCAGCTCTATGCCTTAAACCACAGGGGAAAAAAAACAGGCAAACAGTCCCTCAAATCCAACATCTAGTCAGCAGCAATGACTAACAGAAGTTGCTAAGAAGTAGAATAAATTATACAGAGTAACAGGTATAAAGTACCTCACATCTTGTTGGTTTCCTTTTTATGTCTCAAAGATTTAGAAAGAAAAAAAAATGAAGCAATTGTGGAACTTCACCAGAAGGAAGACTTTGGATTCCCCTTGATGTGTCATTTCTTTTGACCCCCTTGTTCTCAGGTATGTGGCATGTTGTTTGTTTGTTTTCAACAAAAATGTGTCAGCTCAGAAAGCAAGTTAAGGCACTGTTAAGTAATGCTAAAGAAAAAGTAAAATCTAAGCATCAGACTGCTTGAAGTTTTGAATGACCTGCCCAGACATGTAATGTCTAGAGCAGAGGATGCCATGCAAAATGGGCACTTCTTTCAAATTCCCAGTTTGCTCGTGGAAGAGGAGAGGTTCAGAAGTTATATTCAGGACTATTTTGACTGCATGACAGTCTTACAGTGAAAGTCAATGTTAGAGGGCAAATGTTAGCTTAAAAATGAAGGCTTAAGGGGAAGAAGGCAAGCACCTTTAATTCTCTCACTCTCTTCTTATTCACTACATCTCCTGTTAGACTCCTTTATCTGCTGCCTCACAGCTTCCTCACAAGCAGCTGAACCTTTCATTTTCTGGAGCTGTTCATTCTTCTCAAAGGTCACCAGTTAAGAGTTGTCTCTTGTTACCTCCCACGAGTGTGCCAGAGCTCATCTGTTCCCACTCAAACCACTCATATTCTAGGCTTAAAAGCAGCACAGACACAAGACAGTGATCAGTGTCTGGGAAATTATCAATTCTGGTTACATCTGGTTATTCTGGGATGGATCTATCACCCTGGCTTTCCACAAGCTCTCCCAGCCGGGTGTGCAGGAAGATCTGCCATGGGATGACAGAGTCTGTCTGGGACCAAACATTTGCTGAGGGCAGTAAATTCATGTCAGAAGAGCACAGAGGGCTCCTAAGTGAGATGCTGAGGAGCTGATTACCTCTCATCTGCTGCAAGATTCACCCTCTTTGGTTTCAAGTTATTTCTTCCTCCCATGAGACTTTCTAGAATTGGTGTTTCCTATCTCTTTCTTCCTTTTCCCCTTACTTTTAGTCTCACACAGTTGGCACTCCCCAACTCCTAACACCTCTCATGTTGCACTCCTGCCTGTTTTCTCTCAACATCATTTTCTTTTCTCACATACTGTTTGATCTTTGTCAGGATGCCCTTGGACCTGTACTCTTTATTATTTGCTCTTCACCTTTTCCCCTGTTTCATATTTCATTTACTGTCTCCAGTTTCAGCTGTGCTCAAACACTTTCTCACCAGTGTCAATGGAAGGAAATGCCACCAGTGAGAAGGCTCAGGTGGGATCTCATCTCCCTGCCTGAACTGCAAAGAAAACAGCCAGGCTTTTTCCAGTGGTGCCCAGGTGCCACAACCAGGGGTAGAAACTGAAAGACAGGACACCCCAAATGCAAGGAAACACTTTTTCACTGGGATGGTGACAGAGCACTGGCACAGGCTGCCCTGAGACATTGTCTTCTCTCCATTTTTGGAGATGTTCAAAAGCCATCCTGCACAACTGGCTCTGAGTGCCTCTGCTCAGCAAGGGGTTGGACAAGGAGCTTCCAGAGCCCCCCTTCCCACCTCAGCCACTTTGGGATTCCAGAATCAGTTCTGCTTAAGTGAAGTCAGTTCTTGCTCAGAAATATCTGTGAGCTTACTCAAGGGATGCTCCTAACAGCTGCTGAGTCACAAGGCATGGCAGGTACTGAATGAGTGCAGGGATGAAAGCAATCTTAGAGCATTTTCTCCATGTCTGCCTGGTGGATTGTTAATGGAAATGAGGGGCTCCACACCAGCCATCAGTGAAGCTGTCACTGCTGGGACACATTTTCTGCCAGCCTCACTAATTCTCACGTGGTGTTATGACACCAGGGGAAGAAGAAAATCCAGTCAGTTTTTCACAGTGACCCATTTGACTTTCTTCTGGAAGCAACAAATGCTGAGCCATGTGGTAAAGTGACACTACTGCTTCCTTTTTCTCAAGAATTTCAGAATGAATGTTTCCAGATGTTATTTCTGCTTCTTTGTGATTGCTCCTGAACTGTCAAGTGTTCACTTTGGGTTTGCCAGACAGGACTGAGAGCAGTATCATATTTCTGTATTGAAGGCATCTTGCCTCAAAAAAACCCAAAACCTTTGAGAAATCTTAACAAATCTTTGCATTTGGTTCCTTGCAGCATTCAGAAGTGAGAAGCCAGCAGTGAAATGTGGTGGTTTCAGCAAGGTCTCTCTGTCTTACCTGTGGCTTTGGTTGTTTGGTCAGCTGCATCTTTTGTATTCTCCTACATCACTGCAATTGTCCTACACCACGTTGACCCCTTGGTGCCCTACATCAGGTCAGTAACATCCAGGCTGCTCCTGGTGCTGAGCTGGCCTCTCACTTCTCTGAATTCTTCCCCACCTCTAAACTTTTAACAGCAGTTCTTACCTAACAGCTCCAGTTCTGAAGTTGCTGTCTGTTTATGGGTCTTTGTGTGTAACTCCTTTCCAAACTCTCTATTTCTGTGCAACAGTGTCACCTTTAAGCTGTGGATCTGTGAAATTAAAGTGATGATGAGAAAGAAAACTTGGGGAGGGGAGGAGCAGAGACTTTCAGAGTAAAATGTCTTCTCATCACCAGGTTTCCATATTCCCAGCTGATTGCATCAGGGCTGTACACATGACCTTCGTGTTGGTCTTTCAGTTTTCCAGGGTCTTCAGTTTACCAGTTTTAATATTTTATTCACCTCTTATGGAATCAAAATCAGTATAAAAGAAATAGTTATCCCAAGGATGTGCATTCCCTGTCATGAGGCCAGCATGGCTTTACCATACTCATTTCTACAGCTCTGAAACCAGCACAGGGTAATCTGAGCAATGAAAAATGCAGTGAAAAAATAATCTGGGAGGGTTGTTTCCCAAACCTTTCTCTCATGGTTCCTCTATAGACTGATCTAAGTAAAGTTGTGTTGCAAGTGTGTTTATTACAGATGGATACAGATCACTCCCTTTATCTCTTCCAGTGATACAGGGACAACACCTCCTGAAAGATGCTTATTTGGGATCATGTTAAATATTTCTGCTTTCTTGGGTGAGTACAGAAAGCTGTCCCTGGCAAACTGTAGGCAGATGTGGAATGCACACAACTTCAAACAATTTGGTTTCCTTAGATTGTTAAACAGATCATTGCACTTCAGATCATTTAAAAGCCTATAGTTCTCAGTCAAACCCTAAATTTTAAGCAATCAATCACAATTAGCTGAAGCGATTCAGAGGATTGTGTATGTCAGGAACATTACCCACAAGGCCAGTCTGACAGCTGGAGATTCCAGAAGACCAAAAATTTGTTTTAAAACGTGCCAGACTTGTAAAAGAAATAGAAATGAAATTTCAGGGCAGTCACTTTGAAAAGGGGTGGAAAGCAGCCTGGGATGTCTTTTAGATAAAATTGATCAGAGAAATTCAGCAAGTTACCTTGTTTACCATTCTATTACCCAGTTTTTACTATTTCCCTGTACCATAAGGCAAGGTTCTTATTCTATTTCACATAGTTGTCTTTGTTACTCAGCATCCTCCCAGATAAAAAAGGACATTCTGCTCATCAGCTGAAAATCTTCTGACTTTTGGGTTCTTCTCTGACAGGTCTGGCCACCATGTATGTCCGTTACAAGCAAGTGTATGCACTGAATCCAGACAAATCCAAGATCATCAAGCTTAATAGGATTGGCCTCACACTGGGACTGATGAGCTGTTTTGGACTTTGCATTATTGCAAATTTCCAGGTTTGTGCTTTGTTTGCAATGTTCTAAAGCTGTCCAAAGTAATGTGTTTGTTTACTGAGATATCTGATGAAATGGGGATTTTACTGAAAGCACAACTTTTTTTTTTTTTGGCAAACCTGTTGGGTTTTTTGCTAAATTCCCAACAGAAAACTGTTAAAACATATAAAGTTTGGTTTATTATTTCTTACTTGCTTTATCCACTGGGACTTGTGAGTAGCTGTTCATGAAATTTCAAAATATTAAAAACTCCACAAGTTTGGCAGAAAGCAAACTCATCCTGGATCTCCTCTTATGAGGTTTGAAAGCCCTTGCTCCAGAGGAAAAAAAAAAAAAAGAAATATCTGGTATTTTGACTGAGGAGAACCAGGTACTAATGCAGATTTGATACAGCTAGAAGTAAAGCCAGAAAAAACACCCAACCACACAACAACCACACAAGTCCAGTTCTGAAAAATTTGCCCTCTTAGGTACTTTTTCCTTCAAACCTGCACAATTCTTGAAAATACTATAATGTTAACCAGTTTTTGAATTTTTCCATCTCGTTGCCTCTATTTTTTAGCTCCCCAATACTTCTCACCCCCTCCAAAAAAAGCATCTGGAACTCTCCTGTATCACACCATCAGCAGGGCCACGTTCTGTGTCATTGGCTGTTACCTACAAGACACTTGCAGAGTTGTCAGCCTCATCACATGAATTACCTGCTGCAGTTTTTTGGGGTCTGTAGTGGTGCCTTTAGCCACTAGAGGCTGCAGCGTCACTTCCCTCTCCTGGATTGGGACATGGGAGAGAGCAAAGAGGAAAAGCTCCCGGAAAGCTCCACCTTTTCATCTTCTTTCCCCTGGCACAGCTTTCCAAGTGCTTCAGCAGCTCCTCTCGTGGAAAGCAGCTCACTCATTTTGAGGTTGGGTTTGTTTGGTTGGTTTTTTTCTGAGGGCTCTATTTCCTTTCCTTCAAGAGCCTCAGCTGTACCCAGAGGTCAGAGCTGCTCCCATCACACCTGCCAAGCAGAAGCCTCCAGGCTCTGCTAAGCTCCATGATTTCTCTCCACCCACTGGTCAGGAGAGGGTCTGTCCACTTGCTGTGGATTTTAAAATAACCAAAACACAGCAGGTGCATGTTTGTTTCTTAACCAGTCTGTGTAACCTTTAATCTTGAGCAAGATAAAGATTAGAAGTGAGGTGCCTGCATCTGAACTGCTTGAGGGCCACCCCAGAGGCAAAAGGAGCCAAAGTCCCCTGGAATCCCCCAGCTACTGAAGGCAACTGAAGTGTGAAAATACACAAAGATGAACCAGAGGGACCTGGGAAGAGCCATCAGGCAGAGAGCTCCAGACAGCTCTCTCTGCTGGGTGTCCCAGCAGCAGCACAGGGCTCATCCTCATGGGAGGTGTAATTCATGTTGTTCAGTCAGTACTCTTGCTTTTTTCTAGCTGTGCCTATTGATTTCTTCTCCCATGGGGCAAAAATTTCTCACTGGTGACACACATCAATGAGCAGCACACAATTTTGGAGCCCACAACACCTTTGTAACTTGGTTATTCACTATTTATAGAAATTCCCACCTCTGTTATGTGGATGGGGCACTGCTGATTCATTTGTGCACTTGGGGTGCCAGATGGAGGTTGTGAGGAAAGGGTGACTCCAGTTCCTTATCTTAATAATTACTCAACAGAATACACAGACAGTCTCTGATGCTGCAGGGCACAGATCACCTGCAGGATGGGAGCACAGGGAGGCTGCCAGGCCTCATGTTGCACAACTGACAAGATAACACATTTTAGTTCTGCCTTGGGTGCTGTGCTCAGCCAGGGGTGAGAGAAAAGGACTGAACACAAGGTGAGCTGTCAGGGCATAAGTTTTAAGTTGGGTTGTTTTTCATGGCATAATTTCAAGTTTTAATGATCCTTACTATTTGACAGTTGATTCTCCTGTAATGTTTTTTAACTTAAAATTCTCACTGCTTGATTCAACCTTGTTCCTCCCACGTATTCAAAGATACTGATTTGACAAACAAGACTTACTCAAGCTGGAGTAATTCAGAGAAGTTCTAAACCTCATTATTTTCAATCCCATTTAGGGCACTAGAACTGTGTCGTGTTTACCTTGTACTGCATTATCTTGCATAGATGTAGATTCCTGGGACAGAAATGCTAAGTGACAGCCTGCTGTCACTCTCATTACCATCCTAGGGATCACAGAACTGTCACATCCAACAGAAAGTTGGATTCTTTCAGCCAGTTTCTGTGTTACTGTCCACTGCGGCTAATGAGAACAGATCTTAAAAATTCCTGACCTTAAAATATAGCTGTGCTGTGTAACTTAGCCACAAGAACTTATCAAAAGCAGCAGCTGGCAGGTGCTGGTTTCCAGCAAATTCTGTGTGAGGTTTCCATGAAAAAAAATCTCCTAAGTATCAGCAAGTTCCCAGAAGTTCTCAGCTTGGGATGTGAGAAGGCAATTGAGTGGATGGAGTGCCAAAGATTTACAGAAAGAAATTGTTCTCAGACTTTCAACTGAAACCAGGTTTCTGTACAAGCAGTGCTCTCTGTCCCCAGAAATGCATCCTGTACTACATACACGTGGTTGGAGCCTGCCTGACATTTGGAGTTGGGGCCATTTATATGTTGGTTCAGACCATCCTGTCCTACCTGATGCAGCCAGAAGTTCACAGCAAAGACATCTTTTGGATCCGGCTGGCCCTGTTCCTCTGGTGCTGTCTGAGCATTGGCAGCAGTATCCTTTGCTGGGCAGAGTGCCCATTAAGCAGCCCCCCTAAATGACAGGATTTGCACCTACATTAATTTCACTTTCCCAGGGGAAAGGCTGTGCCTGTCAGCCTTCCCTCTACTGCTTGTACTGGGCTCTGTTGCAGCCTGGGAACTTCAGGAAAAAGGGAACCATCAGATTAAGCCTGGAAAATAAAAAAGGTAAGAGGGATGGTTACCACCCTGTCTCCTCTCCTTTCCTTCTGCACACCAGAGACTGAAAATGGCAAAATAAGAGTTTATGGCAGAGAGCACTGGCTGTAGATTATGAAAGATGGGGAAAAAGGGAAGTGTACTTAAGAGATGGGGGCATAATGAGAAGAAAAATCCAAGTAAGAACTAAAGTGTCTGTTCCCTGGTGTCAGGAATGCTGCAGCAGGTTTTAGAGTAGGGCAGAGCTCAAAGAACAGAATGTAACACAAGAGAAAATACTCCTAAAGCAAGCACAACAGTGCTGCACTGGGCCAGCTGGCTCCCAGAGCAGGTTTGAAGTCTGGCATTTCTCAGAGAGACAATTCTGGAGCAGTTTGCCAAGGCTGAGTCAGAAGAGACATTTGACCTCTGCTCTCCCCTGCCCACCCCACAGTACAGAGACATCTCTGACTGCATTCCCTACAGCCTTCCCTCAGCTCTGGAATTCATCATCTCTTTTAACTTGGAATTCTGAGTGAGGCTTACAGAAATAGGGACAACCCCATCCAGGAGAGGCCTTCTTCCTGTCCAGAGTCACTTCACAATCAGGAAACTGAACCAGAGCAGTTCCTCTGCTCACCCCAACAGATCTGAACATTGGATTTGGAACAAGGTTTGTGTCCAACAGGACTGCAACATTAAAGCTTTTAAATTTACATTCAAAAGACAGGGCAAAAATCAGTGCTAAAATGCTGTCCCTTCTGCAGCTGAATCAAGGCCACTGAGTTAATCCCCACCAATTCCACTTATTTCCAGGCTGGCAGCCAAATCCAACACTAAACCACACGTCCTGGCTCCCAGTGAGGGAAAATCTCCCTGAGCTCCCATCCCTGCTGCTGCAGGGCACAGAATCTGCACTGCTCAGATGAGCTGCAGTGGTTGCAGTCTGTAGAGAAGCAAGAAGGACCCTCACCTGCTGAGGAGGATTGACACAGAGCAAGAGTCATCTGTGAGACACACAGAATTGCCATCCCAGGACCAATTGCCTCCCCCCCAGGAGCATCTGAGGGCCCTGGGGGTGTTGATCCTGGAGCAGAGGAGGCTGAGGGGAGAGCTTCTGGCTCTCTGACACCCCCTGAGAGGAGGTTGGAGCCAGGGGGGGTCGGGCTCTGCTCCCAAGGAACAAGGGATGGGACAAGAGGAACTTTTGGCACAAGTGAAGTTGTGCCAGGGGAGGTTTAGGTTGGAGCTGGGGAAGAATTTCTCCCTGGCAAGGGTTGTCAGGGCCTGGCCCAGGCTGCCCAGGGCAGGGCTGGAGTCCCCATCATCCCTGGAGGGGTTTCAGAGCCTGGAGATGTGGTGCTGAGGGACATGGGGTGGGGGTGGCCTGGGCACTGCTGGGGTCAGGGTTGGACCCAAGGTCTGAAGGGGATTTTCCAACCCAGAGGATTCCATGAGTCCAGTAAAATAGTCTCAATCCTCTGCTGGAGTGAAGCAGCAGAATGGCCAACAAAGAGCAGTGGTTAATTACCCACTCTGTAGTGAGGGCAGGATGGGAGTCAGTTATTTCTGTATCACAATGATTAAATTCTTTCCATTGCAGTAGTAACTCAGGTAACTAACAGCTACTAAAGCTGTACTTTTTAATTAGCAGAGGATTGGGTGTCTTGCATTCAGATCAGTAACCAGAGCTCCCCAGACATCAATTTTTTAATAATCTTTTGAAGTCTGGGTTTTCAAGGACATAGTTGTGCCAATAAGTCCTTTTTACCACCAAAATTAATCTTTCACATTAGGAGGCTCTTGGTGTTTAATCTTATTAATGATGGGGGGAAAAAAATTTGTATTTTTATCCTCTGAAGATCAGATCTTTGGTAACTTATTTCTCCAAGTTTCATTTCTAAAGGCAGCAGCACTGCTGTAGTGTACCTCAGCAGAGTTTTTAAAAAGTTGTCATCTCAGTCAGTGTAGAAAGAACACTCCTTCCAGCCTCAGCTTCATAGAATCCCAGAATGTCAGCTGGGAAGGGACCTCAGGGACCCTCTGCTCCAACCCCTCTGATATTATTGTTGATCTGAGATGTCTCAGCACCCATCCAGCTGAGAGTTAAAACTTTCCAATGTGGGCGAATCCACCCCTTCCCCTGGGAGACCATTCCAATCTCTGACTGTCCTCATGGGGAAAAATTTTCCCATGGAGCAACTTGTGCCCATTCCCCTTGTCTTGTCCATGGGATTCCTTGAAAATCAGGAGTCTCCATCTTCTTTGCAGCCCCCTTTAAGGACTGGAACATCACTACAAGGTCTCCCCTGAGCCTTCTCCTCTCCAGGCTGAACAGACCCAGGTTTCTCAGCCTCTCCTCATATTCCAGGTGCTCCAGCTCTGTGATCATCCTCGTGGCTCTTCTCTGGACCCTCTCCACATCCTTACTTTAGAGTGTGGACCAAAACTGGATGCAGTACTCCAGCTGTGTAGAGCAGGATGCTGGCTTCTTTCTCTCTGCCTGTGATGCCCCTGTAGGATTTCTTTGCTGCTGCAGCATGCTGCTTGCTCATGTTGAGCCTCTTGTCCCCAGGTCCCTTTCCAGCTTGACACAATCCAGAACTGAATCTGAAACTTCCAGGTTGCTCATTCCTTGTCTTGAATGTTCCTTGACCTATTTGTTCACAGTGTTTGTTTCCTCAGTTGTCTTATACAGTGGTCTGTATGGAACAAATCTGGTGCAGAAGTTGCACTGGGACCCTCAGGAAAAAGTAAGTGATTGAGCAGAGAAAATAAAAGAGAGAACTAAAAGCAGCTGTGTCACCTGCAGTGGCACTTACTGAGCTGGGTACAGGTACCAGGGATGGGAGAGGACACCTGAGCTGTACCACAGAGCAAACCAGCTGCAAGCTTCAAACATTACTTTAAATTAATCTTGCTCACTGGCAATAATTGACCTCAGATATGAAACCACAGCCTGCCTGCTCTGTGCTGGTCAGCAGCTCCCTGTACACAGTAACTGGAAATGATGAACCTCAGGTGCCCACTGGCTGCAGTGGGTCTGGGTCCCTGACTGCTGCAGCTGGGTGGCTGGAAGAGAAAAAAGGCCCAAGGTACAAATGGCAGAGCTGCCAGAAATGAGGGAAGCACTGGGCAGGGAGGGAGCCCATGGGGACAGAGAAGGGGCACAGAGGTCTGAGCAGCTCTGCTTTGAACTTTCCTTTTGTAATGAGGTTTTTCAGAGTCACTCCAAACTCTTCTGAACTTTCAGGTTTTGCAGGTGGGTGTTAAATCCCCAGTGGGGTTTTTATGGAGCAGATGTTTTCTTGGCCATTCTCCCTCTTTTGCTGGGTTCACTCCTAGAGACTCCAGGTACTCTGAGAAATTGTACTCTCCAGAGGGAATAGCTGTGGATGTGGGATGCCATCCATGCACACCATCTTTGTGCCACTGCAGGTTCAAAAGGAGCTTTTCACACAGTCGTTTTTTTGGTTGGTTTTTTTTTCCCCTTCCAGGGATACACAGCTCACATTGTCAGCACTGTCTCCGAGTGGTCATTGGCATTCTCCTTCCTCAGCTTTTTCCTCACCTACATCCGTGACTTTCAGGTAAAGTGAAGTTGATGTCAGGTGCTGTGCTTCCCCAAGCTCTGAATGCCTGATGTGATGCTGGGTGGGCTGCCTCCTGTCACTGCTCCCCAGGGCTGGAAGCTCACAGCCCCCAGTGTCAGCCTGGCTGTGAGCAGCCTCACCTGGGAGCTCTGAGGGGACATTTGCTCCAGGATTGGAAGGCAAATGATGGAGTCAGTCCAGGAGAGCAGCTTGGGAGGCAGGCAGTTTATAGTCCTGCAGCCAATTCACACTTTGGGCTTTTCATCCAACTACCAAAATTCCCATGAAGAGCCAGTGCCAAGCTGCTAACTGGAATTCTCTTTCCTTTTCCCTATATAGAAAATCTCTCTGCGTGCAGTTGTCAGCCTGCATGGGCAGAGCCTGTATAACACAGCCCAGAGAGGGACTGATGAGCAGCCACTGCTGATAGCAGGGAGCATCTAATGAAGGTGAAGAGAATGTGTTCTCAGCACAACTCAGGAACTTCGTAGCAATAACAGACGATACTTCTAAGCACTTGTTTTATATAAAAATTATATGAAGTGATTGTACTGTACTTGACATAAAGGGCTTTGCTATTAACCCCCACAGCAATGCAATGTTATCAGTATTGTGCACAGCCTGTAACATTTCTACCTGCACCAACATCATGGAAGAATTAAATGAAGGTTATTGAAGAGCTGTGTCTTCTCCTCACTTGCCCCACACCCAATTTTACCTTCTCCTCCCCCTCATCTCTCCAGTGTTCCTCACCCCAAGTCCTTTGGATGCCCCCAGCCTGCAGCCAGGCTCCAGCCTCACCCTCCACCTTCCCAGCTCCCTCATGGAGGTCCCATCCCCTGCAGAGTGGAAGGAGCCCAAAGCCACCTCATCCTTTCAGCAGCCCTCAAGGAAAACCCTCTCAACCCCACAGCTTCCTCCAGAGGGCAGGAGACAGACAGGATCCTCACCACCTCCCCTCTTGCTGGAGAGGCAGCCCTGCCTCTGCTCCCAGGTCAAACCACTCTGCTCTGAATTTCTTCTTCCTCCCTTCCCTCTCTCTTTTTTCCTGGCAGTTGTCTGAGCTGATGGACAGGCTCATCCAGGAGTCCAAGTGCAGAGTTTCCCTACTGCACAATTCTAGGAAGAGTCAGGCTGTGCAGCCCATGGCCTTTTCCCAGGTAGGTGGTGGAGTCACCATCCCTGGAGGTATTCAAGAAAAGGGAAGATGTGGCACTTCAGGAGATGATTCAGTGGTTAAGGTGATGTAGGACTGGGGGCTGGACTTGATCTTGAAGGTTCTTTCCAACCATGATGATTCTGTTCTATGCTCACTTGAGCAGGAGCCAAAAAGGGGCTGCCAGCTCTGGGGGTGGCACTGGGGGGAGTGAACGTGCAAGAAGGATGGAGTAAAAATTCCAAGGAAAAAAACCAGCAGAGAAGATGGTAACAGCCAGCATGGGTCAAGGCAGCCTTTAGATGTAGGGGAAAACCCCTGAATAAAGTGAACTTGCATCCAAGTGACTTAAGGGGCAAGAAACATATTTTCAAAAATCAAAGTTGGCCAGAAGGCTTTCAAGATCAAGGTATAAAATGAGGCTTCAAATAAAAACCTATCAGGAACAAATTCAGGTATCAGTATCCACAACCACCACAGAAGAGCCCAGGGAGGTTCCTATCCTTTCACCCCAGGGAACTGATGGATCTCCCCAAAACTGGGATGGGGGTAAGAAGCCTGAAACCAAACTGATAGAGATGAGTTTGAGTGAATGGGATTCTGCTCCCCTCTGCAAGCAAAAACCCTCAAGGAATAAAAGATGAAAAGGCTGAAAAAAGTTCTCCTCAAGACCAGCTTCAGCCTGGGAGACAGGAGAGAGGCAAACACAGCACCAGTTTTTTGAAGCCTTCCCAGGGATGTCCCTGGAGAGCAGCACTTCCTTGTCCATAGAAATGGAATTGGTAGAAATGATAATAAAATGCTGGAACAGCAGTGCTGTGATGCTGCAGAACAATGCAGTGTACTGCAGGTGTTACTGGAGGAGGTGTTTTGTCTTTGGAACTGCAGCCCAGACCATGGGCAGTACCCAGGTTGGTGTCCAGCCAGCAGCTCAGGGCCAGGACACCTCTCCCCAGGTTCCTTCTCTGTCGTTGTTGCTCGCTGTGGCATGGAGGATGACGCCAGCTTCCAAACCCTCATGGGTGGTTCTGACTTTGGGATCTGCTGCTTGGCTTTGAAAATAGCTTTTCCTGCTCTTGAGGAGCTGACAGGTTGATCTTTTGGGCTTTCCACCCTTCCCCACTTGTGTGAACTGAGGAGTATTAAAGATAACACCACTGAGTAAAGAAATATGTCCTTGTTTGCTTCAACAAGTTCTTATTCGACACAATTCTGTTTTAAAAAAAATAAAATACACCTTCTCCCCTCAAAAACAAACTCACAACCAAACTTCAACATCTTAAAGCTAGCAAAGGCCTTATAAAGGCTTACAATAATAATGATAAGAGACACGTATCTAGGTCAGCAGGGCTTTCTACTGCTTGTCTTCACATCTCTAAGAGGGTTTGTATAAATATAGCACTATTACTGCCTAAAGTCTAATTCCCTAAGCACTTAAATAGCATTCATTAAATACTGGCTGTTGACCTTCTATAACAATTGACAGTTCTCAGGAATTCACAAACGCTCTCATGCACTAGAAAACAGCAGGAGAAAAACAAACAAACAAAATATCTACAATTGGGGGTTGCAATTTACAGCTGGTTTTGCAGAGACAGGCCAGGTCCAAAGTCAGAAAGTTTGTTTCTGTAACCCCCTCAATTCAAAATATAGAGAACACACTCAAAAAAATGCTTATCTTCTGCATTCTTTGATACATACAATGTCCCAGAAGCAGAATTTGATGGTCCAAATCTTTTATTTCTGGCATTTAACAAGAAACCTGTATTTTTTTAATGACAACATACTAGAAATTTCCTTAAGAACTTCAATCTACCAGAAATACTCATGTTCGTTTAAACAAGGAATTTCTTCTTGAAGGCTCTTCTGCACTGCAGATGAACACGGTCCAGATCACCCCTGCACTATTTCAGCTTTGCTGCAGTTTTTTGCAGTATTTCAGCTTTGCTGCAGTTTTTTCCGCACCTCTTCCAGCGCCGCCTCTCGTTCCCTCAGGAGCTGTTTCAGTCGTTTTATTTTTTCATCCCGGATTGTTTCATCCAGGTCTGGGGGAGTCAAAGGGAAGGCATCATCCCTGAAAGAACCTTCAAAGACTGAAGAGCCTCCTTCACAAGACACGATGACTGGGATGCTGCACTGAGCCTGGGGGTCCTCCTCGGGGTCCTGTCCCAGTGAGGAGGGACCCAAGGCTGTGGGAATACTTGGCTGGGGTAAGACTGGGGGAGGTGAAACTCCTCTGCTGAGCACCCTGGAATTTGAGCTGCTGTTTTCTGAACTTGGACTTGTGGTCGATCTGCCTGGAGCTCTCCTTTTCTTTCCACTGTCTGAAAGTGGTGAGGATTTTATTTTTCTCTTCTTGGTCAAATCCTCTTGCAGATCCACAATTATCTGTACAATCAAGAAACGTATAAAAGACACTTCTGTTAAAGTGAGCATCACCCTGTACTGCAACATCATGCACAAACACCAGATCTATGCTGCCAGCTTCCTAGAACTACTGCGTGGAAGACGTTTCCTGTAGCAATTTAAGCAAACAGGCTTCCATATTCGATTATTTTCCTAGCAAAGATTTTAATGCATTAAGATGGAAGCCCTTCCAGCCAAGAAACCTTTCCAGAAGCACCCAAGCAAGTTCCTGCCCAGTGACAAACAACTAACTTTACAGACATTTGTAACTCCACAGATTTGACAGAGTCACAAGTTAATTATTTCAGTAAAAGGACCCATGACTAAGTGGTATCTTTCTTTGCAAATCATGAAAGTGACTGAAGTGCCTTGGCACTGGGCTGACTGCAAACTCAAGGGCACAGCCCCACAAGAAATGACTCCTCTGTTACTCTGCTTGCACTGCTGAACTACTGGATAAACATAATAATTGTTTGCAGAAGGTTAAATGCCAATCAAGATACAGAGAAATGATCTCTGTTCCAATAAGGACTACCCCTATCACTGCCCAGCCACAGCTGGAAGGCACAGTCTTCTTCAAAGCATTTGTTCTTCAAATTTTCTCTAGTAGAACCCAGAAAAGAGGACAAAAAAAAATCTTAGGTGGTACTCAAGTGGTACTGAAATGACAGAGCTCTGTTGTGGAACTCCAGCAAGTTTTAGGAACAATTCTGAGAGGGACAGTAACAATTCCTGACTTGCCCAAATGGATCCAGAGGTGGAAGGGTCCAAACCAACCCAAGCCCTGGAAGGACTATGCTGCTACCCAGATGTGTTGTAGTACACATTTTAGCACTGAAAATTTCCAAGATACCTTTTCCTCTTTAACACATTCCTGATGTTGATTTGTTATTTCCACATCTAATGATGATGAACTCCACGAATAATTCCAACAAGCCCTTTCTTCTGGTTTCTCACAGGAGGTCCTTGATGGTATTCTCTTAAGGTACACTCTCTCCACCTTAGAGAGACCAAATTTTTTCCTTAATTCCAAGTATTGTTTCCAATGTGGCTTCTCTTGCTGTTTGTTTTGAATAACCTTTCCCAGGGAATGCATCCTTTCACACTGGATCTGAAACACAGAAACAGTGAGAGAGACATCAATCAGACCCTCTCTCTCACTCCATATACACAGAAACTATAAACTAGTTACCAGGAAAAGAGGTGAGCATTTGTTTTGTCTGCCATTCTCCAAGAGTGACATTTGACACAGGTAAGCTAATTTTGAGAAATGATTACATATTGTCAGAGGCCTAACATTCTTTGTTATCTAAACTCCCAGCACACTGTGGAACACCCAGGAAATGCACAGTCCAGCTAACAAAGCAGAGAAGCAAAAGCAGCATCAAGGGAATCACCTATTCTAAACTTCAGAGTGACACAGCAGATGATGGAAGATCAGGCAGTGTCTTTACAGGGTCACTTGCAGGCTGCTGAATGCATTTCACGTTGGGGTTGATGGTACAACCAAAGCACCATTGTCCATGGCCTGTATCCAACCTTCTTGTAACCTGAGCTGTTTGTCATCCTCAAGGTCAAGCTGACACCTCCACATCTGCCACCCATCAGCTGGCAAATTTATGGACTAAAAGCAGCAAACACCCTGTAGGCTGTTTGTCACAGAGGCGAAAGCAAATGAGAATGCTAACACTGGAAAAAAACAAAGAAACCCCCTATCTGAACCCTTCTTCCTGTGGAGGAAGAATCAGTTACATTATGAGAGAGAACCCTGCTGGCAGAACCATGCTTTGCTGACATTTCTCTTCTGCGTGGTCAACACAAGCAAGCACAAACCAGCTTCAGCTTGGTTTTTATATCCAAAGGCAAATTCATTTTGGCCTCATGAGCGACTGAAAACTCAACCTACAATCCTTCACAGGTGAAGTCTGTGGGATCTGAGGCTAAGGATTTTTAATGTATTTTCAACATTACGATCTTAAAAGAATATGTAGGTCTGATGGGGGAAAGCCATTCCAGATCTCAGGAGTTTCTTCTGCCTGACATGAAACCAGAAGTGAAAGGAGGTGGATCCCTCCCCATCACAGCATCAGAGGGAGGAAGTGCAGCTCCTGCCCAAGCTCACAGAGACTGGAGCTGAGAGTGCAACACCAGAACTTGTCTCTGGATGACAAACCCTCTCTTCCACCTGGTTTTCCTCTTGTGGAGCTGCAAACTTCTCTACCTTCCATCACACCTAAGAGCTGTGCTGCCAGAAAGTGGCACCAACAACCCTGGGGAGCAGCTCTCACCTTGCCTGTAGTTTCAGTTGTTACCCATCATTTATCAGGGAAGGAAATAAAAAGTCAACTTTCCCCTGTCCATTTCTTACGCATGTTCTCACTTGCACAGTGCAATCGTACTTAAAAAAAAAAAAAACAACCACAGAAACTATTAATTTCTTCAATAGAACCCACTTTAGACCAGCATTTCCAGTGACAGGATACCTGGTTACAAAACTCTGTGAACTTATTAACAGTCATCACACAGAACCAGGACCACACAACAATTTAGCAGAGACTGAGATGGGCACATTTGTTGGAGGGAGTTACCTTTTGCCAGTCTTCACTGAAAGCACAATCTTGCTTAGATTGAGGTAAAACAGCACTTGCTGCTGGGGGGGAATGACTCTTTTCTTTGCCATTTTGGCAGATCTGTTCCTGTGTCCCTGCTGCTGTCACAGGGGTCACTCCACTTGAAATGCTCTCGGAGAAGGGCAAACTCTTTCTCTGGGTTACAGTGGAATTCTGCTGATCAGCACTTGGTGTCACTAAAGCTGCAGCTGCAGATTTTACATCAGTTCTTAAGAGAGTTGGTGAAGAATTTTTGGAGTTTGTGAATGGTTTTGGATCTTTCTGAGACAGTACCATTCCTTTGTTATTTGACAACACCAGATTCACTACTTCATTGGTGATTTTAGTGACTTCAGTAGATCCAACCAGGTTGGATGTCTCCTCTTTAAGTGAAGCATCAGAAGAGGAAGATGCCTGTTTGTCAGTCTGGGCTGAGGGAGCATCAGAGCTTCTTTTGGTCAACAAATAGACTTTCCTATTGTACAGGATGAGAGCATTATCTTTAAGAGGTGCAAATTTTGTTTGGCCTCCACTAGGACCACTAGAACAGAGTGATATAATATTTGCAGTGTTAACTTCTACATTCTTCGTGTCTGACAAAGTTTTCAGGATCTTGGAAGCCATATTATTTGATGACTTTACAGGAATAAGGCAGGCTGCTGATGGCTGTGGACTTTCTTGCACAACCCACTTCATGGGGGTTTGCTGGCACTGCTGACCATCAGATGTTACTGCCTCAGAACTATTTCCCTGTTGTGCAGCTGTCATTGGTTTGGAAACTTCTGTGGCAGGTTTTGGGCAAAGGGCTGGCAAATGCTTGGGAAGGACTGTTTTCACCGTGTTCACTGGTGAGACATAAATCACAGTTGGCATTTTTGTACTGTCAACTCCTCCAGACACATTGGTTGCTGCAGCTGCCAGTATTTTTTGCTGTACTGCAGGTGGTAAGAAAGAAGCTGGGACAGATTTCACTTCTGCATCAGCTGGTATCTGGAGGTGGTGGCCAGAGGGCAGAGCTGAAGATGTCACTTTACCTGGGAGAGTTTTTGTGTTTACCCACATGTATGCAGCCTTACTCTGGTCAGATGAGCTGGTTACAGCAGTGTTCTGCAGGGAGAGTTTCTCAGCTGAAACAAAACCACTCTGGGTGTTAGGAGTGGGTTTGGGACTTAAAATCTCTTTTTCAGAACCTGCCCTAACTCCTTCCTGTTTGTCTAACGTCCTCGTAAGAACAATCTGTCCAGGATTAGGAGACTGAAGAACAGGTATCTTAACAGATGAAGGTGCAGCAGTATTGGCAAGCTGTGTCTTAAAAGTAAGATGGACCGGACTAGAAATATTGGCTTTGGAATGATGTGGCATGACCGGAGGCTGAGCTATTGGCACAAAGCTTCCAGAAGATTTAGAAATTGGAAGTAAATTCAGAAGGTTTTTTCCATCTGGTCCCGTCGTCTGAACTACGCGGTACACGCAGCCTGCAATGCTTAACAAAACAAAGAGAAAACAGAAAAATGAAAGATAGTGTAGGTGACCACAGCACTGCCCTCCCACTGTGCACCCCTGAGCTCCACACCCAGAGCTCCTGAGCCCTACAGGCAGATTAATTACTGAAAACAAATGGCAGATCTGATCCTCAGGAACTTCAGTACCACAGCTCCTGCCTGGATATTTTGGGTTAGCATTTCAGAATACCACAGACTATCTGAAAGGAATGTCCCACTTTTACAAGAAATGGCATCAGCTTCAGGTAAAAATAAGTTAAAAGGCTCAGAAAACACCTTACATCATATCCTCCAGAAAAATATATTCTCCAGAGCTCACAGAGAAGCCATATTTTTTGCCTTCCCATCTCCCTGTTGCTATTAATATCCCTGCTTCAAGCTAGGAAGTACAGATTTCAGGAAAGCCTCAGACAGACTGAGTGCAGGGCAAGATGGAAGCAGAAATTACTTCAGATACATAGTGACAAAAAAAGAAATGAAGATGGAGAATACATTTACTTTGGGGAATAGGATTTGGGTGACAGCCTCATGTGCCTGGATCTCACCTGCCCCCTCATTCCATGGACAGGTACAGACTGCACAGGTGGTAACTTCAGAGAGACAAAACCAAAAAAAACCCTCAAGTGTTATCAGGGTACAAACTTTTATGAGAACAGAAGTCCAAGTCGAGGAAGTGAAAGGCTTAAAAAATGAGGAGGAACACATGGAAACAGCATCAGTGAAATCTGAAGAGTAAATACAAATATTTTTCATTTTTTTGCAGTGAAAATAGGAAGTCAAGCCAGCAGAAAGACAGCCAGAACCCTGTCAAACCAAGCCAGCTGTGACTGCCTCAAATGACAAGATATTTCAGGTCCAGTGCGAGCCAGGGAACCTTTCCCACATCAAGGGAGTTGGCCTGAATCAGGCATCTCCCCAGAGAACTCCTGGACTCTCAGAACAAACACCTAATGCCTGGAGCACTGCAGAGGGGAGAGGGCACAGGGAGATGTGTGATCAGAAGAGACAAATGGACTGGAACTTCCATGGTCTTGACAAAAAGTTGAGAACAATTGAAAGGCAAAGCTGCCAGCTCCACTTTTTGCCTTTTTTACCCATACATTAAATGAAAGCACAGACATGAGATTATTTCCCAGCCCAGAGGACATCACTATTGTCTTCTGTTTACTGCCCAGGAGTTTTGAAACACTGGCAATTTTTCTGGCAGTGAAGCATTACAGTTTTGGAAGAGTGATTAGGAGTTATCATTCCTGTGTCCCACTGTTGTGTGTGTTGCCTCTTCCCATCAGCTGAGAAGCCACCAGGGTGCTCTTCACTCCCAGAGTTCCTGCTCAGGTTCCCTTGGTGGCTGACAGGACAAACCATGCCCTGGTCTCTCTGACACACAAAGGCTTTGGCCATGCAGAGCTCCCCTTGCTGCCACCTTAGAATTAACTTCCATGTCCAATATTTTAGTCCAATGCCTCATTTCGAGGCATACTGTAGTTAAAAGCAGATGTTTATCTGATTTGCCAGCTGCAGTATTTTGGGTTTAGAAGTTTCCTAGTGAAAGCTGCCAGCAGAGGCTTTAGTAGTAAAACAGAGTTGGATGTTTCATAACCAGAAATGACAGCTGAAAAGGACAAGCACTGAAGGGTAAGGACCTTGCAGAAATATTTTTACTTAAAAAAAAAAAAGAAAGTAAAAAGAAACTAGAAAGGTTTGTACAGTGGAGATTAATTAAAGCAGAAAAGACTCATTTTTGGAACTACTGTACACCTCCGAGCACTACTGATAGCACAGAAGTGGGGAGATCAGCACTGAGCTTCTGGACAGCTTTCTGCATCACTATTGCCTATCAACTCTGAACCTCTCAATGCTTCTCTAATGACTCTGTGATCAACACTCAACTTGTCTTCTATATATTAGAATTAATATTCTGAAGGCTGTCAGCAAGCTCCACAGACAAGGAACTGCTGAACCACTGCATATTTTAGAGAGCAAAGAGGCACTTACCTCCACCCAAACTAACTAGCACTGCACAGAGGCACCAAGGGGCAGAAGAAACCTCCACACACTCCTCCACCTGTCAAAGCAAGAGGATACCTCTAACTCTGGGGCAAGGGGAGGGGAAGAAGAACAAGAGAGGAAGCAAGAAGATGAGAGCCAAGATGCATTTCCTTGAGGATTTTCCTCAGCAGCAATGCCAGTTCCCAGTGCTCACCTCCACTCCTCTCCTTTCAGCCTGGAGTCTCCCTCTCCAGGGACCTAAAAAAACTGAGTTTGAAGTAGGCTGAGGAAGAAACTTCCTTTAAAAAGCTCAGTTTGAACTCCAGATTGTCCTGCTTTTTGTGGTCAACTGCAGCTTTTGATCTTCACACCCCTTGCAGAAGGAGCAAGGAACCCCAGAATTACAGTTTTCTGGGAAAAACATTCTTTTACTCAAACCAAACAGGAGGCACTTACAGAATGACAAAAAACTTACAGAATGACAAAAAACAAAGAAGGAAATGTTCAGATGAGATATTGAGAAGTTGCATTCAGATATTGATTCAAACATCCCTGCAAAGAGGAAGGGAAGATGTCGTGCTCAACATTTTTGAGATGCTTTTGCTACTTCAGATAAAAGTAGAAAACTCTTCACCCTGTGGACCTCCCCCCACTGAAGCCTCTTCCAGGTGATACACAGACACAGCCAGGCTGACATTTCATGTTACCAAAATTAAATAAATTCATACATCACTGAGTGATGAAGAAGAGAGCTAGGAGCCATTTTTCCTCCCTCTGCAGGGCCACTCTTCCTGTGTTTGAGGATTCCCTTAAGCAGAGTGAAAAACATTTTTCTATCATCATCCCCCCTTGAAGAATGGCAGATTCTGGTGAACAAAACCACCACCAAATCCACTGCAACCACCAGAGCACCCCCAGGCACTTCTGCAGCAGCAGGCATGCTCACACCATCCACAAAAACTGAGAGAAAAATGACAGAAAGATTTGCTCAAACTTTAATTACACTTCCAAGCTGTCAGAAGACACATTCCTTTTCAGGCTCTTCAGGCTGCCCTTACTCCCAGCTGGGATTTTAAGGCCATCTTTCATTTTCTATGAATAAGAATAAACCAAATGGGGCCTCTACAAACCTCTGGGAATCATTTTCACTTTTTTAATGGGTCCTGCTGAATTCAGGAAGCAAGAAGACAACATTTATTGTTCACTGGGAACACACCCCGAGGGGCAAAGTAAAACCAATTAACTGTGAGTCACATTTAATTTATAGTGCCACAGCCAATGAGCTGAACGTTGTAGATAAATATTTTTTGTTATTATGACTTGAAGAATTCTGGACATTTATGCTGACTGTGCATACAAAGGTGGGAATTCTGTCCAGAATTTAGGTCCAAACCATTCCAAGCCTTGGGTTTTTTATCCTAATCCAGAGGCTTCCAACAACAGCAGAAGAAACACTTTCTGTTTGACACTAACTTGGTACAGAAACATTTCCACCCCTTGGGGAACATTTTCCAGAGTACAGCAAACAATCCTAGGATGTGCTGAGTGCCAGGAAATGCTCACTGTGCTCTCCTAGAAACCAGGGCTCTACCAATCAACTCCTGCAGCCACAAAACCTTTGGAAGAATTGCAGAGTTCACCAGCACAAGAGCCACGTGAGCTTGGAGGCTCTGCTGGGCTCAAAGCCTTCCCTGCAGGAATCAGAAAACTCCAGAGAAAAGGAAAATTCAGTGAGAGGCAAAGCACAGCTCGAGCAGTTGATCCCTGCTGAGCACTGGGAAGTTTGGAGCAGGGATGTAAAGAGGAGGCAGAGGCAGCCCAGGGGATTCCCTTGGGACAATCCCAGCTGGGATCAGGAGCTCACCCTGGGTGTGCTGTGCTGGGAGGGAGTTCTGACACTTAAAGGTTAAGTCCCTGTGCCACACGATTATGGATTTGGTTTGGGTTGGAAAATCCCCTTCAGACCTTGGGTCCAACCCTGACCCCAGCACTGCCCAGGCCACCCCCATCCCATGTCCCTCAGCACCACATCTCCAGGCTCTGAAACCCCTCCAGGGATGATGGGGACTCCAGCCCTGCCCTGGGCAGCCTGGGCCAGGCCCTGACAACCCTTGCCAGGGAGAAATTCTTCCCCAGCTCCAACCTAAACCTCCCCTGGCACAACTTGAGGTGTGCCAAAAGTTCCTCTTGTCCCATCCCTTGTTCCTTGGGAGCAGAGCCCGACCCCCCCTGGCTCCAACCTCCTCTCAGGGGGTGTCAGAGAGCCAGAAGCTCTCCCCTCAGCCTCCTCTGCTCCAGGATCAACACCCCCAGGGCAGAGCTGAGCTCCAGACCCTTTCCCCGCTCCTCTCCCGTTCCTCCTGCCGGGCCCGCACACCGCACGCGGCTCCGAGCTGTGGAAGAGGCCTCGTCCCGCACCCCCCGCCCGCACCCCCGGTCCCGGTCCCGTCCCAGCTGCCGCCCCCCGCCCCCGGCCCTTCCCTCGCGTCCCCGCAGCCCCGGGAGGGGGGAGGATGGCGGCGGGGCCGAGGGCGGCGGGCGGGACCGTACCTGGGGGGGGGGGGGCCGGGGGTCTCTCCCTGCTCGGCGGAACAGCGGGAACGGGGACGCGGCGGAGGCGCTGCCCGCCCAACCTCAGCCCCGCGCCGGGAGGGGGTGAGCTCCGGGCCGCCCCGCGCCGCCCGGGGCCCGGTACTCACAACTGCGCGGCGGGGAGCGGCCGCTCCTCTCGGCTGCGCGGAGCCCCCGGCGGGCGGGCGGACATGGCGGGGGGGAACGGGGAGGAACGGGGAGGAACGGGGAGGAACGGGGAGGAACGGGGAGGAACGGGAGGAGGCGGGGGGCGGCGGTGACAGCGGCCGCGGGGGACGGAAGGGGGGGTGAGGAAAACGGGCGGTGCGTAACGTCACTTCCGGCAGCCCCACCCCTCCGCTGGCACGGCGGCCCCGCCCCGTCGCCGGTCACTTCCGGTGCGGCCGCTTCCGGGAACGGCGCCCCCTAGCGGAGGGGAAAGGAACGGCGAGAGGCGGCGGCACTTCCGGCGAGTACCGGAAGTCTTGGAAGAAGGAGCGGAAGCGGTTCCTGGCGGGGCCGGAAGTGCCGCGGCTTTGCCCAAAGATGGCGGCGGGGAGGCGGAGGGGAGGCGGCGGGGCCTCAATGTCGATGTAAAGTGCTGGCTGTGAGGCGCTGGGTGTGCCCACAGGAACAGCCCGGCTCCTCCTGTCCCAGCACCATGCAAAGGGCATCGCGGCTGAGCAGGGAGCTCGCTCTCTTGGCCGCGGAGCCTCCGCCCGGCATCACCTGCTGGCAGGACCCGCACCCCCTGGGGCAGCTCCGAGCGCGTAGGTTCCGCTCTGCAGGGACCCTGGGCCAGGCAGGGCAGCACTGGAGTCTGAATTTCCTGCCGGGATGTGATTTATAGAGCGGTTTCCTTCAGGCGCTGCTTGGGCTGTGCCTCTGCTGCTCTGCCCGGGGTTTGGTTGCTGTGGGGTGGAACCATTCTTAAGGCAGAGTCATAAGTTGTGCCAGGAGAGGGTTAGGTTGGGTATTAGAAAGAATTTCTTTATGGAGAGGGTGATCAGCCATTGGAATGGGCTGCCCAGGGAAGCAGTGGATTCTCCATCCCTGGAGATATTTCAAAAGAGCCTGGAGGTGGCACTGAGTGCCATGGGCTGGGAACCACGGGGGGAGTGGATCAAGGGTTGGACTTGATGAGCTCTGAGGTCCCTTCCAACCCAGCCCATTCTATGATTCTGTGATTCTATGATTCCTGGCTGAAGTTCCGTGGCTTTTTTATCTCTGGATCTGAGTAGTGGGGGAGTTCTGTGCTTCTGGGTGTGATGAGGAGGTTGTTGGGCAAATTCGGGTGGGTTTGAATGTAATGCTTCTCTTTTCATCTTGCTTTGAAAGAAATTTTAGGAGGGGTGGACACACCATATGAGAAAGGAATATTCGACCTGGAAATTGTTGTTCCTGAAAGGTCAGTGGGCAGTGGTGTCAAGTAGAGTACCTGGGGCAGAGCTCCCTTCAAACAGAAATGAACTGGTGTAGATCTTTGCTACAAATCCTGCCCTTTTGGTCCTCCCTTTAGCCTTCTGGCAAAGAATGGGGTTAATTAGCCAAGACCCTTCACTTGTATTCTGTCAGTTGTTATTTCCACTGCTTGGTATTTTTATTTCACATTGGGCACCCTAAAATGGGGGCTTCACAACCTGAAAGCATCCATGATTCCTACCTGATGGTGTCTCAGCTCCCCGGAAAGGAATTTATTCCCGAGTAGGAAGTTTCCTGTCCTGTTTCCTCCTGTGTGGAAATCTGTCCAGGCAGGTGCCAGGCAGACACAACACCAGCCTGGGTGATGAGGCAGCCAGAGCACAAATATAAAAGTAATTTGTGTTTGTTTCTTGACACTTCCCCCTGAAGGTACCCATTTGAGCCCCCAAAGATTCGCTTTCTGACCCCAATCTATCATCCAAACATTGACTCTGCTGGAAGGATTTGCTTGGATCTTCTCAAGTTACCCCCAAAGGTAAGGTGGCACCACTCAGCCCTGGGAAGTGAGCCCAACGAGGATAATGAACTCATTTTTTTTTTGTAAAAACCTAATTAATGTCTGTTTGCTCCTGATTTATTCAGAGGAGTCGTGGTTTGGAGCAGCAGCTCCCTGGTTCAGGGGGGCACGTGGCCTCCTTTGTTACAGAGAAGCTTCCAGGATGAGGAAGCACTGGGGGGGCTCAGTGAAATGAGGCAGGGTACAGACATGGATGAGAATTGTGATGATTTTATGTCAGGGATCATCTCCACCCTCCCAACAAGCAGGGCTGGGCCTCCCCAGCTGGTGTCAGGAGGGAGCTGTTGTTTCCCCTGAGGATTTCAGTCCCCTGACCCCCAAGGCACAGATTTCCTTCCCCTCCCCCTCACAGGGTGCCTGGAGACCTTCCCTGAACATCTCCACCCTCCTGACCTCCATCCAGCTCCTGATGGCAGAGCCCAACCCCGATGACCCCCTGATGGCAGACATTGTATGTGGCCTCACTCCGGATTAACACCTGGGGCTGGAGCTTGATCCGGATCCGGCCTGGGGTGGGGGTTGTGGGGTGGGGAAGGGTTTGTCCCCCAGGACTGCAGTTCCACCCAGCTGGGAGCAGCAGAATGGGGTTTGTGTTTTGTGCTGAGGAGCTCGGCCTGGGTTGGGGTTGGAGCTGGGAATTCTGCAGCTGAGGCCCAGCTCCGCAGTGGGATCTTGGTGTTAAATCTCTTCTTTTTGGCTCCTTTGTAACCTCCAGTCCTCTGAGTACAAATACAACAAGGAGCAGTTCCTCCTCAATGCCAGGAAGTGGACGGAGCAGCACGCGAGGCAGCAGCAGAGGGTGAGGAGCACTCCCTGTCCCTGTCCCCTGTCCCCCTGTCCCTATCCCCCTGTCCCTATCCCCCTGTCCCTGTCCCCCTGTCCCTATCCCCCTGTCCCCCGTCCCCTGTCCCCCTGTCCCTATCCCCCTGTCCCTATCCCCCTGTCCCTGTCCCCCTGTCCCTATCCCCCTGTCCCCCGTCCCCTGTCCCCCGTCCCCTGTCCCCCTGTCCCTATCCCCCTGTCCCTATCCCCCTGTCCCTGTCCCCCTGTCCCCCGTCCCCTGTCCCCCGTCCCCTGTCCCCCTGTCCCTATCCCCCTGTCCCTATCCCCCTGTCCCTGTCCCCCGTCCCCCGTCCCCTGTCCCCCGTCCCCTGTCCCCCGTCCCCTGTCCCTGTCCCCCTGTCCCCCTGTGTCCCTCTCCCCTGTCCCTCTCCCCTCTCCCCCATCCCCCTGTCCCCTCTCCCCTGTCCCCTCTCCCCTGTCCCTCTCCCCTCTCCCCTCTCCCCTGTCCCCTCTCCCCTGTCCCCTCTCCCCTCTCCCCTCTCCCCTCTCCCCTCTCCCCTGTCCCTCTCCCCTCTCCCTCTCCCCTCACTGCCTGCACACAACCCCAGAAGGGGAGGGGTTGGCAGGGACCTCTGGAGCTGCTCCCAGCAGGATTCCCAGGGACACATCCAGGGGGTTGGGAATGTTCCCGGGGAGGCTCCAGCAGCTGGGCCAGGGCTGCCTCAGCCTCAGGAGCTGCAGGGGGGGGACAGGGGGGGCTCCCAAACCTGGCACCCTTTTTATTTCTTCTCTTCCCACAGCTTCCCGATCCTTTGGAAGAGCAAACAGAGCAGAGGGCAAGGAGCAGGAAGAGGAGAGGGAGCAGCCTGGGGAGGGGGGGGCAGGAACCTGCCCTGGATCCCTGAGGATTTGTGCCCCCCCCAGCCCTTCCCTGGGGCTGCAGCAGCGGGGGGGGGGGGCCCTGCCCTGCCCTGCCCTCGGGTTCTGTGGGGTGGGGTGGGCACCGTTCGGTTCGGTTCTGCAAATAAAGCTCTCATCTATGGGTTAGTTTGGTATTGTTGTTATTTTTGTTGTTATTTTTGTTGTTATTTTTGATGTTATTTTTGTTGTTATTTTTGATGTTATTTTGGGGGGGGGGGAGTTTGTTTTTTTTGGGGGGTTTAATTTTTTGTGGTTTTTTGGGTTTTTTTTTGTTTTGGGCTTTTTTTGGGGGGGGGGTTTGGTTTTTTTTTTTGGTTGGGTTTTTTGGGGGTTTTTTGGGTTTTTTTGTTTTTGTTATTTTTTGTGGGTTTTTGATGGGTTTTTTGTGGGTTTTTTGGTTTTTTTGTTATTTTTAGGGTTTTTTTTTTTTTGTTATTTTTTGGGGGGTGGGTTCTTATTTTTTTTTGTTATTGTTTGGTCGTGGCAGGCTCAGGAGCAGAGGGCCCGGGCCATTGCTGCTCCGCCTTCCCCTTTCCCCGGGCCAAACGGGACCGGGCCCCAGGCTGCCGTTCCCATTTCCCGTCCCTGCCTCAGGACCGGGAGCGTTTTGTGGGAACCGGGAGGCACCCAGCTCCCTGCGGACACCGGGAAAGGGCGGGGGGGGGCGGTGGGGTCCCGGGGGGATGTTGGGAGGGTCTCCCCGTTCCCCCTCCCGCCGCCATCCCGGAGCCGCCGCTCCCGCCCGGTGCCGCTCCCAGCCGCTAGGGGGCAGGCGAAGGCGGGGCCAGCGAGACGCGCGGCCGAGCTAGAGCGTCCCCCTCAGCTGTGCGCTCCGACCAATCGCAGAGCTCGGCGGCCGGCGGGGCGGGGCGAAGGGGAGAGAGGCGGCGGCGAGGACCAATCAGAAGGCGCATCCCGCGCGGCGCGCCGGGGCGGGTCCCGCCTACCGGAAGCCGCCCCTTCCCTCGGCGTCGCTTCCGCTGCCGCCGCCGCCGCCCTGCGCGGGATGTAGCGGCCGGTGAGCGGGGGGGGGGGGGGAGGCCCGGGCACGGCCCCTGCAGCCCCCCCGGTGCCACGGAGGGGAGGGCCCGGGCCCAGCGGTACCAGCCCCCGGGATGTCCCGGTCCGCCGGTACCAGCCCCCGGGATGTCCCGGTCCGCCGGTGCCAGCCCCCGGGATGTCCCGGTCCGCCGGTGCCAGCCCCCGGGATGTCCCGCCCGGCGCTCCCCGGTGACTCCCTTCTCGCTCCCTCTCTCCTCAGCGCGGCGGCAGAAGGACGCGCAGGGACCTGCACCGGCACCGCCCCCGCCATGGCCTCCCGCAAAGCCTCCGCCACCGGGCCGGGCACCGGGCTGGCGGGCAGCGGCCGGGACAGGGCCCACCTGGAGCTGGCGGAGCTGGGGCCGCTCCTGGAGGAGAAGGGGGAGCAGGGAACCGCCGGGCCGGCCAGCGTAAGCAGCACCCCCGGGAGGAGGGGGACGGAGCCCCCCAGCCCCGCTCCCTCCCCACGCCCTGGGGAACGGCCCCGTTATCCCGCAGCGAGAGGGGGGCTGGGAACCCCGGGACCGCAGCTGGGACGGGGGAGAATTCCCGGCTCCGGGGGTGGGGATGGGATGGGATGGGATGAGAGGAACCTCCCCAGGACCGGGCAGCCCCGGGGGGAGCAGAGGATCCCCCCCTGGCCCGGGGGTGCAGCTCCGGCTCCTCTCTGCTCTCCTCCTCCTCCCCGGGGCAGCAATGCTTTGCCTCCTGGGTTTCTTTTCCTCCCTCCTGGGTTTTTTTTCCTCCCTCCTGGGTTCTTTTTCCTCCCTCCTGGGTTTTTTTTCCTCCCTCCTGGGTTTTTTTTCCTCCCTCCTGGGTTCTTTTTCCTCCCTTCTAGGTTTTTTTTTTTTTTCCTTCCTTCTGTTTTGTTTTTTTTTTCTCCTCCCTCCAGGCTGGGGAACCCCCATGCCCGGCTGCCCGGGAGGAAGAGGAGGAGGAGGAGGTGGTCCGGGTGCTGACTCTGCCTCTGCAGGCTCATCATGCCATGGAGAAGATGGAAGAGTTTGTCTATAAGGTAGAGAAACCCGGAGGAATCCTAAAATCCTCATTTTGGAGCACTGATGGGGCCCAGCTGCTCCCAGGGCAGGGCTGGGGGGGGATGTGTCACCCTGTGGGAATCTGGGAATCTCCTCCAGCTCCTGGGGACAGCATGGGAAGGGGATGGAGGTGACTGGGAAGTGCTGGGGGGGTCCCAGTGTCCCCCTCTGCCTCTCCCAGGGACCTGGAGCACCCAGCTCTGGGGTCAGGGTGGTTTGGGGAGCAGTGGCCTCAGGTGGGGGACAGACTCAGAGAGGAGCCCCCTGCCTGGGGAACAGCTCCTGGGGGGCAGGAGGGTGAAAGCAGGGGATGCAGAGGAGGCCCAGGAGGAGGATGTGTGGGAGGGGAGGGTGTCCCCAGGAGGGACAGGAAAATGCTCAGAGGGGGGGGAGCAACTCTGGAGCCAGGGAGAGAGTTGGGGGTGTCCAGGATGGAGAAGAAAAGGTTCTGGGGAGACCTTAGAGCAGCTTCCAGTGCCTGAAGGGGCTCCAGGAAAGCTAGGGAGGGACTTGGGACAAGGGCCTGGAGGGCTGGGATGAGGGGGAACAGTTTCACACTGAAAGAAGGGAGATTGAGATATTGGAAAGAAATTGTTTGGTGTGAGGGTGCTGAGCCCCTGGCCCAGGTTGCCCCCAGAAGCTGTGGCTGCCCCATCCCTGGCAGTGTTGAAGGTTGGATGGGGCTTGGAGCAGCCTGGGCTGGGGGAGGTGTCCCTGCCCATGGCAGGGGTGGCACTGGGGGGATTTAAGGTCCCTTCCAACCCAAACCATTCCATAATTCTATGAAATTTCCTCTGGGTCCTGGGGATGAGCAGGGGGGTGCCAGGGGTCCAGTAGGTGCTGGTGTTGCACAACTTCATCTCCCTGAGGAGCTCCCAGGACCTCCCCAGCCCCCTCTGGGTCCCTTCCCTGCCTGATTTCAGGCTCTGGGGTGGGTGACCAGGAGCCCTGGGCACTCTGGGGGTGACATTTGGGGTTTGGTGCAGGTGTGGGAGGGGCGCTGGCGGGTGATCCCCTACGAGGTGCTGCCAGACTGGCTGAAGGACAATGATTACCTCCTGCACGGGCACAGGCCACCCATGCCCTCCTTCAGAGCCTGCTTCAAGAGCATCTTCCGGATACACACGGAGACTGGGAACATCTGGACACATCTGTTAGGTGACCCCGGGGGGGGTGGGGGCAGCCTTGGGCTCAGGGGGGGCTTTTTACAGCCCAGGTTTGGTGGGTGCTGGGTCCTGAGGATGCCAGGAGCCTCCTGGGGGTGCAGGCAGCTCTGTCACCAGGGGCCCAAGAGCTCCTGGGGGAGGTGGGGGGGGACACTCCAGCTCTGAGCTGGGGGACAGTTTGTGGCTGTGTCCTGGGGAAGGGAGGAAAACCTCAGAGTTTGTTCCTCTGACACCCAGGGCTGGGTCAGCCCCATCCAGGCCAGCCCTGGGCTGTGTTTTTCCTGTTTTGGGGTTTTTTTTTCTGAATTCCTCCTCTCTCCAGCCTGACCTCTCCCTGGGGTGTCCTCCCTGCAGGTTTTGTTCTGTTCCTCTGCCTGGGGATCCTGACCATGCTGCGCCCCAACGTGTACTTCATGGCTCCTCTCCAGGAGAAGGTGGTGTTTGGGATGTTCTTCCTGGGAGCAGTGCTGTGCCTCAGTTTCTCTTGGCTTTTCCACACTGTCTACTGCCACTCGGAGAAGGTCTCAAGGACTTTCTCAAAGTGAGTTGGCAGCAGGGGGGTTGTGTGCTCCCCCAGGAGCTTTGGCTGCAATGGATTTTGCTCCTCCTGGGTTTGTTCCCAAATGATTGATCCTCAGGGAGAGGAGTGGAGCTGGGAGGGAACCACAGCTGGGTCCTGGGGGTGCTGAGCACCTCCCAGCCCCCAACTCCCATGGAATGGGGACCCTGGGAGCAGCCCTGGGGAGGGGGCTTGGCCTCCTCAGCACTCTGGCAGTTTCCAGTTGGTCAAACACTTTTTGAAAAACTGGTTCTGATCCAGTTTGGACTGAAAACAAAGGGACAGAAACCAACCAGAGAGGATTCCTGGCAAAGTGGGGGGGGCTGGGCAGCCCCTGGTGCCTCCTGGGGTGCTGCTCAGGCTGCCCCCAGCACTCAGGTTCCCCCTGGCAGGGGGGGCAGCAGCAGAGCCTCACAAAGGTGTTCCCTGGGGTGCTGCTTCCAGGGGAAATTCCCCCCCCTCACCTCCTTCTCCCAAACCTGGGGATCCTGCAGGTTCCTCCCTGCAGCACAGACACTGCTGCAGTGTCCCCATGTCCCAGGGGAGGGGTGGCAGCTGCCTGGCAGTGGGGAGATGATGGATCCTGGATCAATGGAGAGCACTTTGCTGGGAGGAGGAGGAGGAGGAGGATGGCCAAAGCCCTGGGCACAGCCTGGTGCCTGCCCCCCCGTGGCCCCGGCCCTCCTGCCCAGGACCTCCAGGGGATGGATTCTGTGATCCTGAGGGTCCCTTCCAGCCCAATCCAGTCTGGGATTCCCCCTTCCCACCTCCTGTCCCTGAGTTCCCAGCTCCTCCCCTCTGGGACTGCACTGCTGGGGTGCCAGGAGGCTGCAAGGCCAAGGGGTGGATTTTTGGGGTTCACCCCTGACCCCCTCGTCCTCCCCTCCTGCCTGCAGGTTGGATTATTCAGGAATTGCACTGCTGATCATGGGGAGCTTCGTCCCATGGCTCTATTACTCCTTCTACTGCTCCCCACAGCCCAGACTCATCTACCTCTCCATTGTCTGTGTCCTGGGCATCTCTGCCATCATCGTGGCCCAGTGGGACCGATTTGCCACCCCCAAGCACAGGCAGACAAGGGCAGGTAGGAGGTGTCCCCCCCCTGAGAGCCCAGCCCTGGGAGGGGCTCTGGGACCACCCCATAGTGGGGCCACCCCCTTGTGGGACATCCTTGTTGTGGGGCCACCCCCTTGTGGGACATCCTCGTTGTGGGGCCATCCCATCATGGGGTCTCTCTCCCCATTTGGTGGAATTGATCCCCCCTGGAGCTCTCTGTGACCAGCAGGGGACAGAGGACAGGGTGGCAGTGCCAGCCCCCCCCATGTCCCCCAGCAGTTGGGATCTCTGCCAGCTCCTGCCACGGGGCTGCTGTGCCCTTCCCAACCCCCCCCCCCAAGTGCTGGGAGAGCTCTGGCCGGGCCCGATCCTGCTCCCAGAACCCCCCAGAGCCCTCGGGCCGGGGTCCTCCCTCTGCTCAACCCATGGAGGTGCAGGAGGTGAAGGTTTCAGCCCCGTTCCTCAGCTCCTTTCCCCTGGCAGAGCCTCCCCGGGTCAGGGCAGCTCCACTGCCACGGGAAGGGCACCCGGGTGAGCCCTGCCCAGTGAGCACTGGTTTAACTGGGACCAGCTGTAGGTGCCAGAACTGTTTTGTGAGGGGTGAAGGCCGCGGGGGTTGGGGTGATCGGGGAGGGGCTGAGGAAAAGCTCTGCCCTGACCCCTCCTCTGGGCTGCAGGCGTTTTCCTGGGGCTGGGGCTGAGCGGGGTGGTGCCCACCATGCACTTCACCATCGCTGAGGGCTTCGTCAAGGCCACCACGGTGGGGCAGATGGGGTGGTTCTTCCTCATGGCTGTCATGTACATCACCGGCGCCGCGCTCTACGCCGCCCGCATCCCCGAGCGCTTCTTCCCGGGGAAGTTCGACATTTGGGTGAGTGGGGAGGGTCAGGGGGGGCTGGGAGGGCTGGGGATGGGGGGATCACAGGATCAGGGAGCCCCCTGAGAGCATCAAGGCCAACAGGCAGCCCAGCTGAGCTGTGTCCTGAGTGCCACGGAGTTGTTTGCATCCCCCCAGGGATGATGGGGACTCCAGCCCTGCCCTGGGCAGCCTGGGCCAGGCCCTGACAACCCTTGCCAGGGAGAAATTCTTCCCCAGCTCCAACCTAAACCTCCCCTGGCACAACTTGAGGTGTGCCAAAAGTTCCTCTTGTCCCATCCCTTGTTCCTTGGGAGCAGAGCCCGACCCCCCCTGGCTCCAACCTCCTCTCAGGGGGTGTCAGAGAGCCAGAAGCTCTCCCCTCAGCCTCCTCTGCTCCAGGATCAACACCCCCAGGGCCCTCACAACTTCTCCAGACCCTTCCCCAGCTCTGTTCCCCTTCTCTGGACACCCCCCAGCCTCTCAACATCCTTCCTGTTGTGGGGGTCCTAAACCAGACCTCAGGGTTTGAGGTGCAGCCTTGGGGAGGGGGGGAAGGTCCTGGGGTGTCTGCTGTGAGCAGGGTGAAACCCAGGGTGCAGCCCCCTCCCTGGGAGCAAGGAGAGAGGGGGTGTGGGGGGGATGCAGAGGTTGGGGCAGTGCAGGAGCAGTGAGGAGGAGGAGGAGGCAGAGGAGGAAGGTTCCCAGCACTGCTCTGCCCCTTTCTGCCCGGGTCTGAGGGGCTTTTTGACTTCCTTGCAGTTTCAGTCCCATCAGATCTTCCACGTCCTGGTGGTGGCTGCAGCTTTCGTCCACTTCTATGGGGTGTCCAACCTGCAGGAATTCCGCTACGGGCTGGAAGGGGGGTGCACAGATGATTCCCTGCTCTGAGGGTGCCTGGTTTTAGTACAAGCTTCCTAAGTGCTTTTTAAACTCTTTTTTGTCTTTGCTAAAATCAAAGGAAGACTCAAAACTGTTTTGGGGGGTTGTCGGGTTTGTTTTGGGTTTTGTTTTTTGTTTTGTTTTGTTTTTAAGGAAAAAAAAAAAAAGAAAAACCCCACAAAACTTCTTTAGCAAAGTTGTTGACCAAATCCTCACCCCCCCTGCCCCCTCCCCGTGGCACTGGGGTGAGGGGGGGGCACCTCCTCCTCCAGACAGGGTTTGAGCAGCACCAGGGACTCCCTCCCCAGGTATGTGGAGCTCTGAAAGCAGAGAGGGGGGGGTCCCAGCACCCCCTCCCAGCACCCTCCTCCCCACCTCACAGATTTTCTGCAGATCCCTCACTGGGGGCAGCCCTGCAGCCCCCCCCTCCCCCAGCCCCTCCTCCCGGTGCTGCTGCCCAGGGCACAGATTGATGTAATTTAAGTTTTAACTGTGTTTTTTTGTTTGTTTGTTTGTTTGTTTTCCTTGACAAAGTAATGTAAACAGAAATGAGAGAATATTTAATATTTAATACTAAGCTTTAAAGAGACTTTGCTGCCACTGCAGTGTCCCCAGCTCCCTCCCTGTCCCTGGGGGCATGGGGACAGTGGGGGGGGGGGGGGGGATGTAGAGCTGCTGTAGCTGATTGAAATAAACTGGTCAATAGTTCAGTGTCCTGCTGGGGGGTCTGGCTCCTTTCTCTGGGGGGGGGGGGAGCAGAGAAGCAGCTGCTCAGGGTGGTGGCTGCTCCAGAGGGGGGGTCCCCAGGGAGACCCCGGGGAGGTGTGGGGGGGAAATGGTTCCCCAGGGGCCCCTGTGGTGCTGCCTCCATCCTGGGATGGGCAAGGGGAGGTCAGAGCTCAGCAGGGACCCCCTGAACCAGCTGGGCAGGGGCTGAGGGAAACTCTCACCCAGGGACACTGCTGTCCCAAACTGTCCCCACTGCGGGGGGAAGGGTTGTGTGGCCCTTTTTTTTGGGAGACTTGGATGTGGTTTTTTGGGGACAGTGAAGGCAGGGCCAGGCTGGAGCCCCAGCAGGTTTTGCACAGCCCTGTGTGTGTGTCCCTGCCTGCTCAGACCCTGTCCCCAAAGTGTCCTCTCCCCTCCCAGCAAACCCCCAGGGACAGCTCAGTGCCACCAGGGCTGGGCTGGAGACCAAACCCTGGAGCTGCATAAACAGCACCTGAGGGGCTGATCCTGTGCATGGGGGGGGCCTGGGGGGGTCTGCTGGCTGCCAAGAGGGAACACCCCCTCCAGAGCTGGGGATTAACAACCAAACCATGGAACTGGGCGTGTCCTGGGGCTTGGGGAGGGACCTGGGGTGAAAAGGCAGCAGAGGTGCAGTGCTCCCCCCAGCCCCTGGGGGTTTCCTGCTCCTGCACCCCTCTCCCTGTGGCTGCCAGGGGGGCAGTGGCTGGGGGGGTCCCAGCAGGACCTGGGGGCTGCAGCTCAAGGGGCTCAGAGCCCCTGGAATGTGGGGGGAGGCAGAGGGGGGGACACCCCAGGACCATCCAGAGAACTGGGGCTGCAGTGGTGGGGCAGCAGAGAAAGGACAGCAGTGGGAGGCATTGCTGGAAGGAATTTTTCAGCAGCTCCAACATTCTGCTGATCACATTCACTTTAGGAATGTCAAACTGGGTGCAGGTGAATTGTTTTTCTTAAGCTGAAATCTGGGGAGGGACCTAAATCCAC